>JALYBT010000056.1:0-306583 GCA_023510015.1 Pestalotiopsis sp. LF_19_12 | reverse complement strand
GCGCAAAGTTCCAAAGAATCAGCTTTTTGGACGGGTCCCGGGCCCGGCGCCGCCGTGCTGGCGGCGTCTGGGTCGGATGCACCTTACGTTGACCTGCGGATGCACCCTACCCCCCGGCCTTTAGCGCCGCGCTAAAACGACCACCCAAATCGGATGCACCCTACGTAGGGTGCGGCCAGTCTTGTAGTAAAAAGGCAAAAATATAAAAAGTGCGATCGAGCCTATAATCAAGCGAATTAAACAAAATGGCCACGGTATAAAAAAAAAAAATTTTTATGTTTATAATATATTATCCGGTTTATAACGGCCGTCGCTATTGCTAGCGTATTTATATTATATTTTATAATTCCTTTTTTTTTTTTAGACTCGGGCCTGTTATTTTTTTTATTATTATTTTTGACTTTTGTTTAATTTTATAAAATTTTATAACGCCTGTATTTTATTTATTTAGTCGGCCTAAGCGTTATATAATGGGACGTTATATTAGGTTTATATAAATTATAATAGCTTTTTTTAAATCCCGGTCTAAAACTAAGTTTTAGGAAATTATAAAATATATTTTACGGGACCGCGTCGAATTTCGTATAGCCTAAGCGTGGTAATTGCGGATAATTAACGGGTTTTAAACTAGGTTTAGCTTAGGTAAAGGACGGCCGGCGCTAGTGGTAAAATTATAAAATAATAAAACGGCCGGCGAAGCGTGCTAACGCCGGGTTATATCGTAATAAAAACTAAATCGGCAAAATCGCACGAGCGCAGATTTTTAAAAAATTAATTTTTTGGACCGGTCCCGGGCCCGGCGCCGCCGTGCTAGCGGCGTCCGGGTCGGATATATTTTACGTCGGCCTGGGAATATATTTTACCCCTTGGTTTTTAGCGCGGCGCTAAAACGACTACGTAAATCGGATATACCCTACGTAGGGTGCGGCTAGCCTTGTAGTAAGGTTATAAATCGGTTATTTTTTTAGTTATAATACGTTTATCCGTTAGGTCGTAAAAAAAACAACGACCGGAGGAGGTTTAAAGCCGGTAATAAAATGTTAACCGGTAAGTTAAATAAAAAAAATTCTATTAAATAATCTGCTAAAACAAAAATTCTGTTATAATACTAGGCATAAACCATATATTAAGGCAGGGAAGCGTTAAATTCGAAGTTATAAAATGTAGAATAGCACCGAAGGTAGGTATTCGAATAAGTGTGTATTATAAGCTTAAAGATATTTAAAGGAAATTTAAATACAGGAAATTAACCCCTTTATATACTTAAAATCCAAATAGGTAAAACATTCTGGAATAATATTATTAATCCAACGGATTAATAATATCTTGGATTATTAATATAGTTAATTTATAATTATCGAAAAGGATAAAATTCGTGGAAAAACGATAATATTCCACGAGGTTCGATAATGTAAAGCACGGGCCAGCCTACCTAAACCGCTGGCCCTACGCTTACATACCGGTGTACGCACTAACCAAAAACCGGTGCACGGCCATTTTTAAGACCTTACAACCACGAAGGCGGTGCAGGGTAGGTCCTACCAGCGTTTTAGGTAGCTATAACGGTAATTGCTATTTACGTTATTATTTAAAATAATTTAACGATATTTTAACGAATATCGTAGCTATAATAATGTAATAACTTATATTAAATAGCGTTTTTTATACATTTAACGATACCGTATTAACATTTATATATATTTATAATAAATTCGTTTCTTTAAACTTAGGTTTATAAAAAACTCGCTGTTAAGCCGGGAGTATAATTATTTTTTAAAGCAATATTATTACGCTAAAATCGTATTTTAATTATAATTTTTAAATTTAACGGTTTACGTTAAAAAAAGAAATTAATATATTAAAAAACAAAAAGCAATAAAATAAAAAATACTAAGGAACAAGTGATAATAAAGGTTATAATGTATTAAAACTAATTTCTGGCTTTTTTACTCTGTTATCGCAGCGCTCGCTACTTATAAACGGTCTGCTTACGCTAATCTACTGCCCTTCGGACGAGCGGGAGGCAGTAGCCAGCTAGTTAGCCCTGAAGCTATTCGTATAAGCCACTATTCTACGCTATCCTTAGCGGCGACACGCCGCTGCCGCCCTGTCTTCCCTTGGCCTCTGACAAATAGGTTGTCTTGGTCCTTTGCTTATATGCTCGTCTGAGAGTTTCCGACTCTCCATCTTCCCAGCCTTCTGCCACCTGCTTACTTATTGTTTAGGTTTTCTCTCTCCATCTGCCGATGATCCTATCGATGCGTTGTCTTAGTTATCCTTCTCCGCACCCGTCTGTAAGTGGCCGACCCCTCATATCTCCAGCTTTGCACCATCTCCTGACTCTAGTATTGTGTAGACACTCTTCCGTATCCATCTTCCTTTTCCGTTGGGTCATCCTCATGGTTTGTTCCACCACTTATACCTGTGTATAGTATGCTCCATCCTCCCTTTCATTAATGGCACCATTGCTGCCTCCATCATGAGCTTCGTTGTTGTCCAAGTATTCACCCCTTTGCTCCTGTTCCTTGGAGATCTCCTTCTCCTTGGCAGCTTTACTTTACGTCGAGTTCTCTATATCCACGGCAGCTTTTTTCCTCTTCAGGGTTGCTTTGTTGCCATCAAGCGCTTTCCTCACGGCATCACAGCAGCTCTTCTCTTCATCGGAGCTCTTCGTGACCTTCGAAAACTCTTCACTTCCTTGGCAACTCTTCCCTTCCCTGGCAAATCTCTTCCTCGTCGATAGCTCGCTCTCCTTCTCCTCGGCAGTTTTTTTGAACCGCGGAGTTCTAGACCTTTGGCAACTCTTCTCTACCTCGGCGAATATTCACTTCCCCGGCAGCTTTTCTCTTCGTCGACAGCTCTTCGAAACCTTGAACAGCTCTTCTGCACTTCTACGTCCCGCCTTTCTGGTTTTATTCTTGCCTCTATGCTGTTCTACGTCTTGTCTGCTCCTCTGCTCCTCTGCTCCTTGTCTTTTTCTTCCCCTTGGCCCAGTGCACTCTGCTTATTCCTGCACGCCGTCGCGCACACTAAAACCTGCATCTTGTTCCAATCTTGGCTCCTAGTCTTCCTGTCTTTGTTTCTCGACATGTCAGACTCTTCAAATCGATGCCGGCGACTCGTGACCAAATATATACTGTAGGAATTGAACTTGTCCACGATTGCTGTGCTTCCAATTCCGATCGCGGGTCTACGTCATGTAATTGTACATTCTGTGGGCTGAATAGTGACAGAGCCCCGAAGCGCTTCGCATCTCGCCTGGAGCTGGCAGATGAGCATCGAACGGACGAGGATGGGGGATGGCCTTCCACTTGTTCGAGCTCCACCGGAATGGCAGCAAAAGTTCACGAGCCAGCCTGTCCGTGACAGACAGCCGCGTCGATTCCAACCTCTTCGAGCTCAGCTCTGCCCGGATGGCAACAGAAACGGCAAGAGTCAGCCTGTCGACGATAACAACCATGTCCCCAGCATTCTGTATTTCGCATAGAATTGGCACAGAAACGTGACAAGGATGAGAGAATGGGGTCAGAGTGATGGGAGCTGGTTTATCCAGAGCGCAGTCAAAGTCTGCCAAAATGATGTATTGTAAAACGATCTTCTTGTGTGTCGGGCTATCCTGAATAAGAACAGTCTACCGGTCCTCGGCCATCGCCAAAATTCCATGCCTTGCCATGCCGCGAACTTCAATGTCCTGACAGAATACTGATCATCCACCAGCTCGCCATCAACCGAATGCAGCGTGGAGTTGCAGCCAACGTTGAAACCCATGCCCGAGCCCAACTGCCATGCCATGACCATGATACCAAAGAGAGCTCGCAGCGCTGAAAAGATCACAGAAGTAACGGAAAGAACACTGGGAGCCTTACAATGCCATCTACGGAGACAGCTTCGCTAGAAACGAGCAAGAATTGAGCTCACAGCTTCTTCGCAACAATAACAGGACGATCGAGGAACAGAAACACTAACAAAGACGGTGGAAACAGAGAGGCCGCAGCTGCAGAGAACACCGCCCAAGCCAGGAGGCAGACTCGCAGCTCATTCAAGATCGAGGCCACCAGCGAAGACGAGAAGAGCCCACGGCCCGATCGCACCATACCAAGAAGAGGTTGTACCACAGCCCAGCGGCGACGAAGAGTCCAACCTGTGGCTTTACAGTATACTGCGGGTAGCTGGCGCTCGGGAATGCCAGCGGAGTATCCAACGGCGACTTCGTGTCCTCGCATCCAGGTTTCGATAGCTCCAGACCGCACCAAGCGGGGATCAACATACAGGTTAGCAGACGCATCAAGAACCGAAGAAGAGACCAGGCGCAGTCGTCGCAGTTGTCGCCGCGAGAGCTCTCTGCTCAGCGAAGGTACCGAAGGATGCCGAAGGAAGACGCAGCTCAATTGCCAATAGCTGAAACGACAGAGGGAGAAGAGAACCATACGGAATGGCAACTATGAGAGCTCACAGCTCCAGGATACCGAGATGCCAAACCGCACCCAGTGGCAGAGAAGAGGGTTCCCCGATGGAGTATAGCAAATCTTTCTGGTCAGCGTTCTACCCCCCTACTTGGCGCTACTAACAGCGGTATCAGCTATCTCTCTGCTACAATGTAGTGGTCAAGGGCCAGGGGCCACTGCCTATACCAGGACTTTACCTAGGTAGTCATGCCCTACCGCCAAGAGAATTAGTAGATTAGCCAGTCTACAGTACCTATTGGCTATTGGCTCCAGTGTCGTTCGGAAAATGGTCCCACGCAAGCCAAGCTCGAGCAGCCGCTCAGACTTGGACCCTCTGTGCAATACCGTAATGGCCGAGGAAGCTTACTGAACAGTATCATGTTTCTCCATCACTGTTCTTCAACTCTACACTCACGCTGGGCGACACGATCCTTCACCACAAACCAAGCCACCCCAAACCTGTCCAAAGAATTCCATCGTCCATCGCTAGTAACCGCTTGAAGCGCGGCGGACTGGCGATGACCTCCTCCCTCTCCTCGTCCATCCATGGAGCTGCGAGCTCGCCAAAGCAGCCGAGCACACCATAACGCGCTCAACGTGCACTGCGATTACCAGAGCAATATACCAGACAGCAAAGTGCGAAGCCTACTCATAGGTAAGGAGGCTCACATCACTGATCATCAAACCACCGCTGCTTTCATGAAGGGTCAACACTGATTCCATCCAACAGTCGCTCCAGTCAACACGCTGCCGATCTCTTTGGAGCAGGCAGCAGGGATGATACTCAGCCATTCTCGAAGGCGCTTCTTCAATGGGACAATGGCTTGACTGTGACAGATTGTTTGCAGATTTCCCTCTGACTGTAGCTTGGCCGGATCCGTCGCCCTACAAACAGACCTGCCAGGCCAAACGCTTTCGCCAACTACCAAAGACACCCATCACTCTCCATTCAACCTTCACCAGTCAACTTTGATATCTCAAATCTCCAACTTCCAGCTTCTCAAGGTCGCCCAGCAGTCAACAACAGCGTCTCGGCGATGGCTTCCCGTTTTCAGCCTGCCCCTGGTACCCAGCAGTAGCTACACATCATCAAACAAATCCTGCTTCCGCTTCTGGCCAAGTACACTCAACTGTGCAACAACTTGGGGATCATTGGCCGAGGAAGGGATGCCGAGTGCACCTAGATGAAGGGACTAGGCGGTGCGTGATCCGCCAGCTTTTGCGAAGGGTCTCAAAATCATGGATGGCGCATGGACTCTGGCAGAATGGGCGAGATGAGCCCTGATATCAGCGATCAGATTGCCGGCAATGATTTACCACGCCAGCCAACGTGTTCTACTGGGTACAAGAAGCTGATATGGATCTTTGGAGTTGATCTCAAAGACAAGGAATACCATCGGACTTTGAGGACACTTTGACATTGTGTCAAACGGGGAGATGCGTGCTATTTCGAGGTCAGGAAGGGAAAGACAACTGCAACTGCGTCGGCGAACCGGTTGACGAAATGTGCCGAGATTGTTGGGAAACATCTGGAGGGGACACGTTCGGCACTGGCGCAGTATAACTTTGCCACATTGACTTAGGTAGAACCCACTGCAGATCTTCTGCTCAGGCATGTCAGGCTACTCTTTAGCACGTCTCTTTCGCAGCTCCATAGGATCAACTCAAGCTTATGGTGATATGCATCCCCATCCTCCGTGGTCCCTCATCGGGTGAGATGAGAATCTATTCGGTATCTCTTTTGTCATGACCTCGCCGATGCGCACGTAGTACCATGTGTCCTTCTTATACCCCAGGTTGACCTCCTTCTCGACCTTGACGTCGAGCGGGAGGCGCGTGAAGGGGGGTGCCCGGGGACGGGCGTGAGAAGAGAGTTGGGCGAAGCTCCTCGCGGGAGCGGGCGTAGGCGGTCCGGTGTTGTTGTTATTGTTGACGGCATTATCGAGGCTTAGGGCCGCGAGTTCTTCTACTGCTTCCGCATGCAGCGGAAGAGATTCTTGAAGCAGGGCATCTTATTTATTTGGTTGGTTCTTCAAAGGCATGTTGTTCATTCCCTATATTCAGAAATCTACTCTGATGCGAGCCCGAAAGCCAATCGTACAACAATATTCCGATCGCACGTTTGCAAAGTATGCCTCGGCCATGAGCCATTGTGTCTGTCCCCAACTTGACCGCGCGAGCGTGGCAATCTTCGTCCAGATTGGTCCAGGGACGGACTGGTTCTATGCAAGTCAAATATATTCATCTTTCATTTTTTGAGTCTGGTATTGTACAGACACCGGCCTGGACCCGAGTGGATACAAGCAATCAAATATGGTAGGTCAGAGGTCAATTATTCGTGCTCGGACTTGGACCTGCAGCACAGCGGGAACATGCACCGCGGACTCGGGACTTTCAAATGGGCCAACTCGAAAGATTCGTCAAACTTGACGTCAACATCCACCTCGAAAGTTTTAGCCGCGCCGGATCAGGATATACAGAATTGGCCAAGATGCAGGTAGTAGAGAATTTGGACCACTTTCGAAAAGCACCTCCATCAGTGATTATAGAGTCAAGCTGCGCAAAGTTCATACGGGCAGCCCATCCAAGGTTTATTGCAGAGGTCAAATTAAGCTTAAATCTACGGTGTAGCGTCGTCCATCCGTCAAGAGTGTCCGTCATACTCTAGCAGTGGTATAGTGGACCCCTGCACTACCTAGGTCTACAGTGAGCCCCAAATCCCTTGAACAGTGAAGAGCAGAGTGCGCAGGTGGCCACGAGCTTCAAATGCTCCAAGGCCCCATGCTCCAGCACACCATTACTATAGCAGAATAGGTCCCATCAATTGACATCCTGATCAGAGACTGCAAGAGACCAACAGACGACCATTGAAAGCAATCTGACAGTCAAAACAGATTGGAGGTACACTCGGATCTGAGCCATACATTTATTTACAAGTACAACCACAAGTGCAAGCTCACCAATGTATGCGAGGATCGCCAGTCTCGAGAATCAGCCCTGGGATATCACGGTCAAGCGCTGGAAACACTCCCTAGGTTTCCGCGGTGGGTCATCTTACAGGCGATGA
This sequence comes from Pestalotiopsis sp. LF_19_12, assembly GCA_023510015.1. NCBI lineage: Eukaryota > Fungi > Ascomycota > Sordariomycetes > Amphisphaeriales > Sporocadaceae > Pestalotiopsis > Pestalotiopsis sp. LF_19_12. The sequence goes on along the minus strand of JALYBT010000056.1, from coordinate 299,071 downwards.
GTCTTAGGGGTTCAGCCAATGGCCCTGGGACAACTGGAGGACAGGAGCAAATCAACGGTTTCAGAGACTTGAGAACTCCTCGTACTTTGCAGACAGTATCATTTCAATTTCGTCAAAGAAGAGACTGTCCTCGGATTGGCATCACAGCTTCTACAGAGTCCTGGCCGACCATATTGCTTGTCCCGAGTCAAGAAAGTCAAGTCGCGGTCGTTTACAGGCGCAAAGATGGGCTTCCAACGACTTTGAGAGCGCCCAAAACCGAGCACTTTCCACTCGGTCTTTCTCTGCTGTCTGACAGGTAGAATTTGCGGTCCTTGGATCTACTCCAGCTTGCACAGGTTGAGCTCTCTCGAAACGAACAAACATCAAGTGCATGGTGTCGAATCAAACTCACAATATCTGCATCGGCTCGGCCAACCTCTTCGTCGTGATGGAGACTGGTTGGCATTTGATCGCATCTTGGACGAATTGCGACTTCCAGCCTACTTGCCAGCCAGTGCATTCTCTCCAGTCGACACAGAATTGCCAACCTTCAGTTGCGCTTCGAGATGACATTCCATACAACTGGTCTGGGCATTCCCTTCCATTCTCCAGGAGCAACGAGCAATTGCCAGGGCGGATGGCATTTGTATACCAGTTGATTCACACGTGGAAACCTTGGCCCTTGGTACTTGTCAGTCGTCGACTATCAACCGTTGTAATCTTCAACCCGAGCACGCCTGGAACAGTTTCAGCATCCCATCTTCCACTACGTTGCCAGACTTCAATCGACACTGGGTTCTCGGACACGTAGCAGCGGCTATTGCAGCCTATTCACCCTTTACTGTTGCTTCATCTACTCTGGTTCGCGTTTAGCTGCTTGTAGATGTCAAGCTCCGCACAACTCTTTCGAAAGATTAGATTCCTCGCTTGGTCCAAGGTCTCAATTCTCGCCGCTCCCCATGATCCCATGATCCTTCTTCGCGTATGCATGGCCACGGCACTACTTATAGATCGCGGAATCCAACAAGAACTTCAATCCGCCGGATTTGCATTCGGTATCTCAGTACAGCTGGTACTCCTACGAACCATCACAGCGACATGCTGACATTTGCCCAGTTCCCGAGACTTGATTCAGCTCCAAGCCGTCTCTCGAACTCCCACGACCTCTCCATTGTTCAAAGATTCGTCCTTGAGCTATACAGTACTCGATGACGCACGTTGTCAAGAGTTTCACTGCCTCCTTCGCCATCAATCGCTGCTTCTGGTCGCCGAGTCCGACATTCACCTGCTTCTACGTATCCAGGTCGCGCCACAGCTTGTTCCACAACTCGTCCCTCTTGCCAGGCCTGAGAAAGCTTGTCAACGCTTCCGTAGCTTGGTCCATTCCGCGTCTTGTATTCTCACACCAGTGGTGAGTAGCGCCATACTGTAAATCCGGTATTCTTTCTGTACAGTCCACTGATTGTTCCCCTAGACCTGAACATTCTGCTGCCGATCTCTCGAGTGGTCTTTGGTATCCCCACGGACGCCTTCAAGGACACTCTGAATAATTCGTAGCCTATAGATCAATTGGCACCGATTGACTGCTCAGCCGTCTTGTCTACGCACTCGAACAACTTGTCACACCATGTGAACGCCGAAGAAGAAGATCTGGCTGGTTTTGTCACGACAAGCCGGAAGAACACCGTGGCTTGGGTCACCCCAAAGCTTGACTCCTACTGTGGACTGTCACACTGACGTACGCGCCGTAAATGACTTACTCGGGCACACAGGCTACTCTTCAACTCTCCTGTTTTGTAGCCTTTCAGCATCAACCTGGACTTGATTCTCACGCTCCTCGTTCCCGTCTCCCCCCTTCGCACATTGGCTCAGATGCGACGGACATACCTTGCTCGTCCTGGCGACCGTCTAGTCTCGGGGAGATCATCAAGGACTCTATCCTGAAATGACAATCGGCCGGCCACTGCTCCAGAAGAACCTGAAAGGCCAGTTCATCGAAGACAGGGCCCCAAAGAGTGCCCAGCCTGTGTCAAAGTCGAACCTTGCATTCGAATTCGGCAATGGGTCCAATTTCAGGCACTCGACAGATGACGAGGAACCGTGGGTGGAAGGCTGCCGTGTAATAGCAGTAAGTCATGAGACATATTCCACTGTACAAGGGAAAGAACCGTAAAGCTGACTAACATTTACTCATGTCAGATTCCACATCTTGAAAGTTCCGTATCGCAAGCTGAATTCGTTGTCCCCGTCGTTGTCGCCACTCCTTGCTCCCCACGCAGCTGGTTTCAAAAGTCTACTCTGACCATGGTCAGTCAATAGAACTCATCTTCGGCAAAAGACCACATGGCGACAAAGCGTGGTCTCTACAGACTCAATCCTCTACTTCCATCGCCTTTTCCAGGGCCCATTCTCCTCCGGGTTCAACTTGCGTCTACGGAGCCTTGTCTCAGGACTCATCACTCGCATGGAGAAAGCTGCATCTCCTCATAGTCGACTTGACTGCCACGCTGTCACTCTAGCCTGCGCCATCACCAGGTTCGCCGGGTTGCTACCCTTTCACCATGTTTCTGCATCTTCCTGGGCTCCATCCAGCCTTGCAGTGTTTCTTTCTCTTCCGAGACAAACATCCAACGACACTGCTACGTTCCGAGGCTCGCCTGGAGCCGTGCTTCTACACGCTGCTACTCGCTTGGCCTCAACTCTCGCCACATTGGAAAACGTAAAAGCCGACAAACTACCGGGCGCCGACATGCCCTGCCTGGAGCTGACTCGATCCGGCTAAACTCTTTCTCCAAGCTCTTCCAAAGCTCTCGCTTTCTTCTTCCCTCTCTCGATTTTCTACCATTGGCAAACGTCCCCGAGGTCTTTCCTGTGTTCTCTCCTACCACCCGAGCTTCTGCCATTCCGCTTCGAATCTCTTTGCTCTCATGAAGCAAACGGTATAGCAGCAGCCTGCGCCACGGCTGTCCACTGCCACAGCACAATGTTTCCTGAGCTCTGGCCATCTCACTGCCACTCTCGTCAGTTCTCTTCAATGATAAAGTCTCTGGTAGGTCTCCAGTCGACCAAGATACCAGTCCCTGGTACACATTGACATTCAGAACTCCAGGTACTCGAAACCGTGTCGCGTTCGACTCTTTGGCCTTGAAACTTTGCCCCGTTCATTCACAGCTCGATTTGGCTGCGCACGCTACTGTACTACAGTCCGCGATGCCCTCAAGATCACAAGGTAAACCCAACTTCCAGCGCTCACGTATCACTGCGGTAGCATAGCGCTCGGCTCGACTGTGTTTCTCAGCGTTCTGTGAGCTCAACACCTTCATCGAACGAGTATTCCTCTCCGCTGCGCATGCACATCTCTCACACTGCAGAATCGTAAGCTTCTTGCACATAAGTCATCTTCCAGACTCTCGCGATCAATCAACATTTCTGAACGAAGAGTTTGATCGCCCTCTCAGGATCAAACTTCGCCCGCTCGCAGCTCTTTTGTAAGAAGAATTTGGCAATATTCTAAGACTTCCACACTGCTCACCCCCGACCCTGACACACGGGAATGCCATAGGATTACACCCTTTTCGGACGTCGGTTTGCGACCAAAGCCCTGGAAAACAAGTCATCCATACCGGCAAGCCAGGCTCCGCTCTGTACACTCCCACAGTTGCTGCCGCCCTCGGCCGCCACGGATTGCTGATGGGCGGCGGCCGTCTGCGCGGAACCGGCACCGGCGCCAGCGTCACCAATGGTGTACCTCAGAGCCTCTACTCGGGGCTCTCCCAACGGACAACGCACGAGGAGGTCATCATGTCAAATACCAAGGGCGATAGAGCAATGGAAACATGGTAGGCACAATAGGTAGATTTTGAGAATATTCAAGCTGTCCTAATCTTCTTCGCCTCTGGCAACGACTTTACCGCCGTCTTGACCATTCCTGACTGCTGACCCTAGTTGTTACGGCTGCGCTTATCCACAAGCCGGGCCTGGAAAACGATTGCGTCGTCAGTAAAGAGAACTCTGCCGAGGATTCTGACGAGGACAGACTTTTATTCCGTAATGTCATGTCACCAGCCAAGCTCTTGCAGTCTCCATCGGACTGTCTTTTGCAACTACTTTTTTTTAGCAGTGTGATACATGTCCCGATTGAAAGCCCACTGCTTGTCGTATGCGTCGGCTCCGGGTACCGACTTGTGCTTGAGAGCTGCCATCGCCACAGCGCCCTTGCCTCGCGGATCATTGGCAAGCTCCTGGCTATCGTCCTCCCCATATTCGATATCGGCAGTCTCATCGTCTGCTGATGCCTTGTCTTTGCCCTTGTTGGTTGACTGCGTACGGCGGGCCTTTCGTTTCTCCCGCTTGAAAGGTTGCGCGTTTCTGTCGACGTCAAATTCGTCTTGGGCACCGTCCAGAAAAGATTGCTCTTCGGCGGTGATCTCTTGCTTTTCGATCCATGCCACGATCGAGTCCAGATTGACATCGACAAAGTTGAAATCGCCGCGGTTCTTGGCTTGAGTCCACTCGTTTATGAGTTGAGAGAGTCCTCATGGAGTTGGTATGGTACGATTGTACTTACTTGCAAAGCAACGTGGAAAGCAACCTCCAAAGCAATGACTTGTGTTGCTCTTGAACGTAGACTGTCGTCCTTAATCTACTGTCGTCCTAATCTTCACGTCGTAGCGACAGCGCACGCGTCTGTACATGGGCTTATCCTGACTCTGTAGCCGGCCCAGATTCTCGAGTGAACTCCTCAAAGCATTCAGTGCAGTGTCATTGCAGTGTGTAGTTCTCTAATGGTGTTTCCCACTTGAAGTCAGCAAGTTTCCATCAAAGATAGTCCGTAGCTCATATATTATTCTCCTAAACGCCTTACTTTCTATTCACAGCTGGACCGACGCGACGTAGACTTTGACAACGTCTCCTTGATTATTGCCACAGCACTGAGTCCTGCAATATCTTCATACCGCCACTCAGCCATTTGAAAGGAAAGCCCAATGTTAATCTGAGCCAGTATCTCAATAATTGTAGGGAATACATGTATCAAATGCCCCAAGCTTGCTGCTTTTGACCCTCCCATCCTCTCACTCTTGTTTCTTTCAAGTCAAGAAGGCCCTCTTTGAGCAGGATTCAGAGTTCCTGTATCTTTCTAGATCGATTCATCTAGACATTGCAAGAATGTGATGCATTTGAAAGATTACATGAACGTTCTTGCAACGTACGCATTTGTATGAGCCTTTCAGCCTCGTGTCTTTGTACTTGAACGTGTACATTCTACTTTTACCTGCGCTCATGACAGTTTCTTGACTTGCGTGTCGACGCAGCAGCTTCACCTGAACAATCTTTGCATAATATGAGTTGTTCCCGATGTCATCCTTCCCCTGAATTCTATCCACTGACTGGTTTGCATCGAGCAGGACCAGTCGTGGGCTCTGTATCCCTCCAGCTTTCCAAGATTGCATACTAGATGTCAGGGCATCAAGGTTGTGGATGGCAAGGCACGGGATTCTTGGTTGGGGATCGGTATACCGCCCGCGTACTCGTGTAACCTTCTGATGGCTATAAAGGCACGCAGATCGCTTGTAGTTCATCATGTTCTTCAGGCTTCAGCTGATTCCTTAATATACGGGCTCCCATCAATCTGACTCACCCCTTTCCCTGACACTAAACTACAGCAAGATAAGCAACTCCCAGGTATAGTATGAGTTTTTGGTTCAATCACCGTCACCGTAAGCCTGGTAGAAACCGTCTTGATAGCCCGTGATTCAGTAAGACATTCTTGCGTCCGTTAAGCGACGAGTCATCAGGCCAGCGACAATGATGAAATAATGATGAAGTATATTGCTGTGCAGCCTCGCCGCCTCTGTACTGCAATCGACATTTGCATATCACGCAATTCCAAGTACTGGATGACCCATTGCAAGATCCAGTACGTCGTATGACTCCCTCCACGCACCAGATGCAAAGATCTACTTATTTCTTGATCAGGGACAGGCTCTGCGTTTCTCAGGTTGGCAAAGGTACATCGCAGTCAACGAATCTGCCCCAAGAGAAGTTGACTGGTTGTCACGGCGAGAGTCAGGATCCTACCCACTAAGCCACCGTGCCCCGCAGGGGCACCTTTGCACACCGGGCAAAAGGGTCAGAATCCGAATGGTAGCAGCCATTCGGACTAAGTAGGATCTTATACGTGGTGACCGGCTATCGCCGTCACACTGGTCAAGGAACAACTACACGACATTCCCAACCTCTACACACAAGAACGGGCTTTGGCCTTTTCGAGTCAACAGACAGGCAACTTATCACGTTGAGCTCGTCAATCAAAATAATTGGCCAGAGGCGTTGTCGTTCATGATCCCATCCTCCTCCTCGAATCTATCTACACGTCGGCTTCTCGCCAGGTGCGTTGTTGGCCCGGTTCAATTCTTTTCCCTTGGTATCTATTCACATGCTTTCTTCTCGTCAGATGCGTTGTCTTTCTCAGTGCCATGCTTCCTCATGGGCGTCCATGCTGATAACCTTGAAGTTCTCACAATCTCCCATCTCTCAGGTCAATCCAGCGTGCCACGTTTGCGAGTTGTATTCTCATCGCCTACACTGACATCAAAGTCGACAGCAGTATGAAGCAACCCAATGACAATTGAGTCAGCCTTGCAGATTGTGGTATCACCTTTCTCTTGTTCCGGCTGTATTCGGTCGAGTGTACACGGGAAAGAATCTGGATTTTCATCTACAGACGATTGTACAAAATGGTCCAGTCTTTGAGATGAAGGTTTGTCTACCTCCAAACTATATTCCTTGCCGTTCGGTCCCTCGACTTCGTGTCCAAACAAACATGCCATCTTTTTCTTCGAAGGCCTGCTGTACTCGAGCGCCGGCTCGAGACAAGGTCGAGCTTGTCGGCCTGGAAGTTGCGCCATTTGGAGACTGTGCGGTCTGAATACTGCGCGATCTCCGATCAACCAAGTTCTTGACCAGACGACCGTTCTACTCCGTGTAGAACACTCGGGCCTCTGCTTGGAGCTCGATGGCTGCATTCTGCCACGTATTTGCAATGATGCCCTCGAATCTCCAATGAATCATCTACACAGGCCAGCAATTCTTGACCATCGCTCAGCGTCAACAAGTGTAGCATCGCCTCTCTTTCCGGTTGCACCATGTCGGATGCTGCAGCGAGTGGCACGTTCGTAGCAAGTCGCACGGTGGAAGGTGTCATGAAATCCCTGTGACTCATCATCTGGACTCCTATCCGTTGAAGTTCCGCAGGCTCGCGCTCCAGGAATCCCTCTATCCTCAGGAACGAGTCTACAGAGAGCGCCCGAATGCTAGCGAGCATGGTCTTCATACGACCGTCGCCTTTGGTTAGCTGTGGTTCCGCCCAAGCAAGGCGTGAGTCTGAGGCCAGCTTACAGCTGTGTGAGAGGGGCAGAAGGCCAGTGACAATGGTAGCTCGACGACGGGCCACTGCCTTGATGTAATCGGCAGCTTTTCCCTGATACGAGGCCAGTGAAACTCTAGTGAAATGCTCCGGACACTTGTCGAGTCATCAGCGCCTCGCTTGGTGCTACCCAGGTTGTACTGAGAACGATGGACCTTGGCCATTGACACGTAAGCCTTCGTGAGGCGGAAGACCGAGGTGGCAATACCTGAACGATAGGCTGATGATACTCGCGAAAATGTCCCTCAATAATATGCACAGCCATGACAGTCGCTATGGAAAAGAGTCGACGCCGTTAAAATCCTTGGGTCAGGCTGACAGCCCATAAGTTACGATCGGGTGCTTTCTTTCGTCGCGGTCGCCGCATTCATGGCCACTACGATAGCTTGCGGGGCAAATTCGAGCGCAGACAGCACCTCCGCGAGTGAGTCACACTGCCGAAGGTCGTCAAATTCCACAAGACTGGTGGAAGCCATCAAAGGTGCGCTCAGGCTTCGAGTCGCGACGACTGACCATGCGATACAGTGCTGGTATATCGTTCTGCACCGACGGCTAGTTGATGATGGAGCTCTGCACCAAGTACAAAGGACTCCTTAGCGTTAGCAAAGGTCAATAGTACCATCTAGCTGCGAAACTTGCCTGTTGAAAGCCGTTCGTCTGTTGTTGAAGTACGGCGCACAGAACAGTCATATTGACGTGTTCAACCTTTCATCGTCAATCGTGCTTGGCTGGAAGCCCACGTAGCACCGGTACCAGTGCGCAGAGCTCATACTGCAAAGCCCAGATTTCGCCTTAACATGGCCGCGAAGGACAGCTTTGTCAGATTCGCATCAGGTCTACAGAAGGCAGCTCTGCTTGCTTCCCTTTGCATTCGCGACGGGGCTCGGAATAGATCCATGGGGCCCGGATGTTCTTGAATCCCGAGACAGCTATAGCGAGGTCATTGTTGACGCATTTGCCCGCCACAAGGGGAGGTAACAGTGGAAAACTAGAAACTCGTGATTCTACCAAGCTGGTTGATCGTCGGCAATGGCCGTGAGGTTAAATAGATCTTCGAAAAAGTGGCAGGCCGGGATGGCAAAAGAACATTACAGTTCAATGCGTCAGTAGCGACAGTGTCCTGGAGCCAATGAAGTTGACACTGGACGAGGGCAAGAATCAAAACGCAGAGAGCGGCGGCAATGATGATGGACGAGAACAAATACGTGGCTGAGGGCGCTGCCACTCGGCGAGAAGTGCGGTATGAAGTTGTACTCGTTTGTGGTGCTGAACCTGGACTCGTGTACTTGTCATACTACGACAGACTTGGACTGGGAACGCGTCAAGCGAGCTGATCCCGGTTCGGGCGTGCGACGACGAGGCTGGAGGCACCATGACAGTTCTGGTACACGTTTGGCGTATGCAATAAATGATGGCTCAGAATGAGCTTCACCTAGATCTTGATTAGCTGTGTCCAGTGTCGACACTGTGCGAGGAGGATGCCGCATACCTTGTCAACTCCATTGGGAAATGTAATGCTTCGAGGGGTCATCGCTGCCACAGATAGGCTGAATTGAAAGAGTTCATTGCCCAGGCATTCAGACTCCTTGCGTTTGTTGTCCTGGTCCTCTGTGCGTCAAATGTCGCCTCAAGCGGCATCATTGCTTTCTCTGGTTGTGAGTATTGTAGGCCGGATGGAAGTAGTCCAAAATGTCTCGACCGTCTACGGGAACCTCCCCCAGTAGCTTGGCAATGGACTTGTTGGATGATCGATCCTAGGCGTTGGCTAGGGTGAGCTTGAGAAGACCGAGCAGTTCCTCGTCCAGGTTTCTGTATCCTCCTCTTCCTGAAAACTTTCCTGTCGCCTAAGTCAATGCGTAAGAGGGGAAACGGGGACGAGGTGCTTGCGAAAGAAGTCTAAGTTGACTATAAAGGACTACAAGAGAGACACTGAGGAGCAGCCCACACCCGAGCAGGTGATCTGCAGTGGGTATTCCTTCCGTCGCTGTGGCCATGTGCAAAAGTGCATGCCTTCTTCGATCGACCTTTTGCTCCAGCCTTCAGCGGTGGTGACTGTTGCGCCGGCAGCTGTACGGAGAATTGTTGTTGGAACACGGCGCCATCATCAAAAAAGACGCAAAGGAATGGGAGATCGTGGTGCGCCTGACCCCCTCAATGGCGCCTTTGTCGATGCACTCAACTTGGAAACGGACGGGAAGGGCGAGACAATGGAATGGAGGGGCGACCGCAGATGCGACTCGACCGGGGACCATGCGTATGCAATTCACATACGCGGACCGTGTCAAGCTTTCGGTGCCGGGCTCCGTGTTGCCAGACTGACTCGTCGTGGGCAGCAGGTCACGTACAACACGGGCCGCGTGCTGATGCACCAGGCTCTGCCCTGGCAGACAAGGTTCCAGAAGCGTTGGAAAGGTCTTCTTCAAATGTGTCAGACTCGTCAGTGATTGCGAGGCCGACCAAGAACAATCTAGGGCTGGGACTCCTTCGTTTGCTTCTGGGAAGCGAATATCGCATGGCTCTGGCCTGCAAGGTCGGGCGGGATCGTTCAAGTCCATAGCCGACACCGGCTCTGACTCAGTGGTATTCAATCCAGCGTCTGAGTCACCGTAGAGTACTCAGCTCGTAAAACTGGGAGACTGTTGCTTCATCTCAAGTTGAGAATGGATTATCGGCCGGAAAAGGGATGGAGAGTGAAGCGCAGGTGCAGGAGTCTGTCGTCTTGGTCATTGTACAACACTCTGAGCCCCAATTGCAAGAGTAGGACTGCCCTCCTTCCTGTTCCGCAGTAGGCTGACAGCACAACATGGCGTCAACAATCCAGATGGGAAGAACGACATGTTCCAGGACATCGACAGTGTCACCATGGCATGGAAGTGTTGAGGTTGGAACATGTTGGAATGCAAGACCACTTGCCAGGACGGGAAGGCCGACACGGTCTGCAATCGCGGAGGTATCTTCCCTCTTGGCCGTGAAGTTTTGAGATCAAAAGGGCGAAATGATCTGTAATGTCGGAGGCGTCTCACTGTTTGAGCGTGGAGTCTCAAAGATCACCTTTCTCCGGGGCCTCTGACTTGCCCAATGGTCGATTCATCGGTAGGAAACTGGATGATTGAACCCTTGCAGGAACAAGGGTGAATGTTGCCTGTAGCCGTGAGGGTCTAGGGGATGGTGGGCGAATCGTCTTCTGAGGTTTCCACAAGGGAGTCGGCGGATGACGAGATCGGCGCGGCCACCGGAGATACTGCTTTGCTATGAGTTCTGTTGTTTCGTGGGGACCCTGGGGCACCACACAAACTTACAAATTGTTTGTCAGATGAGAGCACCGTGAGCAACGGCCGCAATGGCTCTCCCATGGCCTGGAAATCTTCCGCCTGCAGTACCTTGACATCTGGGGCCTCTTCTGCGGCGACAAGGGGTCCTCGAGCGCATTGCCGGGCGAGTGCTTCAACTACACGCACCTGGGCCCCGACTAGATCGGCCTCATCCTACACCTAGGCTGCATCCTGCCGGCTTCGCTGCTCGTGTGCCTCCAGCTCGCCCGATTCGAACAACGCAGCGACGCGCTGAATGGCAAGAACGGCTGCCCGCTCCAAAGGCTGCCTTGAGGTCACAGGTTGCCAGTGAGGGAGGAGCGGGAACGGCCTTGATGAAGTCGACCGAAGATAGGAAGGCCTTGGAGTACCACCACGTACATCTCAGCCTAGGATGGCCGCCCCATGGGAGGCTCTGCATACATTGCCCCGGCGTCAAATGGCAACCACTGCCTAGGGGTGAATGTTTAACCCTGTGAACATGGTAGGAGATATCCACGCGTCGATGGGAGAGCTTACCGGTGACAGGGACTTTCCAATCTGTGTACTGCGGATCAATCACGCGTCAATGATTTGGAATGGACAATCAGTTGGCCGCATTGGGAAGAATCTTTTGGCGCGATGGACCATCATGGGTGTAACAGTGAACTGTCCATGGCATTGATGGTGGACTGATGAAGAAGCTCGAGGGAGCGACGAAATGGGAACTTGAGGATGGTCGGCGGCCAATTGACATCGGGTACTTGTGGTGGAAGCTGGGAAAGTGTTCGACATTGTCCAAGCTGAAGGTAGAACTGTCTGCATTGGGGACGACGTTGCAACACGAGATGGTGCCAATGCTGCCCGGCACGTCCGGTTCCTCGCCATGGCAACTGTTCCAAGTATTCACAGTAACGATTCTGGAGGCGACTGCTGACGAGTAGTCATCAGCCGATCATCGCAAGCTCGAATGGAAGCAGCCGAGAATGGAAGAGGACTCGAAAAGGTGTGCCAAAACGGGCCGGACATGGTGTGTTGACAAAGCTGTCGCAAACATCTTGGCAATTTTGCGTGCCAGGTCTTGGGTAGGACCTAGTCTACAGAGCAGAAGCAGTCAGCGCCTTTTCAAGATACACCAGTGCATTCACCAGGTGCAGACTCTGGCAGATTCTGGGAAACTTGCTAGATTGACAGAGGAGAATGTCTCCTGACCGTGTATTTGCTAGCGGAACTTGCCTGAGCCCGTTCGATGCTTGCTGCCGGCGTGGACCAAAGGATCGACGGGAAGTGGTTTGGACGAGAAGACTCGTGAGAGGTTGACGCCGATGCGTGGATGGATGCAAAGGCACATGACCGAAGGTGGTACATGATGATCGTCATGGGCTGACCGCGAGGAGGCTGGCGATATTGACAAGACCGACGGAAGATGAATATGAAGCCTGGGAGCTTCTACGATCTCGCAGGTACCCTCCATTGGAAGAATACGAAGATGCTGCACCGAGAAGCCCGCCCCATGCTACCTGGGTAGTAGTGCGGCGCTGCGATTTCGAGTTCTTGTCGTCATTGGCAATACGCAGCCGTTCTGATTGCGCGCGAAGTTTCGTTGTAACCCAGGAAGCTGGAGGCTCGGACTTCTGAGATGTAATTTGTTGCAAGTTCAGTCCTTAGTACGTTGAATCTTTGTCCAGGCACCATCGCGACGTCGTAGGGCTTCAAGAGCTAGAGCCATAGGGACGCGAGGTTCCTCGGGCAGCTTAGAAGATTCGCCAAGAAACTGTTGACAATCTGAAAGATGCATGCATCCTCGGAAACCGAATAGCGTCCGTCAAGTCCACTCGGGCCATTGAGGCCGATCAAATAATTATACGCGTGGTGTTGCCAATAGAGTAAATCTGATGTTGGGGGACAGCTACAGTGCTATCGGGCGCCCATAAGGGGGCTGCAGCAGTGGCCAATATATTCATGTTATCTCCCTGGCACTGGCTGTTTGGGGTAGAATAGAGTGTGCGCGGGCACACACATCGCACATAGTAACATGTATGCAACACAGTTCCCTAGATAAATTCTGACCCCTGGATGGCCAAGTATTGCCTACCTATACAGGGCAGCGATTTGAACCGTCCGCGAAAAGCACCTCCGTACAGGGGCAGAGTCGGGGCCAAAGGACAGGAGTCTGGCCACACCACATCCCCAGTAATTTTCTATAATGCATGGCCACGAGTTCAAGTACATTTCTTCTAGCTATTGCTTCGTGCTTTTGAGTGCAAAGATCATGATACACAGCAACGTACCTATCAGGGACGGGCATAAATCAAATCTGCTTTATTTGATTTGCGATTTTAGCGTGCATTAGCGTACAAATCAAACAAAGGAGTATAAATCTGAACGCTTGCAAAAAAAGGGTTTAAAGGCCAAATTTATAAAGCAAAGCTAGAAGTATAACTGCTGCATAATCATTGCATAACCTGGGTATAGTGGATAATTTGGCTATATCAGGCTTATCGAGCTTATCCAATTTATCGATAAGCTAGTCTTTGCTTTACAAATGGTAAATGCAAACAAAGCAGATTTTATAATTTGATTTATGCTAGTCACTAGCGCCAAATCAAACAAATAGAGGTGCCCGATTTGCTTTGCTTTGCTTTGTGCCCGGCCCTGGTACCTATTGATACGCGCAGTTGGTGCAAAATGATCATTGCAGGGGCCAAGTTTATGCTTAAATTTAGTGTTGCAGATCTTTCCATAGTGCTCAGGAACCACTATATGGAGGCCTTGGCCGGCAGTCGGCCAGACCCAAGCCCACATGCAGTTTACACTGCAGTATGGCCCACAGGAGTTCCTGGCTTCAAGTGCCCATTAAGAGCCCTAAGTCTATACTGCCACTGACGACTTTTGTCTCCTTTTTGTCAAAGCTTGAGCCTATTCCGGGAGACGACTAGATGCGAGTCCAGCAAGCATGATATAGACTGCGTATGAATCTCGCGTTGGATCGAGGAGTCATCGTCCGACGAGTCCAAGCTTGATTTTGAGCTTAACATGGCCAGGCACTCGCGCAAGGGGTATCAAGTCCTAGTGCTGGCGAGGACTTCATCGCCGTACGCTGCAGTCTCGAAAAGTCCGCAAGATTTCACAGGAGGCTTGTCTCTAGCAATCTGTGGTCATCTTCCTGCGCGTTCTACCCAATGCATTGTGTAGCCCAGCCCAAACGAAGGAAGTTCATCTCCAAGAAATGGTCGAAATAAATTCAGTACCAGGCCTGTGGATACATCTTTTCCCGTCGCGAGCCACCTTGTCGGGTTGTGCAATGGATATATGGACAGCCTCGTCGCTGATTTGAGTATTGACACCTATTTCCGACAAGCAGGCGGGTTGAACTACCGAGCGAGGAGGGAAGAAGACGGCAGGGAGAAGAAGAGGATCCGCACAGACACAAGATTTGGACGGGAAGAAGATGGAGATAAAGATGTCAAAGCAATGCAAAGCCAATGAATGTGAGGATGGCACTCAACGTGACAGAGACAGAAGACGAAGAAGAGATGAAGAGGATCGCCGAGAGGATTGGTCGAGGAAGAAGCAATTGACCTGCCATATTGGTGCAGCCATCTCACGATGTGGCTCCCTCGAAGTCTGAAGAAACAGGACCAACTATATTATGATCTGTGAGCTACAGTCTCAGAAAGAGAAGACAATACTGTTACACGAATGCGGGGGAGATGGACCAACCCCCAACCGAGAATCCCGTGCCGTGATCCAGTATGATTCCAAAAAAAGGTTGCGCTTCGCGGCCGTGTCGCGGCGAATCTGGGGGATTGGACAAATTTGCCCCCAAGAATCTCTGCGCCCTCACCAACGTCCTGGCTCAGTGTCAACTCTGTACGAGGGACGACACTGAACCAGGACGAAACGCTCCGGGTCATCATCGCCAACGATCCTAGCGCACCGACACGGTGAGTGTAGGGGTCGAAGAAGAGTCGTGGAGAAAGATGGTATCCATAAAGCTTCGCCGGGAGTTTGAAGATTTGGTCGCCGGCGCCGAACAGCGAGGAAGACAATATGCAGGCCCTGCCAGCCGTAGAAGTTCGGGCTGGTTCGGTGGATGGGAGCTACTTTGCTGTTGAAGCTGTTCGGGTAGCTTCTCCACGGTCTGCTGTTGATCGCGAAGGTGTTTTAGAGCTCGTCAAACTGTTGGGCACGGGAACTGTGGTCGGAATGCTGCTGGCGGAGGCTGTTCTGGCCCTCGAACCGCTTCCGCAAGTCCCTGTCAATCGTGCCGAGCTCCTCCGCGACTCTGCGCAGCTGCTGCTGCTTGCAGGAAGTCATCGTGACGTACGTGTTCTTGACTGATGGCGAGCAGCATGCGGGAGTGTTGAATCCGGAAGCTGGAAGCTGAAGAAGGTATCAGGGGCCGCAGATTCCAAGCAATCAAACCTGGCTGGGTCTGGCCACTGTCTCGTGAGGTGCAAGCTCTGGGCTCAGCAGATCGAGTGGGAGCGTGTGAAGACGAGTGGCTGCTACAGGCTGAAGGCGTGAGATCGTCGCGATCTTGCGGCGTTCCACAGGACCGGCCGCAACGATGACCTTGCGCTTGCGGGTTGATTGCTGTGCGCTCGGGCGTACATCGATGGTATCATCCATCTCTCGAAGTCTTGAAGCTACCCATGACCTTGCGACGTACTGTTCAGTATGAGGCGCTATCGGAAGACAATTGAGGGGCGGTGAAATGGTCAGAGAAAACGAACATGACCAAGGAGAAGAAGCACGTGAAGATTGACGTGCACGCTGCCCACGATAAAGTCCTCGAGAAGAGGATTCGCATAGAATCGTGCGCCTCCAACTTCAACCCAGTAGACGGGTTAACCAAGACTCGTACCAAGCAAAACGCGAGCTTTTCTTGGATCTGCTTGGACCGGAACAGTATGATGAGTAGGTAGGTACTACATTGTAGGTAGGTATCTTTACGCAGCGCCCCTTTGGACGGGAGGGCGCATCGGCAATAGAGCAAATAGAAGGACTGCTACATACAGCGTCCAACTCCAAGGCTGGGCGGCAAAGCTTGGCTTGCATATTTCGTGCATCGCATGGATGTTTTTTGCTACCTTGTTGCTCATCAATTGCCTTGGATAGTTTACGTTCTTGATGGTTCTGAATCTGATTGAGCGATTGTATTCCCCCGGCGACATGCACACTGGATCTTGATCTACTCTGTACGCACTTGAATTAATACTAGAATCAACGAGTCAAGATCTCTGAGGACAAGAGTTTATCCTGTTAGCTTTATATTCAGATTCTTCCCCAGAAGTCATCCGGAACTCTACCAGGCCATACCAGACCCATTGGTCGAAAATCACAATAGCAAAAAAAAAAAAAAAACATTCATATCACCTGTACTTAGGGGCCGTTCAGCGCATGGCACCCATGTCTCCCCAGCTGCCAGTATGATACCAGTATGCAAGCTGGCGCTGCGACCAAAAGCTTATCGAATTTTCCGACTTGGAGTCCAAATACCATGTTCAAAACATCACCAAAAAGCAGAATTGATATAAAATTTCGTAGTATTGAATTAGCATGGCTGGATCCATCCCGTATCTGTGTCTGTCTTTTTAGCAAAGGTGTCTGTCAACGCGCTCTGAGCGTGTCAATGCCATGAACTATGAAAACCAGTCGCATGAACCTCCATCTGTTTTCTTCTTCTCGATTTTTATTGAACTGATCTCGCGCAAATGAGGCGACAGCAAACATATTTCAATCCACATTCCATGAAGGGTCACATCTCGCCCTCATCATCGTCCGGGCTTTCCTCCGTGCCCATGCCTCCATCCCGATGGAATTGAGCACCACCGTCCTTGGCGTTGGGCTCGTCGGCCGGGTAAAGTTGCTTTCCGAGCTCAGTCTGGGGCAGCAATGGAGCATTCTCTCGGTTGAACTTGAGAGCTTCCTGATTCATATGCTTGTTAAAGTGCCGTTTCTCGTCGAACTCGTCGAGTCCGCGTTGAGGCTTGTGCTGGAGGGCTGCGCGTATCATGATGGCCCCGCCATTCGGATTGTTGCGAAGATGTGCTACAACATGCTTGCAAAAGTCTCCGTACGGACTAGTGTGTGGAATATGCTTTGTTTGTCGCAAATCTACGGCCGAAGAGAAAGATTTTAAGTTCGGATGAAAATATTTTGGGATAAAAACTCGTCCGAAGTCTTTTGTGCTATTTCTGTAAAATAAGTTTATGTTTTTTTGCATCGTCGCAAAAGGAAAAAAGGAGAATGAGAGAGAAAAAGAGAAAAAGAGCGCAAACTGCCAACATACCAAGTACAGAGACTTTTGTAAGATTATTGTACCTTAGTAAGTTCGGCACTGTCGTCCTCGGAGTAATCGTCGTCTGAGCCATGGGTGGCCTCGGCCTTGCCCTTTCCCTTGCCCTTGATGACCGCCATCTTCCGGCGCGGCTTTCGCTTCGGACGCTGGAAAGGCTCTGCGACGGTCTCTGGATCGAGCTCTGCGTCCTGCACATCAAGATTCAAGAAGTCTTGCTCGTCCTGGGTGATTTCCCGCTCGTCGAGCCACTTCATGATGCTTTCGACATTGACACTGGCAAAGTCGAACTCTTCTCTGTTCTTGGCCTCTCCCCAATCCTTGATCAAAGTGGACAGTCCATAGCTCAGACGCTTCATGAACTCGTCTGCATACTCCTCGGACGGGCGCTCGCAGAGAAGCTTCGCAATGAGCGAGGAAAGATCACCAAAGTCCTAGTACCGCTGAGTGTTCCACTCGCAGATGTTTGCCGGAGAATAACAGACCCAGGGGTATCGATTGAATGAAAGAGACCATCGGGTTTTCATGATCTCGCAAGCGACCAGGTGCTTCAGCTCGGCCGTTTTGATGTGCTCTGGGATAAGGTTGTCAACGCGAGCTTGCGGGAGACACTTTTTGAGACGGCAAAGTTCCTGCGGCGCGTCATATGAATCCCGCATCTTGATGACGACCCACTCCACGGAGTATTTCTGACCCTTTCGAGGCAGGCGGCCTCCAATCTGTTCCTTGACAGCCTCGCTGTTAGGCGACTGAATTATGATGCCCCGACAGTAGCATGGGTGAATATCCCGTAAACATGGTGCTTCCATTGAGCACGAAGGCGTCGCACTTTTGTGCCGGGTCGGTGAACTTGCCGAGCGCAGCTTCGCGCTAGGCTGGAGTAGAACAGCCCCGGATTGTCTCCACGGCAAATCCCAAGAGCTCCAGGATTGCCACAAGCATCCTGCCGAGGTATGTCAGTAAACTCTTTAGACTTTGGCATTTGGCATCAATAATGATGTGATTCGTCCATCAAAAAGACTGGGCCGATTGACGCAAGATGACTGAAATGCTGTGTGGAAAGGAAACTTACTGCTGTGTCGCCTGGTTGAACACGACGAACAAGACTCTCTCATTCTGTTTGTACCACTTGAAAAACGTCTCAAAGGCAGCTGTATATACCGGAGAATGGTGGGTTACCCACGAAAATATCTCCAAACGGTTCGAGTACGGCGTCAGAGACGGGTCATTCAAGAGAGTGAACATGTAAGAAACCCCACCGTCGGGGTCATTTTCGATCAAGTGTTGCACGTGGTCGACGCCCAGGGTGAGTTTCTTCTCCTTTTGGAGCTTGCGCAAATGCTTCTGATGAGACTTCTTGGTCGGACGGTCTGTGCCCAAGCTGATGCTCTGACTGATGAAGGCCTGTTCAACTTCATCGCTCTTGGCCGATGTGAGTGCGTCCTCGGTGGCGAGCACGTCGAGGTTCCGGGAATCCGTAGTGATGAGCTGTAGGATGCGCTCGATACTGTAATCGACCTTCACGGCAGGTCATCTTAGCTTGCCACCATCCTCAAAGTCGGGCAAGTGCGCTGCCTCATCGTCACCATCCTCCTTGGACAGGTTTTGAAGGAGGAAGTTGACATTCCTGGCCAGTCTTTCGCGGTCTTCGCCAGTGTGGCCGACCTCGAGAGTAGTCACGGTCGACGGAGGGACATCCGCACCAGGAAAGCACAACTTGCGGTTGGGCAACTTCAAAGGAGTTTGCATAGTGCGGCGCGAGATTAGCAAGCATGTCCCATATAGATTCGAATACGAAGCTGCTCGTCTCGTTCTTATAGTTGACATCGGCACCAATCAACTTGGTCATTTGTTCGTCCAAGAGCCAAAGACGTGCGTCGTACTCTTCGGCATAGGCCTTGATGATCGCCTTTTGACTCTCACTCACGTCGGGCTTCCAGATGTCGTCTTCCGTGATCGAGTTCCAATCGCGCAGCTGTGCAATGTCCTAGGGCACAATGGAGGCATGCATGTCGAATGGGAGGGCCGCGACTGACCACGTCAATTGCGTCAGCCCACCAAGGTCCTGGACATTGTTGATCGTTGGGGTGGCGGTCAGGCCATGAACAGCCTTTTTCGGAATAAAGCGAACCAGTCGAGCATGCTTCGAGAGACGGTTCTTGCAGTTGTGAGCCTCATCCACGATGACGCGCTCAAAATAGAACTCGTTATGCCGCTGGAACGACAGGAGGCGGAGGGTGTAAATGGTGTATGTTTTCGTGCCTTCCGGTCTCTGAAACTTCGGTGGCTTCTTCTTGGTTTTCTTTTTGTTCTTCATCCATTTGCGAAGGTCGCCCCGGTTCTCCACGAACATCGAGCAACTTGTGGGTTTCCATCCACCTGATCTCGGCGGTGGGATACGAGTTGATGAAGACATGGAGAAGATTCTGAGAGTGGTCAGCAGCACATTCGGCATTCTTCCGGATGGATTTTTACTGACAGAATGGGCACGCCAATTGGTGTCCTATGGGAGAATTACCTCGGGGTTGTAGGGATCGTTGACGAAGGCCTCACATTTTTGCTCGAATTGCCGTTGGTCCAGCATGTGCTCCTTGAGCTCGGGGTTGTTGCCAACCTGCTTGATCGAGCCGTAGCATAGCCAGGCCCGGATCAAGGGACCAAAAAATATGTCGGCCTCTTTGAAGAAATGTATGGCAAGATGTGGAGGCGTCGGGATGACCGTCCGCATACAGCGGATCCGGAGGTCAGGATCGGCCGGCCGCGAGCTGACGCTTCACGTCAAGATATCGAATGAGGACGAGAAGGCATGCCACCGCAGTCTTGCCCGTACCGACATCATTGGCGCAGAGTTAACTTCGCAGTGGGCTCAGCTCACATTGATACATCCAGATAGCATCTAGAAATGAGTTAGCAAGGCATTCCGGATTGAAAGTGCATGTGACAAACCTTGATCTGGTGCGGTGCAAAAGCCTTTTGCGTGGTTGCAGGGAGACACGGCAGCCGCACGCCTTCATCTGGGTTGAACACATCCTCATCGCTCAACTCAAAACCAAAGAGCTTGTAGTCTTGCGCAAATGTGTCGCGGGTGGGCTGCCACTTGTTGGACAAATGGCTCAGGTAGCACTGGTGCTCCGCCAGACGCCTCAGGGCCTCGCGAGCCTCATCGGATGCCATTCCTCCGTCTTGGAACTGGTACTTTGGGGCAACTTGGCACTCCACGTTAGCATCACAGCCCGCCACATAACTCTGAAGAGCGGCCTTGTCCAAGACTTGGTGCTGTGCGATGGCCTGGAGGGCCCGTTGGTCACTGTTGAACTCGCAAAAGGGCCCGAAATTCTTCTTCTTGTTCTTGATGACGTGTTCTATTGACCCAATGTCGACAAGCTCGCGCGGAGGCAGCTTGATGCGTTCATTAAGGGGAGTCTGGCCATTGCTTGAGCCGATATTCTTCTTGGAGAGGACTTTTTCTGGCTCAAGCAGTCAAAGGATTGCATTCTGTTGGCTATGCCCCGCTCCAAAGACTCGTCAACCGCGAGCTCGTCCTTGACCCGACGGTCCTCCACAAAAGATTTGGCAGCCGCCGCATGGCTGATGCAGATGTCGGCAAAGTCGATAGATTGAATGGCGTACGCAATCGACGGAACCAAGTGAGCTTCATCCTCGGCCAGGACAGTCTTGTGCGGGCCAATACCAGGCGAGGAATGACAAGAACTTTGGTCTCGGGAGCCTTGGGCGAACGCGTGATGTTCTTCTTACCATCCCGGCGGGTCTGGTAGAAGTTGTAGGCAAACAGCGCTGCCTGCCACTGATCAGGCGTGAACCCGAAAAAGTTGTCCTTTGCGGTCGTGTCCCGCTGAAACCTGGGCTCATTGCTGTCTGGGCCTTCAGGTGCGAACAGTAGCAGTTGGAAGACTGCAACCAGAACAGTCATGGTGATGTGGATTCGGGCTTTGGTGTCGTCAGACGCAGCTGGCAGTATGTCTCCATGGCGAATGGCCGAGGCAATTGGTGCTTGGGCTTCTGCTACGGCCTTGAAGACGTGAAGACAACCGGTAAGAGTGGAACCTGATCCCTCGCGGCTGGCGACCATGCAGCTGTTCAGATGGCTCACGATGTCCGTGTACTGGAACGAGTCACCGGTGACGAAATTCTGCCACTTGTGCAGTTTTGAGATGGGACCCAAGATGCGTGCACCTAGAGTTGATCAATTAGCACTGTCGCATGGCATTGAGAGGTTGGGAAATGCCAGCCGAGAGCACAATTGCACACTAATAGGATGTGGGAGGTGAGGTTGTACTTACCATCGGTATCAAAAAAGGTACATGCGGACTCGATGTTCTCAAATCCCAGAACGACAATCACCAGCTCATTTGTGATATACTTTGTTGCCGCCAGCGGCAGAAAGAGCGAAGATCCAGACACCCGGGTGGATTGGGCGACCGATTCGGAGGATCTTGCGATCCTTGGTGACAGTTGCAGTAATCTCCTGGTCAGGCCACTGCTTGATTCCACCAAGCTGGTCTATTGGCGGCAATGTGTTGGAAGTTTCGGAGGTCTTCAAAATGGTAAGTGCGGTTCGTCACACCACAAGCCCGTGCGGGTGAGTCCAACGTGGTCTGGGACCTGTTGGGGACAGTGGGATCTTCAGCTGGCGGGTAGTACACCATGAGACCGTCAAGTTTCGTGGTGAGAAAGTCAAACTTTTGGAGGGCTTCGGGACCGAAAGCTGCGACAGAGGTCTCATCTGGAGCCTCTTGGAAGTTTGCAGGTCTACCCCGTTTGCCCGAGGGTCCTGGAACTGGACTTGAGGTTGCAGGATTGGCATTTGGAGTAGACTGCTGATTGATGTTGGATGCATTGCGAGGCCGCTTGCTCGGCGTAGACTGAGCATGGGGAGGAGACCCATCAGCAGGGCGCTTGGAGTCACCACGACTGCGAGCGCGACCGCGACCGCGACCGCGATTGCCACCACAGGCGCTTGAAGCGTCGCCGCCACTGGCAAGATCCATGGCCGATGGCTGCTTAAATATAATTGAACATACAGGACGTGTCCCCCATAGTTTCCTAAAACAACAATCTGATCCTAGTTTCCGGAAACCATGGTCTGATCTTTTTATTGGTCGATCAAAAATCTCCATTCTTTATTCCCATTTGAGTATCTCGATTGTCTTCTGTCTTCAATTCTACAAACTTTTTCATTGATTAATCAGGTCAACCTATTGGTGCCAGAGACAATCACTGCGACACATCAATTTGCGCCCACTCTCCTAATTGAGCTTTGTAATTGCATCATGGGTAAATGATTGGTGACTGCTCTGACTTCACCTTGTGTTTGCATGATGGAAATCTTATAAAACGCTGGAATTGACCCGTCTCTGGGAAAGTATGCATGCGCAATGACAACGATCATGATCAAGAACCATGCCAAGATGAACGCAGTATAGGGTATCGTCTGGCTGGAATTGCAAATCTAGATGACAAGGATTCAACCCAGCAAGCTGACCATGGGCTCTGGCCAATTGCCCCAAACCAATGGTCGATCACCCAGTCTTGCATTGACCGGCGACAATACCTTGAGCCGTTTCTTCTTCTCGTCAACGTCTGTGATGTATACAAAACCCATGACGTTGGCATCCCTGATGGCGTCTGGATGATCGCGTGGACTCGCATACATGATGGCCAAGGTGCAATTCAACATCATCAAGGACGGTTCTACCTTTTCGAGCGTGGAACTGGACGCTCCTGGGTCGTAAAAGTCCTCGGTTCCGGCGCTTGGATCAGCTGCCGCCAGGTCAGCATTGTTCAACCAAATGAAGCACATGTAGACGTACCTTCTACCACCTTCCATAGTGTCACACCTTCAAAGCCAATAGTCTGAGTACCAGGGCTCAATGTTCGTTTCGCGTCTCCAAAGAAGTACTCCTTGATGACCTTTTCTCTTAGTTGCTGCATAAAGCTTGGGTCTCGCTCTACGACGCCACCACTCTTGTCCAGGCCAACAACAAATATCTCTTCGCCCAGACTAGTCTTTTGCCCTGCGAAATGCCTCGATAGCTCGCTCGTGATGCGTTCTGAACCTAGAGAGACTACAATGTTGACCGAAAATTCGGCAGCAATGTGTGAAATGATGTCATAGTTTGGTTTCGAGGCATTGACAGCAGCCGTATCAATAAGCATGCCGGATCTCTTGACCTCGAGGTCCTCGGATAGACGGTTCGTAGAAGCCGCTGCAAGCCGACTCAGCAGACCTTTGAACAGCTTGGGGTTGGCTTCCGACCGATCAAGACCGTAGTAGTAGGCCAGGGGAAGCTTGACGGGTATACCTGCGGGGCCCGAGCTTGGTGTGCCACCCCAATCGGTGGTGACGTCCATCAAAGTCGCAAATACGGCGGCGGTAAGCGTTCCTGGCACGCTGAGCATACCTTGGGTAGCATCCGTGTTGACAACAAGCGGCTGCCTGCCCATGCGAATTGCCCATCCCGTCAGCATCTTGACCAGACTCGTCTTGCCGCTGCTGTTTGGTCCCACGACAAGAACTCGCGGGCCTAGAGCATCGTCGCTGTGCCCCGAGGCGGTCGCTGTCCGCAGTCCCTCCAGCTTCATGTGTAGGTTGAGGTAGGAAACGAGTGGCGTGTCCTCTGCTGTAAGCTCGGCGACGTAGGCATCATGAGATCCAGCGCTCTCCGAGTTCACCTCGAGTTCGCATCCTTGCCATGTGTTGATCTTGGATTTGGTGCCTGAGAAGGTGTACGTGACGTGTGGCGCGAGCTCAGTACCTTCCTTCTCCGCAAGGCCTGACAATAGGCGTATGTTTAGGGAGGAAGAGGCCGGGACTTGGAATCGATACTCCCAGAAAGGCTGGAGTGCAATGTTTGAGGACGTCGATGCCGAGGCCGAAGTTGTGGAAGCTGCGGGCGCTGCCTGTCAATTGAGACTCGATTAGCTTTGTTTCGGACCAAATCATGTTGCTGTGCTCACCGCCGCAGAAATGAAACCCAGACCTGGAATCGACATGTTCTGGTCACCTCATTGCTGTTGATGCGCCGTTTTGACTGTCTGCAGGTTTAATTGTTGATCAAGCGCTTCTCGGAGCCTTGCAGTTGGGTTGGCGGGGCAAGCAGGGCTGGCTGGTAAAGCCCCAGACAAGCTACCTATGTAACCTAGTATGCAGAGTCCGGAATAGTGATGAAACTGACGTCCGCAAGGTAGAGAGAGGTATGGATCTGAATTGGATCGGGTTATGCAAGGGTAATCTTGTGGCGCCGCGGATGGAATGCCGATCACCTAAATTCTTTCTACGTGGAGGCTAATGTGGCCGTCGATGCACTGGAAGCTACTTGACAGTACCTAGAAGTAGGTATCGACTCTTTTCGGCATTGCCAAATTCACATGGAAATCTGCTCGAATTAAATATTACCAGTGTCATTATAATCGTAAACTCCCCAACTGCCAAACTCCCTATCAACCCTCCAGGTAGCTCTCTATATTCTAATGGGGAGCGCCAAAACTGGATAGACAATGGATCTTCATCTCCTCCATTGCCCCCATGCAGATCATCATCAACCATGCTACCGGATTTTCTCTTGCAATTCCTAATGCTTCCAAGAAATGCAATGATGAGTGTATGCAGAGGCTGGGTATCTAATGATATTGCCAAATCTATTCTTCCATGTTCCATTGACATTCCCATGACTGACGATTGATTTCTTCGCGCAGCGAACATCGTAGCAGTCCATTTGTGTATCAGTGTCGTTTCTGGGGGTTTTATTTTGCCATTTCCTCGAAAAGCTTGACCAGACTCCGTACGCCGAGAAGAACATTATTGTCTGGACCTTGGCCGGGAACCCATTTTGCATGCGCAAAGTCAATGAGCTTTAGGCTGTAGATGGAAGGCTCGCTTGAGAACTCTTCAGACTCGAATGAGAATTCCGAGCCTTCCTCATCGCCTACCATTTCCGATACAGTCGCAGTAAAGACAGCTTCACCGCCGTCGTCCATGCCGATTCCACTATCGACACGAAGATTAGCGCATGGCCCAGACGGCGAGATTTTGTTGGGTACTGACGCTCGCTCGCTGTGGCGTGATTCTCTCTCCTGAACAAGGGCCGTCTTTTCCTCCATGGCGGATCTGAGTGCCTTGCCGTCGCCTTCAAATACGAAAAGGAGGCTGGAAGAATACATGCGACTTTCATGAGCCTCTAGTATCTCTTGCACCCTCTGCAAGTCGGCAAGGAATGCCTGGGCTACGAGCTTGCCCAGCTCCTCGTCAATGCCCGCACGCTTGTTGAAAATGAAGTGGGCTTTGAGCATGCCCAGCACGTTTTCTTCCGTGACTGTATCCCGGCCCCAATACTTGTCGTACACTTTGAAGCCCTCGTCGTCCAGCTCGGTGGGGTCTTCTGACCCCTTGTAGACGCGCATGCCAGCGACCCGGAACCCATATTTCTTGTGAGTTGTCGAGTTTGCAATTTCGTCAAAGCGCTCTCGTTTCTGCAGCGGCGCGTCGTCGGCCCAGAGTCGCAGTCCCAGCTTGGCATCCATGATGTTGGGCTTCTTGAAGCCAAAGCTGGAGTTGTGCAGCACAACGGCCCTATCGGTGGTGATCTTGCGGCTCTTGTTTGGCACCCATGTCACGCCGTCCGTAGCTGCGCGCTGGAGTTCTGGGACGATGGGGGCGGCAGATCTTTGGTCGAGATGCAAATGCGACTGAACTTCCTCCTTGATGGCGGCGGGCACGTCTGCATTCTCGACAATAGCGGGAATAGCGTCGTGTATCATTTGATCAGTCGTGTTCTCGGTCAGCGAGAGGCTGCCGTAATAGAGCGGCATGAGGTCTGCAAATTCGGGATGCAGCTCATGGGCGGACTCGTAAAAGTCGATCTCGGACTTGGTGCAGGGCTTGATGAACAACTCGCCGTCGGCGTCGCACAATGTACCAGCACTGCGTCGCAAGGTCAGTCATTGACTCAAGAGCGCATCTGTCAGAACTTCTACTTACTGTCCAGCGACGGCGTAGTTGTAGTCAATGAGTTCTGAGCGCTTTGGCATCTCGCGGTCGCCGCTGAGTGCGCGCTTCATTTGGGGGAAAGTAGCGGCCGTGGCCAGCAGCCCAGGAGAAGGTTCGCCGTTCATTTTTCCGCAGTATGATTGAAAGAAGCCGGGGTAAGGTTTGTACAGTGTATTCAGCAATGTCTCATGTCTGAATCCTGTCCAGGAAGACTCGAACCTAGCAGAAAGTCTTGGTGAATGTCGGAGGGCGGTGCAGACTGAGGGCTGAACCAAAGTCGCAGTCTGGGCGGGCGATGAGGAGAGCAAGACTACGGCCTAAGTAGTCGTGGATTGGTCACCTAGGCGTTGGTCGTCTTGGTGGCGGACAAAGGTTTCCAAACAAGTAGGGAGAGTGATTCCTCGGGTGAGAATGTAATTAAAATAGATGTGGGATCGACGCAAAGAGGGAGTGAGAGAAGATAAAGAAAGGAGGGTATTTGAGTTGGTGAGAGTGCTTTGAAGTGAATGAATGACGGTCGCATATGTACATTGAGTGTGTAGGTTTGGAGAGACGAAGCCGGGCAGCGAGCGAATCTAGATGAGAGGGAGGGCCAGACAGGATGCTGGGTACTGGTGCACCTGCAGTGACGACGTTTTGCCCTAGGTAACCAGGGACGCTCTAAAAGTCGACCCAGGGTCCAGTCGCCCGCAAAGATATTTAGGTCCAGCAGGTACCTTCGAGGACGGAACTCGGCCCTGGCACTAAAGTTGCAGGGGCTTTCTGACGGCCAATGTTGGGGAAATGCACTCCTGGTGAAGTACTTGAGTATATCTTATGCATACTGTCCTGGCTTTTCCCCAGAAGGCCGCATTAGGTATTTCCCAAGCAGCTTTGGATATTTTAGCTTCAACTTTGAGAAGAAACCAGACGTTGATGGAAAAACAGTATTACCATCTAGGGCTGTCACTCTTGACAACATTGAACCTGGTATCTACAATCGCATCACCAGACGCTGCGTGCAGCACCCAAGTGACCGCAGCACACCAGCATTGCATGGTTACATATGTACGCGACGTCTGCTGGCTTGCAACTCAGCTGACAAACTATTACATCCAATGCGAATTCGTCAGCAGAGACATAGGTCTACAACGGTTGGCAATAAAGACCATCGCATACAAACTGAATGCACACCTTACGCACCCAATCAGATCCCTTCAAGGGATGCTGCAGTGGCTTTGGGCCGGCTGTGTTCCAGCAGTAATGCGGCGGGCTCCCGACAGCTCACCAGCTGCTAAGCCACTACAAATCTGGGCGTCAGTCAGCCTAACAGAATTTGACCCGACGCGGCTGGGGCGAGTGCGCAAACACTTTCGGCTAGCAGCATTGTCCATGGACTACACATACGATGTTGGACTATCAATTATGCCCAGCTCGTGAGAATTATCAGCATCAGGACATTTTACCTACGTGTAATCATGTTTGTTGCCCGATCCGGCGTAGAAATGGGCGGATAGCAGTAGTACAACTCTTTCCTGTTTGCCTCCAAACAACTTTTGTGGCTACCTGATTAGCGATGACGATCATGTCCGCTGTCGAGCTGAAAACGGCAATCAAGCATACTCCGCCCCCCTTTTGTGTCTGGTTTCTGCGTGTTTGCATCAACCAATCACGTTGAGTCTTTGGAGTTACCTATTTGCCCGTACACTGCCACGCCACTTCAAATGCTGCGAGTATAAGCTTCACGATTGTTGAAGCCTTGGCTTATGGTACATTTGTTTGTGTGCACTTCCCAGCACATGAATACAACCGCTGACAAGTGAAAGGGGAGCAAGGACGAGGCATAAATCATATTCTAGCTTGCGAGATGTGCTTTCAAAGTGGTTGGTCAATATTTGCACGACTAGAACAACAGCTGGTCAGTCCCGTTGCTTTGATGCGCATTCAAGCCATGACTTGTCACAGTTAATGGCAGGACTCCAAAGTCCAGAAAGCCAGAGACATTTCTTCCGCAGTATTATCTGCATGATTTCAGGACTTAGGCAGTAGCCGTCACAATTCCATCATTCTTGTTCCCGGGCTTCAAATCCCAGAGTAGTACATGGTCTAAATTCTGCAACACCAACTTTGCAAATGAGAAACTACTCGGGTGCAAATAATTCTTTGCATTGATGTATGCGTGCATGCATCATGTTAACAATAAATTTTTGTCTCGATTGCATACTTGTAGATACCTAGGTAGGTAGTTGGCAAGCAAAACTGGCAGGAACACCGAGCCCAGCTCCGTTTGCTTCTAGCCCACGCGAGGAGTTTCTATTCGCTGTCCGCCGTTTGGTCTCTGCCACGAAACAAATCCCATTGTTCTTTCGACTGCAACCTTGAAATTTGTTCATCACTGTTAACCACATACTGGTTGTGCTGGCAGCCGCACATTTGCCATCTTCTTGGCCAGTTCGACTCAAGTTGGCGCTCGCCGAACAGTCCAACTCCAGCTCCTCACAGCCCTCACCCGGCTCATTCCTCCACCAAGCAGCAACCGCTCCTGCAGTCAACATGGCTTCCAACGATGCGACTGCCAACAGTCCCGATGTCACCGACGCAGCCGACCGCGTCAAGTATGAGTCCGACGGTGTAGGAGATGCAACGGAGAACTTGCCCCAGGATCTTGGTCTCGGCAAGAAGAAGAAGAAGAGAAAGAACCGTCTAGGCAAGACTCGCCGCGCTGTCACCGGCTTTGAGGGTAAGCTTTCCTTTTACCCATCATGTGGCAGTTCTGACCACTTAACAGAGTACTATGCCGACCCCCCGACGACTCCTGCAGAGCACGCAGAAGAAAAGATGCTCTACTCGACCGAGAAGCCATTCGCTCATCGCCTTGAAGAGGCAATCCTCCGATATCGTCAAAAGCGACGTTTTGATAGCGACCGCAGCTTCATCTTTGACAAGTACCTTGCTCTTGGTGGAATCGACTCCTCGCAGCGCATGTTCCAGGGCCTGGATCCGGAGGACGCCAAGAATATGGATGCAGAAGAGATTAGACAGATGACGTCCCGCACCACGGTTGACGGCTTTGCAGGTTCCAGGTTCTACAATCCGGATGAGCCTGGCGGCTGGACTGTCAATATTCCGCTCGTGGTCAAGGGCTTCCTGCAAGTATCCCATTGGCACTGCTTTGGAGTGCGTACTGACTTTTTCCAGGTCCCGCTGGATCCCAGAGAACTACCCTCGCCATGTCGACATTCACGATGACAATGTTCAGGCTGCGGAGCTCATCAACAACTTTCTGAGCTATCTCCAGTTGCACGACGTCTGTCCAGAGTACAATACACAGATTGTTGAGGCCAGAGCCATCTGCGAGGCTGCCCCCAGTGCCTTGCGCAAAGCCTCTGGACTCTATCGTGAGCTCATGGGAACCTTTAATACTGCCGCCAAATACCTCTTTTGCGACGGAGGCGCCCACGACGTCTACACCAGCCCGGCTGTCCATGAACAAGGCGTCAAGCAGGATGAGTCCGTCGACAAGACTTGCGACATCCAGACCGAGAAGCTGGATCCCTACGACCAGTTCCTCATCTTTCGGCTCTCTGTCATTGCAGCCGCAAACGACATGAAGCATCCCATTGTTGACAAGGATCCTCAAGACATTCAGATCGAGACTACCAAGGCTGAGACGTACGAGGTCATTTCCGTCCATCGACGTGGACAAAAGGAGATGGCCATGTGGGATTCGCAGTTGGCCCAGAGCGATCTTCAGGGCAAAGTCAAGGCCATGGGAACAATGGTACTGCGTCCCAGCATCATTGAGCACGCTTACAGCAATGTTCCCCATCCTTGGCAAATCGATTTCAGCAAGGCACCAACCGAGACATTCATCATTGACAATGATGTTCTTCAAAAGGTGGAGCGTGGCATGAAGATGCATTTGGAGGTCTGCAGACTGAACATTGGAACTGTCTTTATCAAGAAGGTCCTGGACGTGCGTGTCAGCTTTGATGTTCTCCTCCCTCAGAGCCTCATGCTCCATTGGAAGGATCCTACTCCGAATGATAGGCCTGCCCCGTCTGTCAACGATCCTGATGTCCATGATGGCATGGATTGCGATGAGGCCTCGAGTGGACTCTAGGGGTAGGAGAGCAGAAGCCGTTCTGCCATGTCAGTGCTTGCGGCTCATGTTGTGGTTTGCCAGGTTCCATAGCACCCCATTGAGAGAATGGAGATGCAGTTCGTGCATTGAATGGTACACGTCACATGCAAAAGATAGATTGTTCATTGAGTAATGCCTCTGCGGCATCCACTGCCAATTCTATGGTCCTCCCTGACCTCGACTTGTTTGCTGTTACGCAACGTGATCTTCTCTTTTCTTCGGGCCATCTCCACTGTTCAATGTGATATTGTGTCTTCCTATTCCGTCCGTGGATCCAGAACTGTTGGCACCATCTGATGGTTGGCGTGCGCCATGGAATTCCGTGCTGCACCTCTGATCTTCGTGTTCCCTGGGTCGATCGAAGCGATTGAATACGTTGAATGTATTTTCTTCTGTTTTTATAGCGTTGTTTGGTGTCGCAACATAAACACTCCTACGGCGGACTTGTTCCGAATCGTCCATCAATGGCTCAACACCAAATCGTGTGTATGCCATGTTCAATGCCGGGATCGAGAGTCCGTGGAATGTGATTGAGAACAAGGCAAGAAAGTACACAACTGGTTCGCCGTCAGTATATATAGTTAAAACAAATCCAATACGAACCTGGTGTAAGCATGAGCAAAAGGTCTTGCTCCTCGGGACTGAATCGCCCCTGGGCAAGGACAAGCAACTGAGTATGCTCGAGATAATAGATGGCGCCGACACCAATAGGACCAAAGTAGCCCATGAAGACGGCCTCTTTCCAATTCTTGACAACCGAGGGCATCAACTTGTAGCACATTAAAAGTGCTGGAATTCTCCTGAATATCAAAATCATGAAGCCCAGGCCAATCAGCCTTGCCCAGGTTATTCCGGTGAGCTCGGGCTGGTGGAATTGATCCCACGGCATAGTAACGCCGATAAACATGAAGCCTCCATAGTTGAGCAGGACGTCTACGCAGTTGTTGACCTCGTCGTGGCGGCGTTTTGCCTCGGCGTGGAACCGACCGTCCCAGTTCAATATGCAGCCTGCAATAAAGCATGCCAGTAGGTCACTTGTGCCTATGGCGCCGCATGTTCCGACTACGAACAACTGTTCAAAGTCAGTCTTGGGCCGGGCAGAAAGAGCAGCGACCTACACCCAAGGCTGTTGGGAACAATAGATAACTCTCCGTGTCGATCCACTTGCGGGACAGCGAGAGCCCGACAATTCTTCGGGCACAATATCCGACGACAATGCCATACGCTATGGCAAGTAGCACGGTATACAGAAGCGCTTCGACTACCCAAAATCTTACCACTCCGCCGGCTTCTGCTACAATGCTTGCGGCCCCACTGGATTGGGCTCGCTGAAAGACAAGACCTATGCCAAGCATCAGAAAAGGCGAGGCGAAGCCATCGTTTGCTCCAGCTTCGGCGGATATGATTTCTCTTAGCGGTCGTACAACGAACTTGTCAGAAAATGGCCCTTTGGCAACCGCTTGGGAAAGTACCGGGTCAGTCGACGTGACGCACGCGGCCACAACTAGTGCCGAGGTGAATGGCAACCTAGGAACTGTCGCAAGGACACACGCAGTTGTCGAAAGCCACATGATGGTCATGACTGGCAAAAGACAAACCATCATTTCACGGATTCGCGATCGAAGGTATCGCTTTGGAAGCTGGTAGCCTGCGAGAACCCTGGAGGCGTTCTCAGTTGGCATGTCCTCGTCTGTGATACTGGGCAAATGGGACCTCTGTGCTGAAACTTACAGCTGAATCCCAATCATCAACCGCATCACGCCTAGAGTTGCCTTTGCTTGCTGGTCCTTGTTGATCCATCGATCGACGTCCAAGAACTTGGTGGCCAGCGGACCCAGGACCACGCCCGTCGCAACGGCTGGCACTGCAGTATGGTGAGCGCAAATACATCTAGACTTGCGCAGAATATCATACATGCTTCTCCCAGATACCATACATTTTTGATCTTGAATGCGCTGATTCCAAAGACGATTGTAAAGGCGCCTGTGCTACATTAGTATGACGACTCGTCGAGCGAGGCAATTTGAATACAAACCCAATACTGCGGCTATTATATTCAGCTCACTAACATCCGTGGTCGGCATATCACCTAGATTGAGATAGTATGTCAGATCAAAGTATAGTGTTGTGGATTCAGCAATGTTTGTTGCAACAAGATGCCGTTCTATCCGTGAGTTGCCATCAAGGGAAGATTATAGTGCGAGACGTGTCGCGTAACACTCGTGATGTATTCTTTCATGGGACTCTCTGTGTTGGAGCATCCCTAGTTCCCCTGTACAGATACGTATGGTCCATTTCTCCATGAGAGGCGGCGAAATTGCAATACAAAAGTCTGGTCATCGACGTCAGAATGTTACATCGTACAGCAATGGTTCAACATCACAAAAGGCCATGGCGATTGGACAGCTTCCGTACATTTCGCTTGTATCGAAGCTTGGTTGATAGCAAGACGAGCTGATGGACATCATGGTGGCAGGATTCATTTCCTGAATCTTCCAAACATGTGACAGAAGTTTATTTGCTTCCACCCCTCCTCAGCGTACTCTACTCAAAATCCCGAAACCAAAAGAAATCATTCCCAGACTTATCCGTCATCCAATCTACTCTACAATGTCCTCTTCCTCTTGCAGTGAAAAGGCAACGCCAGCAGCAGCCAGTCCACCCATCATGATGGACGGTGGGACAGCTTTCACAAGGGTCGCACAATCGCCAACGGCAAACACGCCGGGCACGTTTGTGCTATGAAACGGTGCGCTGGTCTCAACATGGCCTTGGGGTGCCAGATCGAGTCCCAGCTGCTCCGCGAATGGGGCAGCCTGTACTGTAACCGGGGCGTGGGCGACGAATCCCTCCTTGTTCACAGTTCCATCTTCCAGTATCACGAGGACGCCTGCGCTCCCAGCGACAGCAGCATCTTTTTCGAATCTCACCACCCTACGGTTCTCAATGTGAAACCGTTTGGTCGATTTGAGCAGGATTCGCACCTCTGCTCCGAAATCATGATTGCCGTTTGTGTATACGTTGACCTGGCCAGCAAGTCGTGAGGCCATTCGTGCCACTCCAGAGGCATGCATCGTATTCAACATGGGCCCAATAGCCAGCAGTCCCGCAGACTCGTGCCCACGTTCCTCGTAGCCGTGACAGAATAGACAGTGGAATCTGGGAGAGGTCAGCCTGGAAAGGGTGCAATCAGCAGGGAAAGTCTTACATGCCAGTGCCCCAAAGCTCAGCAAAGCCGGGTATGTCGGGCATCACATCTTTGACACCGGTAGCAAGGACGAGTCTCTTGCCGAGATGTTTGTGGCCAGTAGTATCGACGGCTTCGAATCGGCCATTGTCAAGTTTCTTCACGCAAGAAATCTCGACGTCCTTGAATTCAATGGTTTCGTATCTTGCAAGGATATCTGCTCTAGACTTGTCGCGGAACTCGGCAGGCGGACGGTGATCAAAGCCTGGTACATTGTGCATGTGTTTCGCATTCGCATTGCGGTATTGTGAAGAGTTGAATACCACGGCTGTGTGTAGTTGACGAGCAAGACCTCCAGCTGCCGCCAAGCCTGCAGGTCCAGCGCCAATGATCAGGACATCTGTCAAGAGAGTGTTCATGCTGATAGTGTATATCAAAGGGTGGTTGATTAAAAGTAAGTCAAGACTGGGAGAATTTGTCAAATCATCTATTCTTATACACGGATTCTCTCCGAATTATCACACCGAAAAGTCTCCGCCCCAGTGATCGCCCGGAGACTTCTGCATACTTTGCCCTGTCCAAAAGAGGAGTATAGAATTGACTAGGTCTCGATGCCCCGAAATGATTGAGAATGGAGATCAAGGGGCAGTTGTGTGTTGTGCATGGCAAAATGGTCGAGATGGCGATCAAGTAGAGGCACGAACCGACAGGCCTCATTTGCGAACACTAGAGGCGGCGCGGGTTCCTCATGCAGGTGAGCGTTGCAGTTCTTTTGGCGACCAGCGAATATGCAGATTTCCTCCAAGACATTCGCTGGCCACAAGACAAGGCATGCGCAGACGTGAGAATAAAGATGTACTTTACATTTATACAGGTAACCAATACCAAAAGATGCTCGCTAGAATCAAATGCTCAAAGGAAATGACAAAGTAAGCTATGCGTACACAATGAGCGCATATATATACGAATGACAATAAATGTACCAAGTAAAGGAAATTTTCTCCAATGGTTACGACGCAGCTTCATACTTGCCAGCCACCAACCTCCTGACGGTTGGGACGTTTACCCAATTTCCGTCGCCACCATCACTAGCACCTGTATCAGCAAAGGGGTCGTCGTCGCTGATTTCGATTTCCTTTCCCTTGCTCTCCTCGAGCTTTGAGATGCTGATTTCGTCGACGGCGTGACTTTCTGGTGTAAATTCCCATCGGGCTTCTACTAGGCCGGGCTTTGGCTCGACGCCAGCTTCACCGACGATGCGGCAAACAATCTTTTGCCAGTCTTGCGATGCATCCAGCGTGACGTCACCCAGGCGCCAGTACACCAGGTGCTTGTCCTTGAGATGAGTGCCAGAAGGCTTTGTCTGCGCACCAGATGCCTTGCCGTCATACGTGGCCAGGAACACGAGGTTGCGGACGGTGATACTGCCACCAAGGTTGAAGGCAGGGTTGATCTTGTACTGGAGCAAAAGTCCGAGTTTGTCACCTTGGGGTTTCCATGCAGGCTTTAGCAGGAAAGGAACATGGTCAATGGGCGGCGATGCAGAGTCGACATGCAGGCGGTAGGAAAAGCCAACTGTGGCCTGGCTCGGACGAAGGTGGGACAGATCGAGACTGAACTGATCTGGATGCTCTGGGGTATGGTTTGCAACGAATATCCTGTTGGGACCAATCACCTCGAGCGCAGGAAAGTTGTTGACACGTATCGATTGATGAGCTGTTTGATGGTGAGATTTTGCCCAAGAATGAAGGGAGGGCGACTTACATGGAGAGCTAAATGTGTCACTTGAGTTGAATGCAAAGGCGATTTCTCCGCTCACCTTGACCGATTTGATCTCGCCGTCCTCAAAGGTGGCCGATACAGTTTCAATCACGGACGAGTTGAGGCCTGGCTCATGCATGTCGGGATGCTTGGAGTGCACGACACTGTTCAACGAGTTTGATGACCGAATCGACTGCGTATCCGAAGCACCCGCCGCGCTGGGCTCAGACACGAGAGCCGCGACCGTCGAGGGTCGCGAAAAAGACGAACCCGTGTTCAGCGTGGGCAAGGAACTGCTCTCGGATACAGGCGCAGGAATGTAAATGGTGTTTCTAACATCACGTCGTCCCCGCACCGTGCCAGCCTTTCTGGTCGGCATACCTAGCGCAGAGAGGCTGTTGGAGAAATTGGACAAGGCAGCCTGCCTCTCCTCGGGATCTTCATCGGCAACCGGCTCTTTCTGAATGTTTAGTCTGAAAGCCGGTTCGCCCTCTTCTGGAATCGTCTCTGCGGCTTCTCTCTGGGCGGCAGAAATTGGATCATGTGAATAGGATGGAACGGTAAATCCTTCGGCATCTTTCTCTGGCTCTTTTTGGGATGGCGGCGGCCCTGGCGGTGGCGACACGTCATCAATCTCCTTAAAGGCAGTTCCATTGAGCTGAGCCAAAGCCTGTTCCGTGGGGTTGAAAGCATTGGCAGCACTGTCTCCGACGCCATTTGTTCCTTCGTGGTTGGCTTTTTCTCGGGTCTCGGAGAGTCGCGAAGGCTCGTCGGCGGAATTGGGACGCTCAGCCAAGGAGGGCAGCCGGTTGTTTGCCTCGGCCAAGTTACTCGATGACGCCCTCGGTGAAATGTTGCTGTGACTGCTTTTTGCGTTTCTTCCGAACGCTCCTTTTGCGGGTGACAGCTGACCGAATCCGCCGTGGACACTCTGCCTCCTCCTGCCCAGCATTGTACCAATACGACTCCGTAGCTTATTCTCACCAGCCTTCTTCTCTTCCTCGTGAGCAGAGTGTTCGCTTCGGGCGTCATCCATTGCCGACGAAGACGAAGTTGGCGGAGGAACGGCCGCGGGTGCGGGCGTGGGCGTTGATGGATTGGGGCTCGCCGTCGGTGCAAGCGAAGCGCTTGCCGTGCCGAGGCTTGACGGTGCGCGCGCGGTGGTGGGCGGACGCGTCTGCAACCTGGGCTTCCCAGTAGTTGTCTTTGCCACAAATGCTTGAATCTCGTTGCCAGTGTGATAATCCAAAAGGCTGTTCAGGACGGTTTCGGCCTCGGCCTGCTTCGACTGGGCCTCTTCTCCTTCGTATGTGCCGTACTGGGTCATGACGTCGCGGAGCTGGTTCAATCGGGTTTCGTCCAGAGCTTGCAGCGTCTCAAAGATAAAGGGCGCCTGAGATTCCCATTGATTTGTGGCAGACTCGAGTCTAGAAGCGGCCTGATCCATCTTGGCAGCGCTGGCCTTGCCGGCTTTCTTAGTGAGGGCGTCGGACTTTTTTTGCGCATCGTCGAGCTCCTTGGCCATGTTCTGGAGATTGCCTTGAATGGTCTGCATGTTTTGCATCTCCTTCTTGGTGTGGAATGTGCGCAGCGGTGCTTCGACATCTTTTTCAATCTTGGTCGCAAAGAGGTGGTGGGACATGGCGATGCCCTCGGCCGACTGAACAATCTTGTCCCATTGTACTTGAAAGGTACTGCCGAATTTCTCGTTAGTTTCGCTTTGCTCCTGTCATGGAATCTACTGTACGGGACTGCAACCTACCCAAGTTCTGATTGCGCATTGGGAACCCGGAACTGGGTCAATTTCCTGAGGCCTTGGACGTAAACCTCTTCCACTCTGCGCCGTTCCTGCGAGTTGAGGAGTTAGCTTGCGCGTGCCCCGGAGCTTCCGCCATGCTGGCCATCACCGAGGATTGCGCATACCTGGAGCCAATCGGCGATTTCAATATTGAGCTTGGAAATACGCTTGACTCGATCGTTGAGGACTTGAACAGCTTGCGATGGCTGGAGGTTTGCCTGTAAATATGACGCAAGAATCAGCCCGCTGCCCGAATGATCATCTCGAGTCGCAAAGAGAAGGGCGCAGTGCTGGGCCTCTGGCGGGCGTATTCTGTGATACTTACCAGCATTGCTGGGTACTCGACACGCATTGAATCATCCATTGCGACGGCTAAATGTTGTCGAGTGTTGTGTCGGATTCATTCGTTCGTAGAGCGGCGAGATCAAGATCTGACGAGGCGTAGGATGGGGGTGATGCTATGGAAGCAAAACATGAAACGAAGGACAAGATAGACTTTTCCCTTCTCCTTCACATATCAGCACACGGTGCAGTTTGAGATCCCTTGACCATCTTTCCTGGCTTCACGTTGATGTATCTGTGACGATGGGCTGTGGCCTAGGTAATGCAGTGCAGCGGACCCGACCTTCTTAGCAGCTTCCAGCTTCTGCAGGTGTTGGCCGTGGAACTTGTGGACTTTTGCGGGCTGCCACTGCGCCGGGCCTGGGGGGCTGGGAGCTGGGGGGTTCCAAGCGGCACGGATCTTTTAGCGCACCCGTCGACCGTTGCTGGCGTGAGGTCCCGCTGGAGCCGGTGTCAAATGAGGTTGAATTGGGCTGATTTATTGCAGAGTTGATGTCCAGCCGACGGCCAATTGTGCTTGTCCATGTGCCAGCTGCCTGGAAGACATTGGTCTGGTTTATTGGATAGCCAGACTTATTTGACATGACCGGATGCCCCATAAAAATATAATGATGAATGTTGCACGTTGTTCTGTGCACTCTCCGTACCTGCTTCGGACAGGCTGCTTTTACTGTGTACTTTTACTTCCAAGTCGCTGCCACGCATCAATTTCGATGAGCAGCTGAAAAGCCACTGCAAAATCCTACTTCGTCGCATGAATTGGCGTAAAGAATTACTTGGAATTCTCAACACTGGTAGTGGCATTCTAGCTCCAAGCACCATTGTGAGCACGGCACACTCCTCGGCGCTTCCACCGAGATTAACAATTCCCTTTCTGAAAGTACAGCCTCGGTCTCTTCTGGAAGCAAAGTTGCAGTGTGCTCGAGAGGAATCTCCTGTTCCAGAGTTGGTCACATTTGACCATGGCTAGCGAGATGGACTGGAGGTCCAGTCTGTCGTCGTCAACCCGATATGAGAACATTCAGGCGTTGTAAGTCAACGGCCATTCCAAATCTTTTCAATTTCGTGTCAAAAGTCTGACTACTCCATTCTTAGAAAAGCTTCCATTGAGTTGGTTGAATCGTCTCACCCTTTTCCTCAGAAGCAGGCCTTTGCCATTGAGAATGAGGCTTACAAAATCTGCAATACTCTTGTAAGCTCCTTTCTCGTAGATTGAACCATCCCAAGCAATGACTTGCCGCTGCATCATGTTTGCGCGCAACTTTTGAAGAGGCCACTCTTGCCAGAATTACGGCCTTGTATGGATATCACTTTGTACGGCACAAGCTAATCTTACAAGGACGAGTACATTGCTGCGTGCCAGTACAAGGCTCAGCCAAAGCCAGAGCTCACCGTGAGCCAGCAAAATGGGCCTGCCGAAGCGGACGAGCAGACCTCGGACATATCAATTGGTCAATATGACAACTGCCTTTATGTGGCAAGTGGAGTGACTGCCGAGGTCTACCGGTCAGGAAACCGAGCTCTGAAAGTCATTACAGAAACACGAAACATTGAGCCACACAACCCAGCGCGCGAAGCCAAGATCCTCGCAATGCTCAGGAAATCATGCATTCCTCTTTTGGAGACGTTTCGAGACCAAGAACAAAGATTCGTCTTGGTCTTTCCGTATATGCCAACGAGCCTAGAAGCACTCATTGCACAGGGATCCATCTCTTTGACTCGGGTCAAGAAACATTTTACTGATTTATTCGGCGCGTTGAGTCACATTCACGCTCAAGGTATCATCCATCGCGATATCAAGCCCTCTGCAGTCTTGCTTGCGTCGCCAGATGGACCAGCATACTTGTCCGACTTTGGCACGGCTTGGCATCCAACAATGTCGGTCACGACGGAGGCAGAGGACCAAAAGATGTTGGACATTGGTACGGGTGCTTACCGGGCTCCCGAGGTCCTGTTCGGGAACAAGGCATATGGCACAGCGGTGGACATGTGGGGTGCTGGCGCCATGTTGGCAGAGTGCTCACGGATTCCTCCCAAGACCTTGTTCGAATCACGACCTGTTCATGAAGATGGCAATCAGCTTGGCTTGATCTTGAGTATCTTCAAGACGTTGGGTAGCCCAACACGGGAGAGCTGGCCAGAAGCAGCAAACTTTAAGACTCCCCCTTTTGACATGTATCGTAGCTTTGAGCAACGTACGTGGGAAGAAATCCTGCCCGATACAAGGCCTGATTTCCGATCTCTTATTGCAAGACTTGTTCACTACAATAGCAGTCGCGCCACTGCTGTGCAGGTAAGTCTCATTCGACCGTTTAGCATGCTCCAGCTAATCGGATGACAGGCACTGGAGGTACTTGCTGGGATTCAAGTTGATAGTCCTTCTTTCTGACAGTAATACAATTGAATTGACACTCGAGTATTGAGAATATCGCTCGGATCCATGTTTGGATTACACTGGCTCGTATTAACCAGTCATGGTCAACTTGTCAAAGCTATGATCCCTCCGCCTGGCCAGCTTGACCGTCCACATCATCGCCATTTTCTCCAGATTCCAAGGTCTCGACTTGATCTAGAATGCCTGGATCTAAATCTTGAAATTGACCCTGGCCATTGAATATGTCCCATAAGTCGTCGGCAAACTTATGGAAATTACGAGTATAATGCTGAATTTTTGAGTCGAGAGACTTCTTCTCAGACTCGAGAGACTTCTTCTCAAAGTCCAGATCTTTGGCACTCGCATTCATTGCTTGATTCTTGCCTTCCAATGCATTGAGCTCGAGTTTCAATGTTTGATACTCGGTATTAGACTGCGATTCTCCGCCTTGAGTGTTACAATTCCTTGCTCTTGGTCGACATTGCTTCTAAGGACTGCCATTGCTGGAGTGCTGGCGCTGAATGCCTTGAGGTTCTTGTTCAACTCGTCATTGGCATTCAAAACAATGTCAAAGCACGCTCTTTTTGCTCCATGTCGGCCTTGGTACGGTGGAATGTAGCCTCCTGTTGCTGCTGTTGTCGGAGCAGTTCCTCCTTTTGGGCTGCATCTTCGGTCACCTTGTCTCGATACTCCTTCTTGATGCGATCCAATTCCGAATTGACCGTTTCCAATTCCTTCGACGGGGAAGTAAGCTTTTCCTCTAGGGATTGATGAACTCTGCGCAATTCGATCAATGCGCCTCGTAGTTCAGCCACGGTACCGTTTGCTTCGTCCAGCTCGGCTTGATCAGCCTTGGCAGGTGTGCTGGCGGGCTTCTTGGCAGCTCTGGCCGCCTTGGTTTCCTCCCACT
The DNA here is from genome assembly GCA_023510015.1 of Pestalotiopsis sp. LF_19_12. Lineage (NCBI taxonomy): Eukaryota > Fungi > Ascomycota > Sordariomycetes > Amphisphaeriales > Sporocadaceae > Pestalotiopsis > Pestalotiopsis sp. LF_19_12. The sequence goes on along the minus strand of JALYBT010000056.1, from coordinate 258,567 downwards.
TGCGCTTCTTGCTCTCGTTGAGGTCTTCCTGCTGTCTTTTCTGTTCCTTTTGCTCTTCGTACACACGTAATTCCTTTTGTATCGTAGTCTTGGTTGTGATCTTGGCCAAAGGAACGTCTCGAGATTGACCGCCTCGGCCTTGAGGATGATCAATCTGGCGAGCATGGTAATGACTTGCCGGGACCTGACCAGCGAATGGACCACTTTGGGGAGGTTGGATCAATTGTGAATCTCCTGGACTCTAGCCAGGAGATTGGCCCGAACCAACAGGTTGACCTTGTCGTGGCTGCTGGAGTTGCAATTCGCCAAATCGGCCGACCTTGGGATCCGACTCGGGTAATCCGACGTCAGAGGATCGTCGGACTGGAGACGTAGTGGTAGGAACCAATCCCGAACTGGATTCGGATTTACGTCTTTGGTATTCCTCCTAGATAGACAAGTCAATACAAGTTGATCAATCATGGTCAAGATGGGATACTTGCCTGTCTGGCAACACTGCACGCAGAACATTCATTGTAGTCTTTACCATTTGCCCTGGCAGATTGCTCTCTTGGATGCCATTCGGAACATCCGGGGCACTTTTTGAGTCCTTCGGTGGGGGGAGGGTGTTTGGGGGGGTCGTCCACCTCCGCGTCCGCATCCATCTCCACCGCCAGGCGGTGGCATTTGCGACATCTAGATTGATTAGCTAGGAACTGTAATAATAATGATCAAGTAATGATCAAGGGAAGGTGGTGGACTCGAGTTGAAAGTTGCCCCGACCAACCGAATAATGGGTGATGATGAAGAAAGGTGATGCTCGAGCTTGGAGCTCGAGCTGGCAGATGGGGCAACGGCCCGACCGAGTGATGGATGATAATCAAGAGGAAGGGAGTTAAGGAACTCGAGTTGATAAATGGGTTAGAGAAAAGGTAGTGGGACTCGATGCTTGTTCAAGGGAATCAGGAAATAAGTTCTTTCCGTCGCGTTGGTCCGTTCCCTTGAGCACCGGGCCGAAAATTTCCAAACTCTAGGCTCTATAAAATAGAAAAAAATAATAGACTCTTGGCCGCAAGGAAAAAACCCCAAGGGAAAGATTTAAATTGTGCTCGAGCTTCCGTCCCGGAGGTGGACATCCGGAGTGCCTTTCCCGTGTGCAGGGTCAGGAGTGGCCTCTCTTCCTTCCGCAGAGCGGCGAGGGCGCTTGAAATACTGGCGAGGGGGTGCAGGAACCGCTTCAGTGACCCGAGAACGCTTGGGAGCCCTCTTCTCCTTGGTGGGCAAGAGCGCAGAAAAAATATAATATATTGTTGCGATGCTACCTTGATCAATAAAGTGACTATACTGGGAGTGACTACGATGGTCAGCGGTGGAATGATGCAAAAGTGTCTAGGTAGACGTACTGTGAATGTCGTGATGGATGATGAGGAAGAGTGATGGATAGTGAAAAGCTTTGCGTCGAGATTTGAATTTGTAGTCGAGCTCTTGGGTGGGGGGCAAGGAGCTTAAAAGGTCTGATGGTCCAGTAGCTTGCCAGAAGATTCCTCAGGCGTTTGTTGCGTGTTGAGGACAATCAGGGCGTTGCTTGAGTAGGTTGTCTGCTTGCTTGCAAATGGGTGGGGGGCAAGGAGCTCAAAAACTCTGGAGTTTTGGCAGCCTGCGGGGAGATTCCTTGGGCGTTTGCTGTGCGCTGAGAACAATCAGGTCGTTGAGGACAATCGGGTCGTTGTCTTGTCATCTGGAACCAATAGAGTCTCTTGCCTGGGTATTTTGGCTTCTTGTTCTGCAACCTCTAGCGATTGTTGCTTGTAGCTCAAATATCAGGCTTCTAATGGAATGACGCATTTCTGAAGACACGAAAGACCACGTGGGTCGTCAAGGAAGTGCTGAACATGACCGTGACGGTAGTGTACATGATGACACGCTCCTGGCAGGCTGTGTTTGTTCTTCTGGCCCGGCCATCTCCATTCAAACCGTTGCCATCCCGAATGTTCCCAGGACCACTGCACGTTGGGACCATTTTCTCATCCCATAACTACTTCTTCCATTTTCTCATGACACGGGATGCCTCTATGGGACTTGCACTTTGACTTCACTTTCGGACCATTTTCTCATCCCATGAATTGCACTTTCAGCTGTCACACCAGACCTCGACTTTACCCTCCGACGACAGTTCAATCGACCCTTTCGGAAAGAGTTTGTACCTCTCAGCCTGTGACATCGGACCACAACTTCATCCCCAAGGTATCAATCAAGCCGTGTTACATCAACGTTTGGGAGCGTCTCTCATAATCAGCAGTCCTGTCAGTCACACTGCGACCTGCCATGTTTCTGTTGATGGCGGCAAAACCGAATGATTCCTCAAACATGACATTGTTTAGAGCCGTAGCTCTAGACAAGGCAACGTAATTGAGTCCCGGTGTGAACTCTTGATCGGAAATGTCTAGAACGACCTTGTCAAAGGTGGCACCCTGGGACTTGTGGACCGTCACGGCAAATGCCAATGCCAGGGGGAATTGCGTTCGCTCGCATTGCTGCCTTCCCATCATGTATTGACGCGTCGACTTGAAAATGAGAACAATCATGCGATTGTTGACCCGCTGCATACCCGGACGTTGATCGCCTTGGTATCTGTCAAACTCGACCATGATGACATGGGGAAATTGACCCCTGAACTGGATCGCATGGACGGTACCGAGGGCACCATTGACGAGACCAAAAGGAACATGGAGGTTCTCTCGTAGCATTACTCGTGTGCCAATGGACAAGTGGAGGACCATGGCGAGATTGCTTGCAGTGTCGTCGCTGGCCATGTCCAAATGTGAGAATTTCATCTCAAGTTCTCAGGTTGAGAACAGTACTCAAGTGTAGTCGGTCAGATTGAGAAATTGCAAAGAATTTCATCTCAAATTCTCAGGCTGAGAACATTATCGGAGGGTAATAAAGTGTAGTCAGTCCGATACAGTAAGAAATTGCAAAGACTTTCATCTCAAGTTCTCAGGTTGAGAACATTATCGGAGGGTGGTCGACCGGATGTGAAAAATTGCAAAGAATTTTCATCAATGAACTCTCGAGGGGCAATCCTGCATGACCTCGTGGTGGAACGTCTCGGGAGCCTGATCGTGAATGACTCTGAGAAGTCGGTGGACCCGCGTCGGGACTCTGCATCCTTGGCGCGCAGATTCTAGATCTGTTGCTGAGACTCCCCGTCCTTGATGCAGGAATCGTTCAACTGTTGGACAGTTCCAAGGTTGTGGATAATACTGAAAGCCTGGTGGACCTGGTGTCATGAGACCTTTGGGATGAAAGATTTCCTCGAGAGCCGATCGTAGAGTGCATCGGTGGAGAATACACGAGGGGAGATTGATAACATCACCATTGAATTCGGACGCCGGTCATGACGTACTCCAACAGAGTGCGATACTGCTCGGGGTTGTCGCAGATGATAGCCCCTGAGTATACCGTAGTTCTAGAGACAAATGCGTTGTGGGAGTCTGCCATCGAATTCGTGAGATCTTTGGGATGTAGAGATGTCCTAGAGGGTCGGTAATGTTTGGCTGTTGGACATTCCTCAAATCGTGAGACTTTTGGGGTGTGAAAGTGTCCTCGAGGGCCGGTAGGGTTTGACTGTCAGACGCTCCTCAAATCGTGAGGCCTTTGGGATGTGAAGATGTCCTCGAGGGCAGATTGCAAGATGCACCCGTGAAGGAGAATTGTAGAGAGATTGGTAACATCGCCATCGAATTCGTAAGACCTCTGGGACGTGAAGATGTCCTCGAGGGCCAAGGTTTGGCTGCCAGACGCTCCTCATGCTTTGGAGAGCTCGTACCCTTTGATCCATCAGCTCGGATAGGTCCTGTTGATGATTAGCAGCATATTCAGTGACTTGCACGAGGATGGAGTTGCTCGAGTTGAAGCCCAGTGATTGACAACATACATGTGTAGAGCACTCGTCGGCTTGACAAGGATAAAGTTGCTCTAGTTGAAACTCCTGCCGGTGATTGGCAATGCACTCAGCAATGGTCGAATCCAGGACGTCGATAGTCACCAGCGTCTCCACCATGGAGGACGAATGCCATTGGCTCGAAGCTGATACTTTTCCGTGTACGAGCTCGGATAGATCTTGTCAATGATTAGCAACGCACTCTAGCTCGGACAAGGACGGGCCGCCCCAATTGGAATTCCTCACCATCAGCGAATTCGTAGTTCCCGCCATCAACATGTCAAGGTCCATATCGTCGGCAAGACCAGCACATGCAACGGGCCATACTGGGCCGATTTGCAGGCATTCTCGAAATCTTGTCATGGTAGTGACAGTGGGCGAAGAGTGGAAGACATGTATGAGTCTCGGCATGGAAAGATTTCAACAAAAGATGGGACTGTGCCAAGATGGAAATTTTCGAACTCTTCGAGACATGATAGTGACATTGGATGAGGGATGAGCAAGGAGTGAGAAGGGTCACATGCGCGCACAATTGCATGGAACAAATTGAAGCCTTCTCGACCTTTCGGCAAACTCATCCGGTTTGAAATTGACCTTAGGCAGTGGCAGTACGCTCGCGATCAAGTGCTCCACGAGCCAGGCTTCCATCTGACCATGACAGGTCGGAAATAATTCCGAATGGTTGGAGATGTGCCATTTCTGCATGACAGGTTCCCAACAACTGCCAGCCTGTCACATCTGGGGTCCTCTTGCAACTCAACGTGTGCGAATGGTGCCGCATAGCCGACGTGTCTAACACGTGTCGACGCCTTTGCGTCGAATCTCTCACCTTTCTGAGTTTGCAGATACTCTATGAAACCTGGGATCAAACAAACGGTCACCCAACCGGAGCGATGCCTCCGCTCAGGCAAACCAACTCCTATGTCACCCCGGACCTTGCCTTGCCCTCCCTTTCTCCTCAGGAGAACCAACTCCTATGTCACACCGGACCTCGACTTTACCCTCAGGAGTACTGTCACACCGGATCTTGACTTCACACTCAGACGACAATTCAACCGACCAAACTTCCATGTTCGGGCTTCAGGCCCGGGGCCCCACGCCTCGCCCCAGTAGCGAGAGATCATACAGGCTTCTCTCGACGCTTCCGGTCTCGGCCGCGAGGTCATGACTTCCGCAAAGAGTTTGTACCCCCCAGCCTGCGCTCCCCTTGCACAATCACTGACCAATGACATAGTTTCACCGACCAAACTTCTGTGTTCGGGCTCCAGGCCCGGGCCCCCACGCCTCACGCCTCAGTGACGAGAGATCATACAGGCTTCTCTCGAAGTTTCCGGCCTCGGCCGCAAGGCCACGACTTTCGAAAAGAGTTTGTACCTCCCAGCCTGTGTTCCTTTTGCACGATCACTGACCCATGGCATAGTTTCATCGACCAGACTTCTATGTTCGGGCTCAAGGCCCGGGGCCCCACGCCTCAGGGCTTTTGTCCAAGCAGCCACATCTTTCGGGAAGAGTTTGTGCCTCTCAGCATGTCACACCAGACCTCGACTTTACCCTCCGGCGACAATTCAACCGACCAAGCTTCAGTCTCCTTGCTTCAGGTCTGGGGCCACGACTTCCGCAAGGAGTTTCTGTCTCCCTGCCTGTGACACCAGACCTTGACTTCACCCTCCGACGACAATTCAACCGACGAAGCTTCAGGCCACAGCAGCGAGAGATGATACAGGCTTCTCTCGACGGCAATGATGTCTTTGTCCAAGCAGCGACGTCTTTCGGCACCAGACTTCACTTTCAGGAGAAGCAGCTTCTCAACCCCTCTTCCCTCGGAATGAGACAGTGTGATGGAAAGGGCGGATGAGGCGAGAGAGGGCTGTTGGATTCCACTGGGTGTCCTAAGCGATGTTGCAGCTGACTGCACAGGACTGCAAGTGTCATTGGGAGGTTGTGACGGAGAATGAGGCTCGTTGGAGATGTTGGTGTAGAGTAGCTCAATAGTCTTTCAATTGCACATCTTGACCACACAAGTTCAATGAAACCATGGTACCTGCTGTTCGTGCTGGAGGATCTCCAAACTCCTTGTACCCGCCTTGGTGGAGTGGTCACAGGCTGCAGGTCATACCCGCTTTGGCCGTCGTGTGAGATGCCGTGGCATCATTGACAAAAGAAAGGAGAGTGAGTTCGTGGTCCCCCAGGGCCACCGCCGAAATGTAGTTTTGACAAAGAAAAACCCCCCGTCAGGCGCCCGCGCCTCGCGTCATCCGCCGACTCCCTCGTGGAGGCTCCTGAAGACGACCCATCCATCTCCATAGCCCCCTCCGTGCCCTTATCGCGGGCAAATTCATGGACGACAGTGGAAGAGGAAGGGATCACAAAGTGAAAGATGAGAACATGAGAAAAGACCATGTACAGAAATGAAATGATTTTCAAGAGGAAGATGTTGTGCAATTGAAAAGGTATTGGATTGTGATCTTTTTATTAGAGAGATGGAATGACTTTGAAAGAAAGAACTTTATGCAATTGAAAAGCATTGGATTGTCATTCTGTATTGTCCACTTTGCGACCTTCAATCAATGGATCCTCGCTAGATCTCGAGCTGGTCATCCCATCATGCTTCCAATACCCATGTTTTCAATCTACTCAAACTCTTCTTGGACATGGACGAAATCCTCTGATCTACATGCACCAACCTGTGCCAATATTCCACGATCCGATACTCGCTGATATTGGTGAAGCCGTCATCTCCACGTCTTCATCGGCAGGCTGCGCGGAGAGCTCGAGAAGCAGCCGTCCCATGTTCCTAAACTTTCACGAGGTTTTCCAGGGGACACAAGAAGCAGCCGTCTCCGCATTTTCGTCCGCAGGTGGTTTCTGGGCAAAGTCGAGAACTGTTGGTCTCGTCTTGACAAAAGCTGCGACGACCTCTTCTATCGAAAATTTGGTCCTGTGTAACAGAGCGGGCATCTCCGGTCATTGGAGAGCGCCCGGCGGATACATATCCAACGGTATGTATTACTGCGTGACAAAACGGGCATTTGCCGTCATTCGACAGTGCCCGGCGGATGCACATTGAACAGAATGTATGGTTACATGGCGTGGGCTTTAGTGGAAGTCTTTACAGACTTGACGTTGGGCATTTCGACGGCAGCATGGGGTGGACTTTCAAGCCAGTCGGTTGAGTCGTTGACTTTGATAGGGTCAGGCTGGCATCGTAAGGCGGAGTTGACGGCAACGAGTCCAGAGTTTCGGGTCAGTCGGTCGTGCTGCGACTTGAGAATGTATGAGTCGTCTATTTGCAAAGGGCAAATGATCAAAAGTTGTAATAATCTCCACGTTTGATCGCTGTGGCCCTGGGGTGCGGGGTGTGGGGTAGTATCCCTCAGCCCTACGGGACTTGATCTGCAGTGGAGTCACCCATGCCCTGATACCTAGACTCTCAAACCCTGCAGGGCAAATACAAACGGCATTCCCACTGTCAATATGCATTGTTATAAGCCACTTGGAGTCGTTCAAGGTAACAAGCATTATCTTCCTCTCAGGCACCAAAGCTAACAAGGTCCAGAATCTTCACCGTCGAGTCTGCGCTCCGATGTCAAGTCTGCAAAGATGTTTACAAGACGCCAATGCTTACATCGTGCAACCATACATCTGTTCCTCCTCTGATGTCAAATCAGACGGCAGTCTGACAGGACTGGCCAGGTCCTGGACGACGGTGTAACAAGGACATTGCAACAGGATTGTCCGATCCGTCTCCGACACAAACGGATCAGTCGGTGGCTTGATCGAGGGTAGGACGTCTCTCAACAAACGGATCAGGTTCCAAACCTGATCAGTCGGTAGGTTGATCGAGGGTCCAAGGACATGTGGGAGACGACCAAGGAGGATCAACTCGAGGTGCCCAAGAGCATCGAAGTGCCAAAGGACTGGCGACAGACGTCGGCGATGACGAGTGTCAAGCGCTATCACTTCATGGGGTTCGTGGGAGGTTGTCGGCATAGAGTAGCCCAATAGTCTTTCAATGCACTCATATCCAGACGTGTCGAGAAACATCCACTCAAGTGTCAAAGTGTACCAAAATATCCAAGTCATTGGCAGTGAAGTGAGGCTGTGTAGCAATCGAAATATCACCTTGTCTGGGCAGCACCATATTTGCGCGGCTTTGCGCGCAACCACCGTCAGGTTGTCAAGACCACATACGTGCTACCCATCGATACAACTGCGCGTCTACACGTATTGATTTCGTAGCGATTTGGCAGCTTGGAGATGGCAGTTTACTTGCTCAAAGCATTGTCTCAAGAAACTTGAGTAGATGCACGCTATATATAAGTACGCAGTATGATATTGACCAAACATACATCTGTATCCCTCTTGAGGCTTGGTCAGGTCAATTCCAGCGCTTTAGAGACAACTTCCAGAGGCGTCTCTTCTTGGACGCCCAAGAGAACATTGTCCGAGTCTTGGCTACTTGATACAATGCAACGTCCTTTTCCTGGCTCAAAGAGTTGAAATACGAGCAGATCAAGAACCCAACCAGCCGTACCAGCTTGGTGTTTTCTCCTCCCACTCTCGAGAAGCTCACGAGTTGTGCTGCGGCGAACCTTCCAATCTTTGCCAGTGGCTTGTTGAAATGCCTCAAGAAGCTGGTTTTGACATGTCTGAATCGAGCGCACCTTGACAAAGCGGTTGGCTGTAGCCTCGGTATTCTGGAAAACCCCAACGACGGCTTGTCCGATTCCGTCCAGAGTTGTCCCGGTGAACTCCTCCCTTCCTTCGTCGTACACGACGGCAGACTGGTGCTTGAGATCGAAGCCCATCAATGCGAATTTTGGAAGGGCCTGGGCGCAAATTAGTTCCAACTTACAGCATCAGGAGCTGACAAACTTACCCAGTCTATTGGATTTCCGATGGTGATGCCGGTCCACGTAAAGGTTGGATTGCTTGCCGCAACCTTGGCGGCATGATCCCAAGCAACTTGTCGACGAGCCTTGACATCTTGAAATTCAGGTTCGCCTTCAAAGTCAGGGCCCCAACCAAAGTCATTGATGATGAACCGACTGAGACCGGCAGCCAAAGCAGCGTCTATCATGGCTACATGCAACGCCATGGCTCCCGGACCGACGACGCAGACAGCGGCATCGTGTCCAGCCAGTGCTTTAGTCAAGCTTGCCAAGCTATGATCAGACTTGATGATCGAAACAGCGGGTGGGAACGTCGAAAGGGACTCTTGCCGAGTTATCGCTGTGACCTGGAAACCAGACGAAAGTAGTGCAGCGGTGATGGGCGCACCAAAGTTACCGGCAGCCTGGAACGGTCAGCTTGGGGCGTCATATCATGGTTTCAGCTTCTACTGTAGCTACATACCCCAAACATAGCGATTTTTTGGATGGAGGACATTTCGAGGTCCGATTGACAACTCTCTTGTTCGACCACAAGAAACTGTCAGGCCAAGATTATTCTGCAGGTCAGGATGCAGTTCGCTTGGCTTTTGGGTATTGGACAATCAATGTCACAGCCTAGGTAGGTAGGTAAGGTATGAGGAACGATGGTGGGCCTCTAAGCTCCTGGTAAGCCCCTGCCCGAGGAAGCTAGGTATGTATTCCTTCGGTGCAGCCATTGCGCCAGTTAAAGTACAAGTGGAAGGTGACGGGTTGAATTATGGAAGTGACGCATGTCCAGGCCGAAGGCCACAAGCTCACCGCAGGTGCTGCCGGAAGCATCATGCCTTCCATGGAATACCAAAAGTTGACTTGTAGTCAAGAGCCCACTGCAAGTGCCACCGGAGGCCCAGAAGAGGCCCCCCGCCTAGGGGATAATATTACATCCAGTGTAAACAAGATTGTACTCTGTATGCCCTACACCCCAGTATTCAATACTGTCATTGTATGTTCTTGGTCAGGGACACAGGATGCATGTCATGCCTACATCCCAGTATGACGGACTGCTTTTACTCACCCACTCCCTTGGGGTGGCTTGAGCGACGTTAGCCCGCCTACATCGCCAGGCACCAAGAAGAGGCGCTTGGAACCGCTCACATCGTCGCCTGCGTCGCGTCTCAACAGCTTGCAGTGAGTTGGGTGGCGTCCGCCCGCCTACATCGCCAGGCACCAAGAAGAGGCGCTTGGAACCGCTCACGTCGTCGCCTGCATCGCGTCTCAACAGCTCGCAGCTCACCACAAGCAACAAGCTTGGATCTAGTCAGCCCAAGAGTGCCTTTGAGTCCAAAGTCCTCGAGAAACTCAGCCAAGACGTCTCCGACCGCAAGCAGAAGGCGGGTGAGGGAAAAGGCGCTTGGAACCGCTCATATCGTCGCATGCGTCGCGTCTCAACAGCTCGCAGCCCGCCACAGGCAACAAGCTTGGATCTAGTCAGCCCAAGAGTGCCTTTGAGTCCGAAGTCCTCGAGAAACTCAGCCAAACTCAGCCAAACTCAGCCAAGACATCTCCGGCCGCAAGCAGAAGGCGGGGGAGGATGGTGGACTACACCTCGGCAACCCTGTATAGCAAACCTGCACCTCGAAAGAAGGATCACAGACTGCTTTCATAATGGAAAATATTACTGTGTTTTATTCAACCACACGCTTGAGGGCGCGTGGGCGGGGGAGTTGGGTGGCTGTTTCCATGACCTACTGTCTAGGACGACAGATTGTATTTTGTTGATACTTGGACACGCATTTTGCGTTGAGCGATTCGTGAATGATGAGATGCATCTATTCCCAGTATTCCAGACTGTATTCACTCACTCACTTCAGGGTGTGTGGGGAGCGCGCCACGGTAATATGTACAATACGCACGCAGATGAGCATGCAAATTCCCATGTCGTATCTAGTCATCTTCCCATGGATCATTACCTGTTCCCATGCGATCGTCATAATCGTCAACTTCAATCGTGGTACCGAGAGCTTCTTTTCCCTGGCGAATCATATCCATCAATCTAGAGTTGAAATCACTAATGCGTTCATCAGTCTCTTGCTCCTCTTGCATTCTTCTGGCGACCATGTTCCTTGCACGAACGTCGAGTCTCGGACTGCTCTGCTCCACGAGTTCTTGCGCGGAGCTCTCGCGTCTTCGCACCCTGGCCGGAGCTGCCGAGGCAGCAGACGCCGTGCTTTGTGTCCGCCGATGTCCACGCGTAGTATAGGGACTGGGACTGGGAATTCGTGAGGGCTGTTGTGACAGCCTCGGTGAGCTTGCCGTGCTCAAAGACCTTGGCCGCGAAGGAACTGGGAGTCGGCTTGGCGTGACAGGACGTTCAGGTGCGACAGGGCGTTCAGGTGCGACAGCCGAACGTGGCGAGGCAAAGCTGGCAGGCTGTCTGTTTGTCAAGACTGGAATTCCCGCATGGCTCACGGGTCTTGATGTCTCGCGGGCCAAGCTTGGGTTGCCCAGGCGGCTGATCGGTTTGCTGATGCGCCGGTGGAGTACCGGGCGGTTTTGTGTCGTCTTTTGGATCTGAGTGGGACTATGGCCTTGATGTCGAGGCTCTTCTACCATGACCCAATTCTTCTGCAGCTCATCATTTGGGAGATTACCGGATACCTGTCGTCGTTTGGCTGCAGGTGGCGGAGTGAACTCGGGAGGTGATGCAGGGCTGTAATCTGAAGGGAAACCAGGTATCTCGGACAAGGTAGGAATGTCATGTTCGTTGCACCAAATGTGACCGGGCGATGATACAGGCACATCGTATCCTCTTCCGCCTCCTGCATAGAATCCACGAAAGGCACCTACTGTGCAAAAGTCCCAGACCTTGCCGACGACACCGCCAATTGTCTGTAATGCCAGCATGCTCCAGCCAGGAACAGGCGCGGTCGTCGACGGCTTTGGGCAAGAAGGCATTTGCATTGTCGTTCGCATCGTCCCAAGTGCACGTCTGTAGTTGACGTCTGAATATGTACTGTCTTCCATGTATCCGAGCTGTTTGTCGTGTTCAGCTCCGTGTGGCGTCTCAACAGAACCAGCAAACGTATACCGTGCGTCACGCCCTGCACTCGATCGACCGGGCTGTGATCTGCCACCGCCAGTACTATCCACGTCCATCGCCTCATAACTTTCGAAAGCAGCCGAGGTTCTGGGTTCGTACCGCTTCCGCTTGACGTTGGAAGCAGGCGCGGGCAGATCAGGATAGATGCTGCCGGGTGATTTGCCCAAGTATATTGAGCTGGAGATGGATGGCGATGTGGGTGGTCGGAAAATGCCAGCATGAGCACCAGGTGCTGCACCATTAGGAGCTTCCATCCGTACTGCGCCAGACATGGCGGCTTAGATACCAAGAACTCTTGATGTTTGTGCTTTCGGACCTCGAGGGAGCTGGGAAGCAATTCCAGTCCTGGACGCGTACGATATCCTCGACACAACTCTGCCTTTTGCGAATCGGCGGGTATTCGGGATCGCACTACCGCCTTGATGACGACGACGACGATAGGATCTGCTGTTGTGTTTGATTGAATCGCGGAGCCGATGAAGGCATTCGCGGGAGTCGCAAGTCGCAGTAGTCAATTTGGGGTTGATGTCTTGTGATCACGGGTGCCCCCAACTGCATCCGCGCGTTCTCGGTCGTGTTCAAGCTAGGTAAGCTAAGGAGCTGCCAAGTTGGAAAGAATGACGGTTCAACGATCGCCAGGCCACCTCGATCCAATCTTCGTCGGCGCAGTTGAGTCGAACAGATGATCGTATGGCGCCAGAGTATTAGATGGATACAGTCTCGTCGATATTGGTCGCTTTGCCGGATCTCAGGCTGATGCTGATGCTTCGGTTACCTGTGAATGATGAATAACACACTTGGGTTGTGAAAGATATCAGGCTGACGAAAGTCGCTCGGTTGATTCAAAAAAAGTAGAAGGGACGTCCCATAGCCATTTTGATTGACAGTCATGTAAAGCCAGGTCGATGATGTTTTTGGCTAGGGGTTGATCAACCAGAGTGCAAACATCAGTAGCAGTGTCCTGCGCTGACTTGGGCAAGTCCGAACCCGTGGCGATGTACCTCTGACGTAGGCTGAACCGAGCATGCTCAAGCCTCAAGGCAAGCGCAAACACATGCGTGATTCACAAAGGTTGTTGCAAATGTGGTAGACATATCAAAATGAAGAGGATGTGCGCTTCTATTTTCAGCGCACTGGCAAAGTATTAAACTTACACGAACCCAAGTTATTATAAAGTGTTGTTCAACGAGAAAATCCATTGCCGACTGCAATTTGTGCTAGATCGTCAGCTCGTTGCAAGGGTTCCGTTGCCGGGCCAGAAACATTTCGCGATGAATGTCAACATGGTCCCCTGGGACCCCCTGGACAAATTAGAGCTCTGTGCTGCATACCGGGGTTATCCACTACCTAATGTGTCGCGGGGTTGTGATCGCGGGGCACTTCAGTGGCAGAAGAACACTGAGATATTCAGCCCATTCATGCCAGAATGCATGTGTCGCGAAACGAACAACAGCAAAAGAAAGTACTTGGATCCATGGTTGGAATAAGAGTTGTCATTATCGTCAAAATTATCATGCCCACCGTCCACTGAACCGTCTATCAAGGTAAGGTGTAGAGTGATTGCTCCCTGTTGTCCCTCTGTCAATCTTGTTGCTAGGTATTGCTTTGAATCGCCCAGAACGGGATCATACCAACAATCGATTTGCATTCATATTCCCATCAAATGCATTGCAAAGCTGGCCGCATCATGCCCCCGCTGCACATTGCAACATCAAGCAGACTATCACGCAGCACTGCCGTCGTCCTTGGAGTAGTAGGCGTCCTGCTGCTCGACTTGTACATCGGAAACGCCTCCATTAACTCTTTGCTCTCCTTGGACGTGTCCCTTTCCCGACCAGAAGGTCTCCCGCTCCTTGAGTATATCTTGAGCCCATGCTTGAGTCTCTGGCAGAACCATCTTTGTCGAGACGTACGCAAACTCGCCCAAGTCCAAGGTGTGATTCATTCTCTTCTCGTATTCCACCATCTGGCACAGAAGCTCCATCTTGTCAATGTCGTGCACAAAGTGGCTGTCCAGGGTCTTGGAATCTTCGTATTCTTGCCAAATGGCTCGGATCTCAGTGCCAGCGAGACCTCCATACACACTTCCAAGCAGATTGTTTGAAATGTAGTCCATCGTCTCAGCCTCCCGGCGGCTTTTCTCGGGCTTCGGCACACCGTCCACGGGCGTAATGTCGCCGACCAGGGACTCGGCCATGTCGTGGATCAGGCACATCTTCATGCACTTGGCAAGGTCGATTCGTGAGGCAAGAGCTGGGGGACACAACATGGTCATGAGAGACATGCGGTACATGTGGTCGGCGATGGACTCTCCCTTCTCGATGCCGAACCGTCTCCATCCCTCACGCTTGCTCGTCTTGAGTCGCTCTAGCATGTGAAAGAATGGAATCGGCGAGTTGGAGTAACTGGTCGGCGGTGCAGGGTGTATCGTCGCAAGGGCCTTGTCGACTGTCCAGGGGCCGGGAACTTTGGGGGTCTCGACGAAGCCGGCGTCTGCTCAACATTTGTGAGTATTTTGGCATGTAATCCCAGAAAGTTGAAAGACTTACCGACTGGCTTGGAGTCGTCAATAGAGGGCGACATGACGGTGAACGACGTTTGCGGTGCCCAAGTTCGTACGATTGGGCTGCAAAGGTAGGTAGTTGCAACGGAAAGCGTGAGTGATGGAGAGCAGGTGTCGTGGAAGAAACCAGCACACTTCAGGACCAAGGTAAGTATTCAGCGTTTGAAGAATCAGTCGTTTGTTGTTTTCTTTATGAGGGCAGATTCAGTTGCAAGCCTTGGGAATTCTTTGGACTTTTGCAAACAAATCTGCGACAAACCGACCGACCTACGTAACGCTAATGATATGACTCCACAGCCATGTTGCGCTGTACGTAAGCGGTATTGCACAGATCGGGCCAGGACATGTGTAAGCCGTTGGATTTCATTCGTCGGGCACAATCATGCCGAGCCGTCAATGGGCTGAATGAATCTTGACCACACTGGATGCCAGATATAGTCAAGACGTTGAGTCGCTGGTAGTCTTCCAGTAACAGCGCACGTTGAGCGCAGAAGCAAACGGCATGTATGACAGTACAAGGCAAATGTCGCTTGACCACTAAACTCTTGCGAACGTTTGTAGCTTCTCATGTCTGGCTCCCCGCTTCCATAGCGACCTACCAAATTCTGTGTCTTCGCATGTGCGACCACTCTTGATCCCACCTGCTGTGACGTTTCTTGTTTATTTCGCAAATTTTGCGTTCAGGGGAGTACCCATCACGCCCACCAGGAAAGCGACTGCCTTCGTTTGACCCGGGGAAGGATATCATCGCCTCGCAGATGAAATGGAAACTCTTTGGTCAAGAATCATGCCATGCTGAACAGAAGGACGGACAAAAACCAGGAGCAAGTTGGCACAGCGCAAGCTCCCGTTCTATCATCATTCTACTTTTCATGTGACATGCATTCCCGGAGTGAATTGCCTCATTTCGAAACGGGAGCTCACCAACGGTCAAGCTTTCCTTCCAAGGCACTTTGTAGGTATAATATTTCCTGACGTCTTGCGATCTCGGTCAGGTGTTACCAACGAACCCCCACTGCTTTCAAATCCGTTCAAGATTGGCGGGGAGGAGCTCCTCTAGGGATGCCGAAGGTGCGACGAGCTAGGTAGAAATCGGCGGGATTGACGGATTAGAGCCGGACGCGAACCAGCGCTGCCAGAAAAGGTACACATGTAATAATAGTTTCGAGCACTAGATCTCTATAGATACGAGTCTATAGATCCATCAAAAACTGCAGGAAATACACGCAATTCATGAGCTCCCACACACGTCGAATAGGTAGCTTGGAGAGTAACCCACCGCGCTGAAAGTCAATTCTCAATGAGCTCCGATCCCGTCTTGAATACCCCGCATGACGCTATTCTAAGTGACCCCCAACCGCACGCGAGTATACCTACTTAAATATGAGATGCGCCCTTTCACTGGAAACGTATATATGGCATGCCAATGTTCCCTAGACTTTTCCATACGTCTACAGCTATTTCCAGAGCAATTAGGTCCAAATCGTCCATATCCTCCGCCATGAAGCTCCTATACCCAACATCACTCGCTCTCGACGTTAAGAGCCTCGAAGGCTTCTCAGTTGACCTGCAACCCTACGATGTAACAAAACCAATTCCCGAGGAGCACACCGACGCGACTGCGCTTGTGACCTGGACCAACACGGCTGCGAACCTCTCGGACGCCGCCAAGCGACTGACAAATGTCAAATGGATACAGTCGTTGGCTGCTGGGCCCAATGACGTCCTGGGCGCCGGATTCGATTCCTCCAAGATCAGGATCACTACTGGCTCCGGCCTTCACGACCATACTGTTGCCGAGCACGCCTTGGGACTGTTGCTCAACGCAGCCCGCCGTTTCTACGAGATGCGAGACTATCAATTGCAATCGAAATGGCCTCAACACCTCGGCGGCCCACAGCCAGACCGTCCCAAGGGCAAATTCACTTCGCTGCGGGACGCCAACGTTTTGATTTGGGGATACGGCAACATTGCCAAGTCGCTGGCACCACACCTGACCGGCCTCGGTGCCCAAGTTCGTGGCATTGCAAGAAGCGCAGGTGTCAGGAACGGTGTCGAGGTCTACGGCGAGGACAAGCTCCCTGAGCTGTTGCCCAAGACGGATGCCCTCGTCATGATCCTGCCTGGTTCGGACAGCACCAAGCACGCTCTCAATGCCGAGCGCCTCAAGCTGCTACCCAACCACGCATGGATCGTCAATGTCGGTAGAGGAACATCGGTGGACGAGGATGCGTTGGTCGAGGCTTTAGAGAGCTCGCAAATCGGAGGTGCTGCTCTTGATGTTTTTGACAAGGAGCCTCTTCCTGGATCTTCCAAGCTCTGGAAAGCTCCCAATGTTATTGTTAGCCCACACGCTGCTGGTGGAAGGCCACAGGGCGCCGAGGTTTTGATTGCAGAGAACCTGAGAAGATTCCAGGCCGGTCAAGACTTGAAGAACATAATCTAGTAGATATTTAGAACAATTGTAATCGGGGCTACTTGTCCTCCGATCATCATGTATTCGGCGAATCCAATGGCCAGTTGAATGACACACCAAGAATTTCAGAATCTCCGTTAAATTGTCACAGTTTGACCACCAACCACTTGCTGGTTATATCACAACATTTGTCAAGATGTGGATGCTGTGAGAAGGTGACGCAACGTCGTATATGCTATAATATCCTATTAATCCGTATATATCCTCATAACAACGGGGCTCGTTCACGACATCATACATCCATCGAACACGGTCTTTCGATCTTATTCTGGACCGGGAAACCAAACCGTATTGAAGAAATTACTGTCGGAAGTAATGACTCAGGTCGCTGGGCACATGGTTAGCCAAGAGTTTCTTGGAATGAAAAGAGCCCATCTTACTTTGTAGTACCGCACTTCGTACACTCTTGTGTAACGTGCGAGCCTGGCTGTCCGAAAGAAGCACCACTGGCACCGGTAGTACCGGTTGACTGTCCAGCAGGAAGACCACTGGCACCAGTAGTCCCCGTTGAATGTCCAGCAGAAGCACCACTGGCACCAGTAACACCCATTGCCTTTGTGGGCGTGTTCTCAACTTGCACTCCAGATGGTGTACCAGAAGACAAAACATTGTACTGATCACCATGGCTGTGACCTCCAGCCACGCCGTGGGATGTGCCAGTTTGGCCACCCAATCCGCTAGCTGACGTACTCTGACCCAGGCCACGCGCTTCGGGGGCAATTCCAGAAGAGGTTCCGCTGGCGAGATGACTATAGGAGTCTTGGCCGGCAGTCGGCGACACACCTGCAGTATCGTGCTGACCCATCTTCGAGGCGCCATATCCAGCAGCTGCCCCTGCACCAGCCAGGCCTGCAGTCTGCCCTGCTCCAATGTGGCTACCATGTGTGGTAGTAGGAGCCGTTCTAGAAGAGTCCAGCTGCGAGGTGTTGTACGCACCTGGCTGTCCAGCAATGTTGCCTGACGCAGGGTTTTGTGTGTACGCAGCGGTCTGACCAGTGACATTACCCGATACAGGGTTTTGCGTGTATGCACCAGATTGTCCAGCAGTGTTGCTCGACGTAGGATTTTGCGCATACGCACCGGGCTGTCCAATGTTGCCCGAGGTAGGATTTTGCGCATTAGAGGCCACTGAACCTTGCTGACCTTGATACTGCGCAGGCGATCCTGTCTGATCGTGGTGCTTTTGCGCGTGCGAAACACCATAGCCTGTCGCGGCAGCAGCGCCTACGCCGGCACCCGCAAGAGCCGCGTTACGATCTCTGTGGGAATGATCCTCATTCAAGGAACGGTCATGGGAACCACTGGCAAGAGGATCCTTGCCATGGTGTGTTCCAGCATCAGATGTCTGCGAACGGGCACTCTCTTCATCCTTTCTAGAGTGCATGAATCCGAGAATCTTGTTGTTGTGGTGACGACCGGTGTCGTCATATGTCTCTTGTGGGTGGCCACTCGAACTGGACACACCTGCGTGCTTGGGCTTGGTCTCGTCGACGTCATCCTTGTGTCGGTGAAGAATACCAGTTCCATGACTGGCAGCAGCGTCTCTGGGTTGGTCCGCTGGACGATGGGCCAGTCCTTCGTGGACCCCAGATGTCGGCTGCGAGCTCTTGTCTTTGGAGTGTTTGTGGTGCTCGGCAGCTCCATAAGCCGCGGCTCCGGCACCCAGCGCGCCTGCCTCTCCCAGGTGACGGTCTTTGTGCTGGGGATCCCGAGAAGTAGTCTCCGAGGTGGTGTTTCCATGCTCATTCAGCGGGAACGCCCGCTGGCCGTCATCAGTGTGGTGTGCTCGGTTGTGCTCGTCGTTGCTTCCGTGTCCAACAACGGTATTGTAAACGCCCGACCCATAGCCGAGACGATCTGTAGTGTTGCCCGTGACTGTAGAGTGCGGCGAGGATGTATCACCGGCAGGCTTGGGCACAGTACGGTGCTGTGCCGACGTGTCTTCACCACTACCGTGTCCAGTGACCGTGTTGTAGACGCCAGCACCTTGGGGAAGATCTCCCCAGTATGGCTCCTCTGTCTGGTTTGTAGATGTGCCCGTTTTAGAATCAGCTCCTCGGTTCAGCTCGTGGCCTGCCAACGCTCCAGCACCTACGGCACCAGCGGTAGCCGCGGGATGACTGTGAGATCCAGTGGTCTCTCTATCAGTGAGGCCGGTAGTGTTCCTGCCAGTCGTAGAACCGCCAAGAGTGTTGCTGCCAACAGTGTCTCTGCCAGTCGTAGAACCGCCAAGAGTATCCCTTCCAGTCGTAGTACCAAGAGTGTTACTGCCAAGAGTGTTGCTGCCAGTCGTAGAACCGAGAGTGTTACTGCCAGTAGAACCGCCAAGAGTGTCCCTGCCAACAGTGTCTCTGCCAGTAGTGCCTGTATAGTTGTCTCGAGAAATGTTTGTAGGCAAATCAGAAGTCCGGCCGAGGGTATCTTGGTTGCTGGAACTGAGGGCAGAAGGCTTTTGACCAGATCGATCCTCGCCCAGCTCTCGTGCAGCAACACCACCTGCACCAGCAGCTACCGCACCAGTTCCGGGGACGGCAGAAGTGTCGGGTCGATTCGCCTGGTCGGTGGCAAGACTGGTGTTGTGAGTAGACGGCTGCGTAGAGGAAAGTGTAGAGGGCGCGTTCTTGGCAGCAGCGTCTTGTTGAACGTAACGCTGCTCATCTAGTCCGGTGACATTATCGGCGTGCTTGTGGCCAGAGGTACCCTCTTCACCGACCAAGCCAGTGTAACCACGTGCATCTCCCTTCTTGTGTAGTTTGTTGTGCTCGTGGTGGTCCTTGTCAAGCTCCGATGATGTACCTGCGACGGGCTGATGTTGACCAGTTGTATCCGATTCTTCCACTGGAAAGGCGCCGGGAGTACGGTGGTCAACAAGACCCTTTTCAGCTTCAGTCGAGTGGGAACCCGACGAAAATACCGCCTTGATCTTTTCTCCGAGGCTAGACATGTTGAAAGTGTTGATTTAGAGAGTAGTGAAGTAAAAGTAGAAACTCTAGACTCTGGAGTGGAATTGTGGTTGTTATAATAACTACACGCTCCCATGACATGGTAGATATGACCGCAATGCCAATAATCGGTCTACAGAATCGGAACAGAGACAACTGTGACATCAGAGCATCGTACTGTAATTAACCTTTGACCAATGTAGCTCAGCCGCCCAATCATGGCTGCAGCATGTTTCACTTGTTAGGCTTGCGAAAACCGGTTGATCAGATAGACTTTGCGTAATAGAGTGAATTGCATCCACAAGTTATTCCGTCACCAAAGCTTGCCAACCCCTTCACAACGTTTCAACGGGCATCAATGTCTCCAACCTGTTCTGCGTGCATGTGGTGGCTTGCCAGAACGCCTTTTTTGGTAGTCGAGTGCGTCAGTGGTCAAAGCTAGCGCTGGCATTAGTCGGAACTACTGTGCAAGTCTGTGGCCAAGACGTCAATCTTGCGCGAAGCGGAATCTGGGGTTGGATACAGATCGCGCTACGTGAGGTATCGCGCGGGGCATTTGGCCAGACCCGAGGCTGTTCAGAAGCTGAAGTGGAACGTGATAGTAGCCGCGTGGGTAGCTTCAGGTGTCCCGCACGATTTCCATTGCATGCCAAGCCGGGATGAAGATCATGTTTGCCAAGATCCTTTTCCATGTGGATGTAGGGGGAAATACCACGACCATGGCACGATAGACGCCACGGTGCACAGAGGCTTCAGTTGACAAACGTTCTACTTGTTCCCACACAAGACAAGGCAAGTATAAGTGCGGTCAACCACTAGTCTTTGATAATCTGATTCCTTGTCCTGTTGGGCCTGCTACTTAAAAACTCTTTCCAACATCACGCCCTTCCTCTTGAAAAAAGCCCAGTCCATTTCGAATTCGCTCTTCAGTCTTGACAATCTTCTTTGGCAGAGCATAACCAATACCAAAAAAGACGAAAAATGCCCACTTCCATCGAAACGGATTAATGGTGACACAAAACGTAAACCACCAAAGAAGTTCGAGATAGGTAAAGAAATCAAAAGCACCAGTTGGAGCGGTAGCCTTGAGAACCTTGGTCATGTCAATCCATCTTTCCATCCAAAAGGTCCGGGGACGTGTCAGCGGATCCACCAAGAACATGAGAAGAATTCGAGTATAAATCCCAATGTGCCAGTTGCCCACGGTGCCAATCGCATTGACATAGGTGCAATTGATGGCCGACACGGACGGGTGGGTAGGCGGAAATGTCTGCAGATACCAATTGGGCGGTCCATAGGGCTCGTCAAAGCAGTCTTCGGGGAGAAACTTGAGACTTGGTCGCTTGAACCCCGTGGCCATGACGACAATGTCACCTTGAATCTCCTTGTTGCGACCAGGACCTCCTGGAGGGACCCCCTTGTCGCGCTTGTTGACAACAATGCCATTCTCTGTAAAGTCTTCAATATCGCATCGAACCCACTCGGCCTCGCCGGTGCGGAGCTTGTCCATGACATCCGAGTTGACCATTGGTGTTTCCATAAAGATTCCCTTGTCCTTGGGTGCTAGATCCTGCAGGTCACGGTAAAAGAACTTGCGGAGGAGGGTCTCGGGGATCCACGAAAAGAGTGTTTCCTGGCCAAAAATATTAAACGAAAGCAAGACATCGACGAGAATATTGCGTGGAATGATCCACTTGTCCGATCGCGAGAGGATATACGTCTTTTTGCATCCTTCTTCCGCGGCAAACTCGAGAGCTTCAACGGCGGAAGCGCCGCCGCCAATAATGAGCATGGTCTTGTCCTTGGCATTTTTGCTGCGCAGGTTAGCCATTATTCATCAAGAAGGAAAAGTACTTACCCAGTCAGCTGGCTGGAATGGTACACCTCGCCCTTGAATTTGCTCATTCCATCCATGGTTGGCATCTTTGGGTCACCGCAGGTGCCAACCGCAGCAATGAGTCCTTCAAAATGTCCATTGGACGTGTCATTGACAATCCAGCGACCCTTTTCGTCCTGGTATACCCTGTCAATGGGAGTATTGAACTTGGTTCTCGTATCGAGTCCATATCGTTCCCACAGCTGCTTGACCTGGCTGAGAATCTGTTGTCTATCGGGGTAACCGCGATCCCACTTGACAGAAGGATGGAATCTGTACATCATGGAATGGATCTGTAGGCCCGAGGTGTTGTTGACTTTCTACAAGCTGTTAGATGATGACAAGCAATGTAGCAATTGACATACACTCCAAATACCACCAAGAGACTCTCGATCTCCCGCCTCGAAAATGACCACGTCAAAGCCATGGCCAATACAGTGTGCTGCCGAGGTGACTCCAGTGATACCAGCACCAATGACTGCAATCTTGGGTCGGCCAAGCCTAGTACTAGGATTCGGCGGCTCTGGGGCGAGGACCTTGGCGATGCACCATTGGAAGAGCTGGAATATGAACAGAAATGGGTGGAGAAGGGGGTTTCTCGTGGATGAACCAGACATTTTGGCGGTGGATGAATGAGTGATGTTAATGCGAGTAAAGAGTCACGGAGAATTTCTTATAAAATGCGAAACGCGTAGGGCTCGGCTCGTGGTCTTGGCCGAAAGAACCTCTGGTGGCTCGGCCGGCTCGTCATGATGAGCTACAGCATCCTTGCCAATGACGTCGTCTCTAAATTGACATGTGAAGTCCTGCACGGGCCGTGCCTGCGGGTCCACATTAGTTTGTCTGGTGCGTGCGTTCAGCGCCTGCACTATGGAGTTGTCAATGCATATTAGAATTGAGGATTCATTACGATTCCAGAGATTTTGGGTGAAGAGGCATTCATTACAGAGTATATGCTATCTCGGGCAAGGTATCATCGCTTGCCTCTGTCTCTGCGGCCACCCTCCATGACCTTGAGTCGCTTCTGAAAGTGATCACCAATCTCTCTCGTGCCACTGTTGAGACCACTGCCACGTGCACTATCCGTCGTATCGCGACCACGCTTTCGACTCTTGTCCAGCAGAGCCTTGGTTCCCGAGCTTCCGCCATTGCGCTTCGTCAATCGGTCAATCCTGGAAGCACCTTCTCCCAAATCACGCCAATCCTCGCCACCAAATTGCATCTTGGAAGTTTTGCCTTCAGCCTTTTTGCGAGCAGCGCGATCCTTTTTGCTTTCTGGGGCCAAACGCGTAAAGTTGGATTCTTCGTATTCGCGGCGTCTGTCCTCCTCGGCTCGCTGTGTGGCCGTCTTGATGGTGCGGCCTCCAGCCATAAAGTTTGTACCGACACTAGGTTCAGCAACAGGGGCTGCAGATAACTCGTTGGAAATGTACTCGTCCATGGTGGCAGATTTCATGGGACGTCTGTCGCGTGCTTCTCTTCGCTCGGTCGTGGGCATGACGGTGGGTGCGAATTTCGGAGGGCGGTAGACACCCGTCTTGTCCTTGGTCGCTGCTGCCATGCCGACGGCCTCCTTTCCTGCGATAAAGTTGAAGCCAGGACCTGCCATCTTGTTTGGTTGTGTGGTCGCGTCTTCCTCGGAATCAGAATCTGGTGTCTCTTTCTCGGCAGTGGACGCATCGCGCTGCGCGTTCCTTTCCGCATCCTCTGCTGATCGCAAAATCTTGTCCAACTGAAAGCGCAACTTGTCTTCGAGCGGTCGAACACCCTTTTCCAAGTATAATCTCAGCTCGACCAGTTTCTCAACCACCTCGTTTGACAGGGTTGATTCCTCGAGGGACTTGGCGTCGGGACTCCTTGCGTTGCGAATCTTGAGGAGAATGAGAAACACCAAATTTTGGAGGTAGGACAAGAGGAGCTCATTCTTGACATTGAGCAGCGAGACTCCATCCGTGGGCGGTTCAATGCCGGCGAGTTTTGGGGTGGCTTCGAGTGCCGAGTCCAGCGATTGTGTCAGCGATGCCAACAAGGCTGGCAGTGAAGTTTGAACTGCCATGGTGATGTTTGTCGCAGGCGCAACTTTTGTTGGTGTTGACACTGCGACGAATTTCTCGAGGAAACTTTTTTGGCCAGGATGCTGATAACGATAAGCTTCAATCACTGACCTTGGTGGGGCCGGTATCTGTACCTGCCTCAGTCCGCCGGATCAATCGGCGCTACACACCGAAGTGACTAAGCGGATGCCAATTGAAAGGGCTTGGCACTGGACCCATGCGACGATGATGTGGCATTCAATCCGACTCAATAGGAGCTCCAAGTTCGCCAACCTAGCTCCAAGTCAACAGCATAACTCTGGGTTGTTGCAACCGTGCACATTCTCTTTTGCCCGTCTGGCATTCAACCTCGAAAGACCAACCATTAATCCGAATCCTTCCTTTCATGACCTACGTTTCGTTGGAAGGCGCATTGTTGGAGCCGTCTTCTCCAGTCGACCTCGATTCTGAATCACTTTGCGCCAAAACGTTGTAATCGCATACGTAAGTGATGCAGTCACTTGAACATTCTTGCACTTGATGTGTTATACAGTGTACTGACACTCAGTGCACAGCACAACCTTTACGTCTGGCAATGTGGACGTTCTCTGCGCCGTCATCGGCGCTTGCGGCGCTCCTTCTCCCACAGGCTGTATCCGCCTTTTACCTACCTGGCGTCGCGCCGACATCCTACAAACTCAAAGACAATGTCCCGTTATACGTCAACAGTGTCAAGCCGACCGCTTCGAACCAGGATGCTCTCCTACACTCTGTCATGTCGTACGACTACTACCATGAGAGGTTCAACTTTTGCAAACCTCCCGGACCCGACGGCCCAAAATACGTGTCGGAAAGCTTGGGAAGCATTCTGTTTGGCGACCGAATCATGACCTCGCCATTCGACCTGCAAATGGGGCAAAACCAGACCTGCAAGAAGCTTTGCTCAACAGAATATGACAAGTCGTCGGCTCATTTCGTCAACAAGCGCATTGTGCAGGGTTACGCCTTGAACTGGCTTGTGGATGGATTACCAGCTGGTCAAATGCTCATTGAAGAGGTTTCGCAATCGACCTACTATAGCCCTGGATTCCGTCTCGGTGTCGTGGAGAATGGCGCTCAAGGCGGCCAGCCCGTCTTCCACAACCACTACGACATTAATATTCAATACCACGAAGTCGGAAACGATCCAAACCAGCTCAGAGTGGTTGGTGTGATTGTCGAGCCGTGGTCGAGAGATTACGCCGATGGAACCGAGTGTTCCGACGACCCCAACATTCGGTATCGACCAATGGTGCTGACCGAGGATGGCAACACCCAGGTACAATTCACCTATAGCGTCTACTGGACCAAGTCGCCTACCGCCTGGGCGACTCGATGGGACAAGTACCTGCACGTATTCGACCCCAAGATCCACTGGTTCTCTCTAGTCAACTCTGCCGTTGTCGTCATTATCCTCGTCCTCACGGTGACGTCGGTTCTCTTCCGCGCCCTGAAAAAGGATATTGCCAGGTACAACCGCCTCGATCAAATCAATCTCGACGACTTGTCCGGCACTTCTGCACTAGAGGACGGCGTACAGGAAGATTCTGGCTGGAAGCTGGTGCATGGCGATGTCTTTCGGACTCCATCGCACCCCCTGCTGCTGTCTGTATTCCTCGGAAATGGCGTCCAACTTTTCGTCATGACTGGTTTCACCATTTGCTTTGCACTCTTGGGTTTCCTGTCGCCATCCAACCGTGGCTCTCTTGGCACCATCATGGTTCTGCTGTACACTCTTCTCAGCTTCGTGGGTGGCTACATTTCTGCCCGATCGTACAAGTCCATGAATGGTGACAAGTGGAAGCTCAACATTGGTCTCACTCCTCTGCTTGTTCCCGGACTCGTCTTTGGAACCTTCTTCTTTCTCAACTTGTTCCTCTGGGCCAACCAATCTGCGGGAGCAGTGCCTTTCTCAACCATGCTGGTCATTATTGGCATTTGGTTCATCATTTCCATTCCCCTCTCCTTTGCCGGTTCTTGGTTTGGTTTCCGCGCGAATGCAGTCGAGCCTCCTGTTCGCACAAACCAGATTCCTCGACAGATTCCACCCACGACAACCTACCTCAAGCCGATTCCTAGCATGCTCCTGGTAGGAATCCTCCCTTTTGGAGCCATTTTCGTCGAGCTCTACTTCATCATGAGGTCCATCTGGTTCAGCAGAATCTACTACATGTTTGGATTCCTTTTCCTCTGCTACGGCTTAATGATCATTACGTGCGCCGCAGTCACTGTCCTCATGGTTTACTTTTTGCTCTGTTCGGAAAACTACCATTGGCAGTGGCGCTCGTTCTTGGCCGCTGGCACAAGCGCCGTGTATATCTTCATTAATGCCTTGATTTACCTCGTTAGCAAGCTGTCCCTCGGTGGTTTCGCGGGTATTGTGTTGTATATAGGGTACAGTGCGCTGCTGTCGTTTCTCTTTTTTGTTCTGACTGGTAAGTGTTTCCCCTTTTATCTGAATTCGTACTGATTGTTCTAGGCTCCATTGGTTTCTTTGCCAGTTGGTGGTTTGTGCAAAAGATTTACGCCTCCATCAAGATTGACTAGGTCGTAAAAGCGGGAGGACAGGACAAAATGTACCATTACTTGTACGAATTAGCATGTCTACCGCACCTTGGAGCAGGCGTTCGGGTAGGAATACCGGGCAGTATGACAAGAGCAGTTGCTGCCCATGCTGTGAATAGTAGACAGTTGCCGGGTGTCTTGGTAGGCCAAGAGCTCCAACATGCAGAGCATAGATGGCTACCACATTGATCAATTCATTGAATTCCAATGCCTTTGCGTGCTCAAAGTTGATGGATGGTCAATGCCATCATAAATCATGTACAATTTATGCCAAACTCACTTGCTTATTCCGGTCGCTGGGTCGTATTGGCAGCAAAGTCGTGGCGAATGCCAAGGCACCCCGCACTCCATGCCTATTCTCATTGAAAAGTGGCCTTCTCACGTTCCAGGATGAGCATCCTGCTATTCTTCCAACGTGCAGTGACGACTCTGCTTTGCGAATACATCTAATCTAGATCATCTTCCACAAACGGCCCCAACTTTTACATCATGGCCTCCCCCGAGCCCTTTACATTCATCACCGAGGACGAGAGATTGGAGCCAGAATTCTTTGGTCCCTATCTGGATCGTACTGATGCCAAGGTGGCAGACTTGCAAACGCATCTGCTCACAGATTTGAGAGAGCAATATCCAGAACTCATCATCTCGTGAGTCAATCCCGACTTACTAGACATTGAAGCTAATTCTCGCAGCATCATTCCAGCTGGAAATGTCAACCTCTTGGCCTTTGCTGCAGCCGGTCACGCCCAGGCTGAGCTCGACCTGGATGACGAGCCAATCGTACGATGGAGAGGCTATTCGCCGCCAAGCACCCGTCACGGATCTGGTGGCCTCGCCGAGTCGAGATTCTTTGCCAAGTATCGTTATACATGGAACAGCGAGGATTTCATCTTGTACAGCGTCGTCGTCGGTTTACAAACTCTTCAGTATGTCCTGAAAGAGCCGCACGGCAATGAAACCACCTTGTCCAATTCGGCCATTGTCGACAAGTTGATCTTGACAATCGGAGAATGGTATACAGTCGATCAAGACATCATCTACGTGTACGATGGCTACTGGTCAGCGTCAAAGACGTTGTGGAAGCAAGTGCAAGATGCCAGCTGGGACAAGGTCATTCTGGACCCCAAGATGAAAAAAGACCTTGTAGAGGTCAGTGACAAATTTTTCGACAGCAAGGACGTGTACGACGAATACGGCGTGCCTTGGAAGCGAGGTCTCATCTTTCATGGCCCCGTTGGCAACGGCAAGACCATTTCCATCAAGGCTTTGATGCACACCTTGACGCAACGCAAGCAAAAGATTCCTTCCCTGTACGTCAAGAACGCATCGCAAACATTCAACATTCGCGGCGTCTTTCAATTTGCTCGGTCCATGAGCCCATGTCTGCTCGTGCTCGAGGATATTGAAACCATTGTCACCCCCAACACTCGCTCCTACTTTTTCAACGAGGTCGACGGGTTGGAAAACAATGATGGCATTTTAATGGTGGCAACCACCAATTACCGTAAGTGTACACGGCCGCGTTTCTTCCTATACTAAGAAATCAGTCGAGCGCCTCGATCCCGGTCTTTCCAAACGTCCAAGCCGATTTGACAGAAAATATCTGTTTCCACTGCCGAATCTTGTATGTACAGAGTCCCTGATCAATGGCCAGACTAACTCGTCCAGGATGAGCGAATCTTGTATTGTCAATTCTGGCGGCGAAAGCTCCAAGGCAAACCAGACATTTGCTTTCCAGAGTCCCTGTGTCTCCCAATTGCTCAGCTCTTGGACGACTTTTCCTTTGCATACATGCAGGAAGCATTCGTGGCGACACTCTTGATTCTGGCAAGAGGTTCCGAACCGGAAAGCAATGCTTTTGCCTCGGACAACCCAGAGCAATACAAGTTTTATCGAATCATGAAGGAAGAGGCCGACATGCTTCGCGAGGACATGGACAAGTCGGGCGCTTCTGCTTCGATTCCGCAGGGCGAGGGGCAATCGGCGAGACCAGCCAGTGACAGGAGAGTTGGCCTTCAAGATTTGCAAGTTCATCCTCATGCAGCCGATCCTTTGGCTGTTCGGACTCTACGTCGGTACTTTTCCGTTCGACAATAACGAATCAACTTTGATAATGGTAGATCGTGTATTATACCGGCAAACAATGTTTCCCACTATTAAGATTACTTATATGTATTACAAAGTGACGCTCGAAAAAACAGAAAGTCGGTTGGGTCCTCCACAAGCTCCCGTTGCTCCCGAAGCCGGGCAAGGTCCCGCGCAAGAAGTCTCCACCACGTTGACGCTCTGGCTTCCCATGGCATTCCCGCAGTAGCAGTTCATGTAGCTCACGCCAGCAATGGAATATCCCTGTTGCGTACAGAGGTCGGAGCAGTAGGATCGCGAGTTGAGGTCGCCGACATAGGCAGAGACTGGCAGCGCGCCAATGGTCTGCGCCTCGTCGACATCCGTCCAGCAGCCTTGATAGGTCTTGTCTCCGGAATAGACGGTAGAGTCGGCGCCAATCAGAGCTTGCGTGTTTTGAGAGGGGTCGGGGTAAGGGTCGTCATAAGAAGCATGGCGAGGGTATCCCTGATCGTAAGCGCGACCTCCCAGCCCAGCCCAGTTGTCGGTAAAGAGCCGAGCAAGGCCAGACGGCGCTTGAAACATGGTCGGCGCATCATGGCCAGACTCGACGAGATCGACGGTCACACAAGGGCCAGCCGGGTTCTGGCACGACACGGGAAATGTCTTGATAAACTCAAAGAAACGTTCGTTGCGGTCTGCTCCTGTAGTGTAC
The DNA here is from genome assembly GCA_023510015.1 of Pestalotiopsis sp. LF_19_12. Lineage (NCBI taxonomy): Eukaryota > Fungi > Ascomycota > Sordariomycetes > Amphisphaeriales > Sporocadaceae > Pestalotiopsis > Pestalotiopsis sp. LF_19_12. The sequence goes on along the minus strand of JALYBT010000056.1, from coordinate 229,401 downwards.
GTAGCACACTCATTGTCTGGGTTATAGTCTCCCTTGTCTCTGTTGGCCCGAGCGTACGCAATAGTGTGGCTGTTATAGTTTGCCAACAGGGCATCCCGGCCGGCGGCGACCAGGTCGGTATTGTAGGTCATGGCCGTCGAAAAGTCGGACCCATACGTGTTATAGTTGGTGAAACCTTCACGGTAGTCGTCGTATCCTGTAGGACACTTGGAAGTCGAGAGCGGGCGACTCTCGGAAAACCAAATGAGACTGTTGGGATCTCCGATCCAGTAGCTGACGGGTGTCGTGATGCCAAGCTGATCTGCCGTCTTGCCCACGGCGGCAAAGCGATTGGCCATTTGCGCGCCCATGGAATGCCCGGCAACGACAATCTGGTTGATATTGGGAAACTGATCCTTGTTGCCATACCACTGGATGAGCTGGTCCAATGTGTCAAACGAAGAGACGGTTCTCGTGTTGGGAGGGTACTCGTTGTTGGCTCCTCCAGACCATTCGTCATTATACCAGACAAGTGCTGGAGATGGGTACTTGTCTGCCGGTGTAGCACCATTGGCATTGTACGGAAAACCCGTGCCAGCATCATCATCGTTGGGATAGTATGGCGCTGTAATGGCTACCGTGTCGAGATTAATGTCGTCTTCGGTCACCAGTGCCAAGGCCTGAATCATGGCAGAGTGATAGTTCCATGGGTCATTCCTAGCACCGTGTAGAACAATCACGGCACGCCTCAGATCGGCATCAATGGGTCGTCCACCCGTCGAGTTGAGCGACTGAAAGGTCAAGAGACTGAGATCGCTCGCGGCATCCGTTGAGCAGACATGTTGCCCTGATGGATCCCGAATCTTGAAATATGTAATCTGTGACGAGACATGTGTCGAAGCAAGGCTGTTTGTAAACGGCGTGCCGGTATACTGACCAGGCACTACATCGTCACATTGTGCTTCCACCAAAGGGATGGCTGCGGCTAAAAGAGCCGCAATCGTATTAGGAACACGCATATTAAACGATTATAATTAGTTAGCCAAAAGGCTAAAAGACGAGTATAGCCAAAACACCAACCTCTTGCAACTCACGATCAAGGAAAGACTTTATATATTTACCACGTCAGGGGAAGATAATGAGCGGACTTGCAAAAGACGCAAATACGAGCTGTACACGGACCAAGAATTCTGTGCCGTACCATCGTCCGAGCGATTGCTGATCAGGTCGGTTCAGGGTTTAGGCCTATCTGACTGTGCAGGTTGTATATCGCAATTTCGGTGCTTACTGGCGGGCCAAGAGATACGGGTTGGGGCTGAAAGTCGGGCCCTGTCAGAAATGGGACAGTGAAGAGAGAGTTTTCAGCGCGACTGTAAGCGCCAGAATAGATGCATTACGAGATTAGTGAATGGCCATCGTCTGATGTAGATTCTAGCGGGTCAATGACGAGGTCGACCCTCTTGTTGGAACTGCAATGAATCGTAGCCACGTGTAAACAAACATGCATATATCAAGTGTCCCATTTTCCAATCAAACATGCAACCCGAAACCCACCGTTGCGATCGGTTTATTCCAGAAGCATGGTCAAGGGATGGCTACATTCGGGACTTGCCGACGGTATATTGGATTATCGTGGTCGGGATCGGACTGCAAAATCTGAGCGAGAAAAGGGATTCTCTAACGGCTGCGACTCAAACTTCAATGGTTTAATGCAGAGCGACAAAAGACCTTCCCCTTTGGGCCGAGTCCCCCACATCAGATCGCTATACTAGGACTCACAATAGTGTAGAGACCAGAATGCAGATCTCACCGCGAACAACGCTCGGCTGCAGAGCTGATTTTAGCAACGTGTCTCGCGTGTCTCGTGAATATGCTCGCCAAGCTCGCCAAGCATTTTCGCCTACTTTTCGCTTGTCAGTCTGCTATAAACAGATCCACCCCGCCTATTCGGACCCTGCCTACATCCTCGTTTGACATGTCCCAATCGTAAAAGGGCATTCTTCATGTTGCATTCCAATCCCAAGGCGGCGGTCAGACTCATCTGCACTTGTTCTCGTGTGAGCTGAAATTTCTGCGGGATATGCACCCGAGATCCCTACACACGTTGGCGCGTGGGCCAAGAAACTTGGCGAGCCGTTGGTAATAAGCACCAATCCATGACGACATGCATGCATATTTCCGGGGTGTGAGGAGTTGACCGGGGAGCAAATATTCTCCCACATCTCGTCGAGATCAATATTGCCACACCTGCAAGAAATCGCGAGTAGGAGCCACGGCTCAGCCCAGTACCGCGCCAATATCGAATTCTCATGTCAGAGGGACACCCACAACCGCGCGCATGCAGGATCCGGGCGAGCAATTTCAATCAAATCCTGTACGCCAGGAGCTCCGAGCCTGACCTCCGAGCCTCGACATCTTCTTCCGCCGGCGGTGTGAATACATGTATTATTATAGGCCCATCCTTGCATTCGCCTCGCCTTGACGCGACCAACTATCGTGACTGTGCATCAGATTCCGCATCGTGGGTTACATTCAGAGTGACGTCCTTGGTGACCTTGATACCACTCTCTTTCAATATATGTCTCTGGCTTTCGGTATCCGACAAACGATCCCATCCGTTATCGCCAGCCTGAATAAGTGTGTGAGGTGCATTCGAGTTCTTGAATCGATACGTGTCGAGTTTGTAGGAAGCGCCGGCAGCGCCGCTCGGTCCGCCGGTGCCTGGTGTGCGATTGCTCGAAGTGTCGCCAAGGAATGGAATGTATCTCAACAGCGGACGAAGCGACGGGGCAGATCCAGCAATGATACCAATGCCAGACTCCACCACGGACCAAATGGCAATATCTGCCACGCTGTACAAGTAATTGTCGGGATCGCTGTAATGTAAAAGGTATCGAAGACGGACAAGCGTGGCAGAACTCGCTCTGTATACCGAAATTAGCACCGCCCATTACCTTGGCATGAATCTACTCACATGACGCCGACGCCGAGAATAATGGCAACAGAAATCTTGACCTTGCGTTTCAATTGAACCTCCCACACTGATAACATTAGCACTGAACCTCCCATAATAATAATCTTGGCGCGGCAAGAGGTTGTACTCACATATGAAAGCTGGCAAGACGGCACAAGTCCAATCCGTCACAACCGAGCACGCCGAGATAAAGTACGATATATTCGTGACAATACTTGGATCTGCGCATGTCCCAGCGGAAGCATCCCATGTAGCCGAGACGGGGTGGCACCATGTCAAGAGCGTAATATCCGTGACCACGCAAGCAATGCTAGCAAGAGCAATCACGCCGTAGAGTATCCCTCGATAGAGCTTTCGATTCGTGATTCGCAAAAGAGAAACACAAATAGCAGCCTTGATCGGTACCGTACTGAGCACATAGAATAATTGGGCGAGGAGAAACCACTGCACATGTTAGATCTGATCTCTTTCCAAGAAAAGTAACAAACCTTTTTTCCCTGCATCATGTAATAACTGTTCAACTCGTCATTCTTGGTGCCGATACCATTAAAGGAACCCGCAATCGTGGAGATGCACGTGAGTACGAAAAATATCTGACTTTGTGAGAAATGAATCCATGTTCGAGCAGTATACTCACCAATCCAACGAGCATGAGCCAATCATCTGAGCCGATACCCTTGATCCTCTTGCGGATCACAAGTCTGACGGCTACAATGATGACTGACAATGCTCCCAGTATGATGGAGACCAGAAAGAGGCCAAGCCCCGGTCCTGTTGGTGAGATGGTCATGTTGAATGCGGGTATAAAGAACCACTGACATACTTGGCAATGGAAAGAATCTTTATAAGGCTTCTGAAGCTGCTCAGGGGAAGCATTCTACAACAAGGGAAATCACCAGTCACACCTCTTCGAGTAGATACAGACCAGTGGCGTGCAACTTTCAGTAGTCATGAACGAATATATCAAGGATTATAGTCCGGATGTTCTTCCGCAACCTCCATCTCTTGGCCTTGTCCATGTTCGGCTCAAGAAGAGGATGGCTTCGAGGCAACAGCTGTCAAGTGTGCGACCTCATTTTCCCCAGCCGGGATTCTTCTCGAATAAGTTCAACACCCGGCTGGTATGCATTAGCCACCGTGGCTAACTGCCGCGAGTAAACTCTCCTGACCTTCTAGACTCCAAACAAACAATGATATACTCGACCTCCTTTCTAGTCTGGCGCCGAATAAACATTGCGCTTGACCCCAGAAAGTTGCAAGGTTTGGAGCTCAAGTATGATCCTACTCTTGGCCAGACCAAAAGATGAATACCGCGTCGTCAATGATTCACTCCACTACCCAACGATGGGGATGAGATCGGTACGTGCCGATGGAAAGTGCGGAGATTTCGGTAGGCCCATTGATGGATGGAATGTCTAGAACCTAATTGTACTTTAGGCTCCTTATCGTGCACGTCCATTGATCTGCAAATAATAGCTTTCTCATTTGACCATGCGCTTTTCCATCTCGCTCTTTGGAAATTGGGCATTACGTGTCTGGGGACGGCTTCAAACTGTATTTTCGCCCAACACTTCATGGCTACTCGCAACGCCAAATAAAGCATAAAAGGTTGCCATATCGGCTAGCATCCGCTGCCAGATGACCTCCGCATCAAATGGACATTAGGCACAACGCCACCACGATCTCCTCGCACTTCCGATGAAGCCGTCGACGCCACAAAACGTAGCTGCGGCTACCACTGGTCCGGAAGGCCTCTACAAAATATAGCGGCATTCTAGCATCAGCCAACTCTGCTAGTCAGGAACCGGCTCTGGATAAGAGAACAAAAGAACAAAGGCGGAAAAAATCATTCAGCTTGGCCAACGTACTTCTGTTAGATAAGCATTCGAATCCTTCAGATTGGATACGAGAACGGTGGGTAGAACTCTCAAATCTAGGTACCCACCATCTCTGCCAAGAGCTTCTCGACTATCGACTCGAAATGCTTCATGATGGTGAAATGGGTTTCGCCCAAGTCGCAGTGCGGCAACTTTTCCATACTGTACCGTCTAGATTGTTGAATTTCCATCTTGGTCCCGTGCCAGATCTGGACCTTTGGAGTTTGACATTGTCAAGATGAAAGCATCTTTGCCTGGACAAATACTTTGGAGCCTTGCCTAAAGGGCTCCGTATCAACCATTCTCTCCGTAGCGCCACGGGTTCTGGAGCTTCCGGACTGGGGACCTCTTTTCCTGCAGTCACAATTGCCTTGGGCAAGAGCATCGACCATCATCTTGCCTCGATTGGTCGCTAGTACTCCCTTGGCAGCGTTGAGCAAAAGATTACAAATTCGTCCGCCAGGGGTGGACAATTCCCGGCAGCCCATCCTCCCAACGAGCAGAGAATGTCACGCGTGCCAGCTTTCAAGGCGCAGCTGGACACAGCAGTAAAGAGTCTCGGGGGGTATGTAAGCGCACGCCAGAGCGTACGGTCCGCCTCCGGATCCACCGAGCACGGCGTACCGCTTCACATTCAGGTGGCGCGCAAGAACTGTACATTGGCGGGCCAATCAAGGATGCGACGGTCCGGCTGAAAAGTTGAGAGACCGTATCCGGGCCGGTCGGGGCAGACGAAGCGAACATTGTGCCGCCGGCCAATGTCTTCCAGACCTCGCGCCTCCAGACGTGAGCCTGGATAGCCATGGAACATGAAACAGGGAAAGCAAAAGGCGCACCCGCCTCGGCCCATGCGAGCTGCCGTCCATCTGGGAGATTCAGTGTTTGTAGTGCTCCGAGTATGCAGTGCCGTGAGTGGCGCGTCGGTATAGAATGAGCGCTGCGCGGGTGAGCGAGGGCCGGCATGCAGTGCATAGCACAAGCCGGGAGGCAAGGACAACACCATTTGCATTCCAGCAAACAAGAAATACGTGATTACTTGTTGATGAGTCTGTGGAATTTTGACGGATTCAGCGTGTTCCTCTTGATCTGCCAATCCAGGTCAGCCCATGGTATATTGGTCATGATAATTGACCCGACGTTGGTTATGTCTTACATGTCGCGCTGCCGTGCCGCCATGGCCTGCATCAAAAGCAATCCGACTCAGCCCTACAGGCCCGGGACACTGTCTTGAACAATTACGCACATGTTGACATGTCAACCTTGGCTATGATTGGCCGGACTGGATTGTACTGAACCCATGCGTGTCGTAATTCTACTGTCAGTGCTTCTCATTGTCCGGATGTGGAAGACGGTGCTCTGAATTGGTGTGATGTTGATCTGTACTCGGACGTGTCAGAATATCTGTGAATCAGGACGTCTTTCTTGACGGGAGCAAAAAGTCGCATCCAAGCATGTACCTCTATTGTGCCCACGTCTCGCATCTTCACATCGGGCCGAGACGTATGCTTGATACACGTGGCCATCTTTTCAGACTCTTACAAGGCTAGAAGGCTCATGGAATTGGCAATGTGTCGCATGTGCTTGCGCCCAGCTACGTCGCAGTCGCGTTTCCTAACCAATGTTTCTCGCTCTGATCATGATGAATGGTATAATTTCAGCAGAATGTATGGTGAGATGCCCAGTCTTGATTTAATATTCAAATATACAACACTGGCGATCATACATGTAACAAGACGTGGTTCATCACCGCTCGCGGACTATCCAATAACACGCGAACCCGCCATCAATCGAAAAAGTCCTGCAGGTCTGGGTCTGCCCGACTCTTGCTTTCAGCGAGAGCGTCCTCCAAGTTTGCCTTGCCGAGGAAAACGTCGTGCAACAGATTACAGACAATCGTCTTCATCTTTCCGTCCACAATCTTGTAGTGCGCCCAGACTTGTATCTTGATGATATCTCCAGGCTCTACAGCGTGGCCAAAGACGCCAGAGGGGAGCTTCTTCTTGTATGTAAAGTAGCTCTCCATTATGTAGAAAATGTTGTGGCCATCAATGGCAATGGCCAATGGGACGAGGACTTCATCGGCGACTGCAAAGAGGGGAATATAGTGCGACTTGATGCCTTCCGAGCCCTTAAGCAGTGGAGTTTGAGGGTCTGGAAGATCCAAGGTGACGTCCTCGTGGTAAAAGTCGTGTTGCACCTCAAAGTCGTGTGCATTAAAGGCACGAACATATTTGAGAAAATCTTCTCTCGAAATCGTCGACTCTGCCATGGTGTCTAGGCTGGTGCTGAAATGTTGGTACTGGTTGGAACAAGCGACGACGACTGCCTGACGCGCAAAGTATATAACTGATTAGCCAGTACATTCGTACTTGCTTATCTCAGAAGCCGCGTCATTATAGTTTTGCGTTTATTAAGCCTTGCTACTCTATAACGAGAACGTTGCTTTGGCTGTGCCGACGAAGCGAGGACAATGTATACTACCTAGGTGCTAATAGTCTATTATTGCGCCAAAAGACTCCACAAGCACCTGCCCAGCTAGTGGGGCAGCACCGATGGACGCGAGTGACAGCCGATGAATTGATACCTTCTTAACACGGCGAAAACGTCATCTACATAAGTCAGATATCATTCCGGGCATGGTTGATGGATGTTTTTAATTAGTCATGGTTTTGGACTCGACTTGCTTACACATGAGACGTCTGATGAAATGGGTAAGTCATGTATTCTCCGAATGCGTTATACCGAGCATATTATACCGAGCAAGGTCCAAGGCGAGAATAATATACTCCAATTCAGTGCCTGCCATCTTATTAAGCCGCCGTATCCATGCTGATATATCAACTTGCATAAAAGGTAGCATGACCAAGTATGGAGTACGTAATTCATGCAACAGAATTGGTATCAAACAGACCGGATGAGCTGAGAATTGAGCACCAAAGCTGAAAGTCAATCATCACCTTGGGCACATCCTTTGCAAGTCACAAGACACCCATCACATCTTGTGAGCTGCGTGAGATATTCGTGGCGGGCGCGTAATGTGTAAAAAGCAATTCACGTGGCCAAGCAGGTACAATCTCATGCAATGTGATGCTGTCAAATACGCAGGTATACGCTCGAGGAGGGTTGCTTGCAGGCAGGCTGTGCGACGTCGCTTTAAACTATCTTCCACTGCCCACGTCTCCGGAGAGAAATTACATATGAAAGCGGCGTATAGATCGCCTTGCCTGGGTGCCTTGCCTGGTATCCAGCTTGTGTTTTCGTGGAATTGCTACGATTGGTTCGCATGCGGCGGTTGTATGCACAGCGTCGCGCAAGATTACCAGGTTCATTCGCAGCCATTCAGGTACATCACCTTGGGAACTCTGAAGAACTCGGCGGCTATCAAGACAATGGACAAGACGTCCGTCAAGGCTCCCGGGCAATTATGTAACATGTACACATTCAAACATGATCATCGTGATAAGAATCGTTTATTCAGAAAGGATGAAACAATACAAATCTCACAGTGGCTCTGCTTGTCAAAACCATGCAGTGATTATAGTGGTCCCCGCATAGGCGCACGGTGTTACCCCCCACGCCCTATATTCATGTCGGTACTCGAGTACTGTAGCAATTCGCGAGCAAGGGAAGGTGGCTCCATTAGAACAGCACAATACTACATGCAGTTATGCTTGTCTTTCACCCTACTATCAAATACTACCTTGCCGCGTACGCGTCCGCGGCCGCCATGGCCTGATGTAGATAAGATTATAACGTCTCTTTGACGAGCGACATGACAACTCTTCCAGATGCGAAGACCGGCGGACGCAAACCGGCTGCTTTTGCCATTTGAATGGTAATGTCACGGAGAAATAGCATCGTCGGATTTACTGCGAGCTCGAAGCATCGTGATGACCCTCTCATGGTTGCAGGTTGTGGATGAAAAGTTACTTGGAAGAAAGTCGGCCTGAAACCTTGAACTTTCCAAGGCTATCCGTTTCCAGATGCATCCGTTGACAATGCCTTGAAGGATTCCGCATTCCAAGATCCTTTCAGTCATGAGAGCGCCAGCCTTTGATTTGCGTCCCATCGAGTATTTGCTTTTTCCCGGGTAAATACAATAGTCGAATACCAGGCTCGGAAGCCCCATGAAGATCCCATGCAGTTTTTGGCATCTACTCGGTGCCTCTCAGAGCACCAGCGAATGTAGGCCCCCGTCACGAATGTTGTACAACCATGACGCTCGTGTTCCAGCTCACATGTTTGTCGCTCTAGATGTAATAGTCCATCAGTAATAGATCCATTTTCAGCTCGGTTATCATGACTCCACGCACACAAGAAGATAGATCTGACGACCAGCTTTTCAGAATGCCCAATCTTCTTTCGTACATGAAATCCTCAACTGGTGCAAGCAAGATACGTATGCCTTACCTGACAAAGCATTCCTGGAAAGGAAAGTCGAATATCATGTACCTTTTCAATCCAAGCCTTGCGCGTCAATATAGTACATGTGTTGGTGCGCGACAGAGTAACACCGCTTGCTCATAGATCTTGGTATCAAAGATTGCCACTGGCTATATAGATTGATTTATAGGTTGTATTCAACGTTTACGGCGGGCACTTGTTTCGACAAGCAGCACTTTGACGTCGTCGCGTCCATCTTACTCATCCCATCGTATCTTGTAATGTATACACCTTCCCAATTCTTATCATTGACGTGACCACCCATCAATCTGGGTGTGCTGGAGGATATCGAATAAGTACAAACCCCTTCTCGCTCTGGTGCTGTTCACCCCTGATACGCCGCTGTCAAGACTTTTTCCTCGTCGAAGCACACATCGTTGAGAGCGACATGTCTCAACCTGCTTCGATTCCCAAGCTTCTACTCCACCATGCCGTGGAAACTCCAGACAAGGTGGCCTTTCTAGGTCCAGGGTGGGCAGTCGTACGTCTACATCACTCGTCTGTCGCGTTTTGGGAAGAATAGATGGAGTTGCTAATCTTCAATTTCCGGCAGACTTATAGCGAGCTCGAAAAAAGAACCAGGCGCGTGGCAGCTCATCTGGTACATGCCGGGATCGGAAAAGGAGATTTCGTAGCGATTGTACTGGGCAGATGCTTGGAAGCTGTCGAGTCCGTTCTTGCCATTACGAGATCCGGTGCGGTCAGTGTTCCCTTGGATCCGCGCTCACCCCCGGCAGACCTGGCCAGAGTTTTGGAACACAGCGGCGCGCGTGCCATTATAACAGATGATCGAAACTTGGCCACGGTATGTGCAGCTGCCGGAAAAGAATGTCTGCTTCTTGTCAGTACTCCAAAGCCCTCTGTGGAAGGGGCAGGAGAATTCAAGCATGAGCGTTATCAAGACTGGGCTGAAAATGACGGGCGTGGGTCGACTGACATTGAACTGGACAACCTTGGCGAGGACGAAGAAGCATTCTTGCACTATACATCTGGAACGACCAGCTTGCCCAAGGGAGTCTTGTCGAGCCAAAAGAGCGCCTTGTGGAATGTCAAGGAAGTTGCTGCTGTATTCGGCTTGTCGTCTGGAGACCGCTTCTTTTGGCCACTTCCGCTATTTCACATTCTTGGTCACTCCTTGTGCATCATTGCCACCGTGTTCAAGGGTGCCAGCGCTTACCTTTCGGACCCTGACCAACTACTCCTGGATAACCTCTTGGTCACAGAGGTCAAAGAGACGACAATCATTGCGGGCGCGCCAGCCACCTTTCACGAGCTCGTCACTGCCAAGGCGTCATCGTCGTCGACGCTAAACCTGCCCAAACTACGAGCATGCATGAGCGCAGGAGCTGCAGCATCCGAAGCTCTATGCAATCAAGTCCATGAGCTCTTTAGCGTTTCCCTTCTCAACAACTATGGTTGTACAGAGGCTTGTGGCGCTATTGCTGTCAGCCCGCTACGAGGGGAGCATGGCCAACAAAAGAGTTTAATGCCGCTCCCTGGTTGGGAGATTCAATTGATGGACCAAGATGGAAACCAGGTCAAACAGGGCGAGCAGGGAGAAGTTTGGGTCCGCGGCTCTGGTCTCATGCTCAAGTATTATAAGGATCCGCAATCGCCCTTTACAGACGGCTGGTTCCCTACCGGTGATACAGGATTTCTTTCCTCCTCGGCTTCCGGGACAGAGCTCAGCTTGTTTGGCAGAAAAAAGGAGCTGATAATCCGAGGAGGAGAGAATATCCAACCTGCCGAGCTAGAGCAAGTTCTTCTCCAGCACCCTGGTGTAGCCGACGTTGCCGTTGCCGGAATCCTACATGCGCTACTTGGCGAGACGCCAGCCGCATTCATTGTCAAGGAGACTCCAGACCTGGACCTCGATTTGTCAGCCCTGATTGCCATGTGTCGAGAAGCTCTGCCAGACTACAAGGTACCAACAGGTGAGAACCTCATGCTTCTATATTAGACTGAGCGGACTAACACGTCCAGCATTCTATGAAATCAATGCTGTCCCTCGAACGCTCTTGGGCAAACCCAAGCGGTTGGCAGTGGCTTCATACACGAGCAAACCGCTTACAGTCCGCTCCATGTTGCAGACAAGAGCCTCTGTCGAGGTACTAGTTCTTGCAGAAACTGCTGGTGCATGTGGTGTGCAAGCTGGTCCCGGGGACGAGTCAGACCCAGACTGGCTTTTCAAACACTCCAACGAGCCCTTTTCGTACCTGGGTTTGACATCCATGGCTGGTGTGGTCCTTCGGGATCGACTGGCAAACCTCACTGGCTTGACAGATTTGCCAAACACTCTCGTGTTTGACTACTCTACCCCGGCAGCAGTGAGCGACTACCTTTATGGTCGACTCCAAGAGCACGAGACTCCATTTCCAGCCAAGACTGCCCCTACTGGACCCTTGCCCAGCAAGGCCGAGCCCATTGCCATTATTTCCATGGCCTGCCGGTATCCTGGAGGTATCTCCTCGCCAGAAGACCTGTGGCAGCTTGTATCCGACGAGATTGACGCAACCACGGACTTTCCATCCGACGTAAGTACACAAGCTCAAGCGACTTGCTCAATGACTGACAATGACCAAGCGTGGTTGGGATCTCGAATCCTTGTACAGCCCTGACCCGACGGAACCTTTTACTTCAACCACTAGGCGTGGAGGGTTTCTTCCCGACTTTGCCGACTTTGATGCCGGTCTCTTCGGCATGGCACCGCGTGAAGCTCTTGCAACAGACCCCCAGCAGCGACTACTCCTGGAAACCACGTGGGAATTGGCCGAGCGTGGAGGCATGGCTCCGTCATCGCTCAAAGGTACACAGACTGGTTGCTTTATCGGTACGCTGTACGATGACTATGAGGCAAACGGTTTTGGAAATGCCGGTGCGTATCCGCTTCTCGATAATCCTCTCATGTACTGACTCATTTGAGTAGAATTGGAAGCTCACCTTGGACTCGGCTCGTCTGGTAGCGTCATGTCTGGGCGCATCTCTTACTACTTTGTAAGTCACTGGAAGCAATCGCAATTCCACGTTCAGACTGGACTAATACCCTCCAGGGACTTCATGGCCCGTCCATTGTCATATCGACAGGTTGCTCGTCCTCATTGTGCGCCGTTCATGCAGCAGCACAGTCGCTGAGAAACGAAGAATGTACGCTCGCCATTGCCGGAGGCATCACGTGCATGGCATCGCCAAGACCATTCACCATGTTCAGCAAGCGGCGAGGTCTTTCGGCAGACGGACGATGCCGGACGTACTCGAGTGAGGCGGCTGGCACTGGCTGGTCCGAAGGTGTTGGCCTGATCATGCTCGAGAAGCTGTCGGATGCCCAGCGCAATGGGCACAATATCCTCGGTGTCATCCGTGGCTCTGCCATCAACTCGGATGGTACATCCAACGGCCTGACGGCTCCGAGCGGACCAGCACAGCAAATGTGTATCCAGAGTGCTCTTTCCCAGGCGGCCTTGTCGCCGACAGATGTCGACGTGTTAGAAGGCCACGGGACTGCGACACCCTTGGGCGACCCCATCGAGGTTCAGGCCGTGATCAACACGTATGGAAATGGTGGCGCCATGGAGCAGCGCTCAAACCCATTGTTGCTAGGCTCGATCAAGTCCAACATTGGTCATACGCAAGCCGCTGCCGCTGTCGCAGGAATCATCAAAATGGTACAATCCATTCGTCATGGCGTCGCGCCGGCATCCTTGCACATTCGTGAACCTTCGCGACACATTGAGTGGGACAAGTGTGGTGTTGAGCTGCTCGACAAGGCCAAGCAGTGGCCATCTGTGAATAGAGCAAGACGTGCAGCCGTGTCTTCATTGTAAGTTATGTTCTTTAATCTGGCGAAAATATGGCTGACTTTACCCAATCCAGCGGCATCGGCGGTACAAATGCGGTATGAAATCTTAAGACTTCTTTTGTTATCTTCACTCACAAAATTTAGCACGTCATTTTGGAACAGCCCGAGCCCGTCAAACAAGACGTCTCCTTGGAACCAAGGAACCGCAGCATTGCCTTTCCGTGGATCATTTCTGGCGCGGACGAAAATGCCCTGCGCGCGCAAGCTCAGTCCTTGTTCAAGGCTTGGCAAGGTGGACTCGGCAAGCAAGATCCAGTCGACATTGCCTTTTCGCTGGCAACGGCCAGATCTTCTCTGAAGCACCGAGCCGTGGTGACATGTACCCTTGGAGATAACTTTGGCGAGCAGATTGAGGCGGCACTGATGGCCATTGCGGAAGACGAACCCCATCCCGATATCGTGACTGGACACACCAACACTACCGGCAACAAACCACGTCTCGCATGCTTATTCTCAGGACAAGGCAGCCGAATGCCCGACACTAGCGAAATCGAAAAACTCTCCAACGTCTTTCCCGTCTTTTCCCAGGCATTCAAGGCGGCCTGTGATCAAGTCAACCAGCATCTCGAGTCTCCAATAGAAGATGCCCTTGGCGATACAGGCCTTTTGGAGCGAACCGACTTTGCTCAACCCGCCTTGTTCGTTTTCCAGGTGGCCATGTACCGTCTTCTCGAGTCGTTTGATGTTCTTCCTGATGTCGTCTCTGGGCATTCTCTTGGAGAAATTGCAGCTGCCCACATCTCTGGAGCTCTGTCTCTTCGGGATGCCGCCGTCATCATCACCGCCCGGTCCAGACTCATGGCCGCCCTGGATCCCAATGGCGGAATGGTGAGCATCTCGGCCACCAGAGAAGAGGTGTCCCAAGAACTGTCACGTTTGGGTAGTACCGCCACCATTGCAGCGGTCAACTCGGAGAAATCCATCGTCGTCTCTGGTACTCGGGAAGCCATCAATGCAGTGGCAGAGAGATTTTCCGAATTGGGACGCAGAAATACTGTATTGCGAAATGTCAATCACGGCTTCCACTCGCCCATGATGAAGGACATTCTTCCTCATCTCGAGAGCGCCCTGACATCAAAAATACAAACGGGAAAATCCGTCATACCACTCATCTCGACCGTCACGGGCAAGCGAGTCGACGCAGCTCAGCTCGGCTCTCCCTCCCACTGGACACGCCATGTCAGCGAGCCGGTTCTTTTCGCAGATTCCGTCAAGGAGCTTCAATCAAACGAACGCGTCTCAGTCTTTGTGGAAGTAGGCCCCTCGGCAATCCTCTCCCCTCATGTTCCGGGTACCGTTGCCACACATGGCACAGTCGGCAAGCTCTTGAACACGCTGGGCCAGCTCTGGTCTCGAGGCGTGCCAGTGAATTGGCAGGCCGTCTTTGGTGGCGTAGGTGCGCATCTCGTCGACCTACCCGTCTATGCTTTCCAGAGACGTAAATATTGGCTGCCATATAGGACGCTGCTGCCAGCGGAATCTCTCGGATCGGCAAGTCAGCGTCAAGCGCAGGTTGTGGGTGCCTCTGCCTTGGACCATGACATTCTCCTCGGCAGTACAGCAGTTGCCGGAACTGGTGACATCATTTGCTCTGGATTTGTATCAACTAGCAGACAGCCCTGGCTTCGCGACCACGTCATAAGCGGACAGAGCCTCGTTCCTGCCACGGCTTTTGCCGAAATGGCTTTGCGAGCGGCACGACAAGGCATCGCACCTTCTGACGCCGAGACGGTCGTATTGGAGGAGTTGGTGGTTCTTGCGCCCCTGGCCTTGTCCTTGGAGGACGACGAGCAAGAGCAAGAGTACGAGGTCCAGGTCATTGTCAGGGAGCTGGACAAGAGCGTCGACGTGTATTCGCGCCAGCATGATGTTGCCACGAAACATGACTGGATACAACATGCCACAGGCACTGTCAAGCTGATTTCGCTGCCCCAGCCCGAGAATTCCTTGACAAACGGCACGCACGAGGAAACCGACTCGCAAGTGAACATCGACAATGCATATACCGTCTTGAGCGAGTTTGGCATCAACTATGGCCCCATCTTCCAGGGCGTCCAGGCTGCTTGGCGTCAAAATGACGAGCTCTTGGTCCAAATCCATCCTCCTCCGGGTCCAGCCTCCAGCTTCATTCTCCACCCAGCTCTTCTCGATGCTGCACTGCATGCTCCCATCCTGGCAGCACCGGACAAGGTTTCTAGTGGCCAGATTCGTCTGCCATTCTCCTTCAAGGACGTGCAAATCTTTCCAGCCGCCAGCAGTATCTCGGGGCCGATTTTGGCACGCATTCGTGACTTGGATGAGGAGCGATTCTCCGTGGTTCTGACAAACAAACTCACAGGTGCACCGGTAGCCGAGATATCCGAGGTCACGCTACGCGCAGTCCAGCCTCCCGTCGTCGAGGGTAACCTATATCGCCTCAAGTGGACTGAGCTCAAGTCTGGCTCGACGACAAGAATTGGTGACGCTGATCAGATATTTGCCATTCAAGGCAAGCGCAACGTTGACGCAGCAGACATTCCCAATGCTGCTCACAATGCCGTCGCAGATGCTCTCCGTGCAGTCCAACAGTGGAGGGCGTCCAAGACGAGTTCTGTCAAGAGCCGACTCATTTTCGTCACTGAACAGGCTTCCTTGCATCCGCAAGTCAATGTCATTGATGCCGCGGTTTGGGGTTTCGTGAGATCAGCCCAAGCAGAGTTTGGCGGTGAAAACATCATCCTCATTGACTTGGATGGGTCACCGGAATCCCACGACGCCCTTGCAGGAGCCTTTACTTGTGGACAGGAAGTCGTTGCTTTGGAAAAGGGCAAAATCCTGGTCCCCACGCTCAGCAAAGACCCCCCGGTGCCAACCACTGCTGCCTTGACAACACTCGACGTCATTGGTACAGTCTTGATCACTGGTGGCACGGGAGGTCTCGGTGCCATACTCTGTCGACATCTGGTGCGCACACATGGGGCAGGCAATCTGCTTTTGACAAGCAGGTCGGGCATGGAGGCTGCGGGCGCGCGTGAATTGCTCGAGGAACTAAGCAGTCAAGACACGGCAGTCGTACGCATCGAGGCATGCGACGTTGGCGACCGCGAACAATTGGCCGCACTGCTACAAGGCAACCAAGGTCATCCACCCATTACCGCCATCATCCACTGCGCAGGCGTGGTCGATGATGGAGTCCTAGGCTCGCAAACCACGGCTCGAGTGTCTCGTGTCCTTCGACCCAAGGTGGATGCCGCCTGGAATTTGCACCAGCTGGCTCCGGACACGACGCGATCATTTGTACTCTACTCATCATTCGTAGGTGTCATTGGTAATGAAGGTCAGGCCGCGTACACGGCAGGGAATGCTTTCCTGAATGCGCTGGCTCGCTTGCGAGTATCCCAAGGGCTGCCTGGGCTGTCGTTGGCTTGGGGCCCTTGGGCAAACGATATTGGCATGGCTGCCGGGGACAAATTAGTGATTCCCAACCTCCGGATTGCCAGCGCCCATCCAGTGGTCGACCAGCAAGGACTGCACCTGTTTGACCGAGCTCTGCAGACGTCAGAGCCTGTGCTCGTGCCACTGCTTTTACGCGGGCCATTCCCAATGGTGCCATCAGCCGACACGGTAATCAAGACCAAGACTTCCGCCAGCAAAACAAAGACGGGTGCAGCTTGGCGCAAGAAGCTTGCCGCAGTGGCACCCGAGAGTCGTCAGGATACTTTGCTGGGTCTGGTGCGAGATGAGATTGCTGCTGTACTTGGATATCAAGGCCAAGAGTTGCCAGACGGGCCCTTGTCCGACCTTGGTTTCGACTCTTTTACTTCAGTCACTGTCAGCAACAGGTTCCGGGTCCTGACTGGCTTCCGTGACCTTCCCGTCACATTGGCCCTCGATTATGATACTCCTCAGGCTCTCGCGCAGTATCTCTTGGAGCGACTAGATGCCGATCCCGATTCGGAAGCTGAATTGGATTCCCCTCTTTCCGAGACAGAAACCATTGTTGCAGAGAATGGCAGCGAAAATGGCAAACCCAATGGGCATTCCAATGGAGATCACAATGGTGTTAGTGACTCCCCCCCAGACGGTATTGATCCCGAGGATTTCCGAGGACTGGCCACACTTCACAGGCGACTCTGCATGCTCGAACAGTACACTGCAGCGGCTGATCTCTTGGCCTCGGCCGCCCTTGCCATGCCAACATTCCCCAAGGACGGCCGCAGTCTTTCCGACTACATGGCGGACCCTCAGCGCCTCGCTACTGGTCCTGCCAGCGTATCCGACGGCGATGCACCCTTGCCCGTAGTCTTCATTGCTCCATTCTTCCCGCGCATCAAGATTGGCAACATGTCGCTCAGCGTATACAGCGCAGTAGGGTCTGCTTTGAACGGAAAGAGGGACGTGTTTGAGCTTCCACACCCAGAAGGACAATTCGTCCCCGAGGACCTTGAGACGCTTGCTGAATTGCATGCAAATGCAATCCGGAAGCAGTTTGCAGACAGGCCGGGAATCATACTGGCAGGTTATTCCGCCGGAGGCACTATTGCATATGCCGTGGCGTCCAAACTGGGTTCAACTGCTAGTCATCCTCGACTGGCTGGCTTCGTCCTGGTGGACACATACCTGACCATGACGGGACGGGGCGACCCAGATTGGTTGAACGCTCTGCCAGCAGAAGCTCTCGTGTCGCGTCTTGGGGGTCCCAAGGTTGGCGGGCCCGAAAGTATGGGGGCTGAGAGTCTTGTCGGAGACTTGGATCTGGCCTTGGCCAAGGTGGGCGGTTACTTTAGGACTCTGCGAGACTGGGATCAAGAGCTGTATCCTCTGCCCGAGGAATTATCCACCCTTTTTGTCCGCGCCTTGGATCCATCAGAAAAGATGCCCAAGGACGCGGACATTTGGCGCCCCAAGTGGAAGCGAGCAAATGTCACAGTCGAGGTGCCTGGAAGTCATCTGGCACTTCTCGACAAGCGATTTGCTCCCGCCATTGCTGTCGAGGTCGAACGGTGGGCCAAGGAGAGCTTGGGGGTTTGATAGACCACTACATGGACTGAGGTGTGGCTAGAGTTTCTTTGCGTTGTAGATGGAATATTTATGACTGTTTAGACACAAGATTTGCGCATACATTGTAGCCCAGCTATATACGGCCCAATCCACCGTTTCATTGCCGCTGAGAACAAAGGCCTGGATATTTGATGGTCCAACAAAAAGTCCGTCTCTTGATTATTTCCTAGCAGCCTCTGATCAAGCTTTTGAACGTTGAACATCAACCGAACCACATGATGCATTTAATGTAGAATCCATGGGCGAGGAGGACTACGATTACTGGTCGAGATGCAAGTCAGCTGTTCTTGGATGCAGTACAGTCTAATGAATCCCACGGTTGATCCGCGGCTCTTTCAACACCGCCAAGGATGAAACTATGCGCACCATACGGAACTCTTCCAAAGTCTCCACACAAGCTTCCGAGTGCCCGCCGGCTTCTCCGATTATAGCCAAGCCGATCCGGAGTTCAGCCTGTGGTATGCCGAGATGAAGCCGGCGGATATCACGATATATCAAGAGTCGCGGTTCCCATTCTTGTTCGCTCTGTTAGATTAGAAATTATTCTTCTTCTACAACAAGCCACCTTAGACCCGTCGATTACATTCACTCCATTACAGTAAAGATTACAAGAGTTGACAAAATGGTCTATCAGAGACTCTCAGCGACCGATCCATCGCTGCCACACCTGGAAAAGAACGAAAATGGCATCCAGCTCATTGTCAAGGGCAAGCCTTTTCTCATGCTCTCTGGAGAACTGCACAACTCATCCCTGAGCTCCGCCAAATTCATGTCTCAAGTATGGCCGGCCATGAAAGCACAATCGATCAATACGCTCGTCGGGTCCGTGTCGTGGGAAATGATTGAGCCAGAGGAGGGCAAGTTTGATTTCTCGGAACTCGACGAGATTCTCCAGGGCGCCCGCCAGCATTCCATGCATCTGGTGCTTCTCTGGTTTGGTACGTACAAGAACGGCATCTCGACCTATGTCCCTGGCTGGGTCAAGAAAGACGTCAAGCGCTTCCCAAGAGTCCACGTGCTGGAAGCCGGCGGCGTCAAGCGTACCGTGGAGATGCTGTCGCCACTGTCTCAAGAAGGATGCGCGGCAGACTCGAAAGCCCTGGCCGCGCTCATGGGCCACCTGAAAGAGGTCGACTCGGAGGAGAATACCGTCGTCATGGTGCAGGTCGAGAACGAGACCGGGCTTCTGGGGGACTCGAGAGACCGCTCCTCGATGGCCGAAGAGGCGTTCCAGCAGCCAGTTCCGGCCGCCCTCCTGAAACATCTGACCACGACGGAGTTGCATCCCCGCTTCAAGGAACGCTTTGCAGACAAACTCGCGGCAGTAAAGGATACCGAGAAACCGTATTCATGGGAGACCATCTTTGGCGCCGGCGTTCCGGCCAATGAGGCATTCATGGCGCATCACATTTCCACCTACGTGGGCAAGGTCGCGGCCGCGGCAAAAGCCGTCTACAACATCCCCCTGTACACCAACACCTGGCTCAACTTTGACGACCCCTCGGCCCTCGACCTGACGGACCTCCCCGTCGTGGTGGGCGGCGGCGCCGAGGCCGGCATCTACCCGTCCGGCGGCCCATGCCCCCACGTGCAGGACATTTGGCGGCACAATGCGCCGGCGCTCGACTTTCTGGCCCCGGACCTGTACTTTCACGGCTACGAGGGCGTCTGCCGGGACTATACCGCCTACGACGACAACCCGCTCTTCATCCCCGAGCAGCGTCGCGACGAGAGCGGCGCCCGCCGCGTCTGGCTCGCCTACGCCGCGTACTCGGCCCTGGGGACTTGCCCCTTTGGCATCGACACGGGCGCCGAGATTGTCGGGCGCGAGTACAAGCTGCTGGACCAGACCAAGGATTACCTGCTCCACAGCCGCCCCGAGCAGCGCATGGGATTCTTCTTTGACGAGCTGCCCGCGTCGGGCCCGCCAAAAGGCCAAGAGAAATGGACCAAGGTCTTTGGCAACGTCGAGGTCATTATCGAGCGGGCCTTTGTGTTTGGCAAGGCGGGCCCCGGCGCTGGCATGGTGATTCAGCTCGGAGACAATACTTCCGCGCGCTTCTTGGTCGTCGGGCGGGGCTTCAACATTCATTTCAAGAGTCGGGTTCAAGGTGCGACGTTTACGGGTATACTCGACGCACGAGAAAAGGAGTACGATGCCGAGACAAATTCTCTCAAGACCCTGCGCGTCTTGAATGGCGACGAGACGAGAAGTGGTGAATTTCTCATCATGCCCAACGACGATCCAGACTATGGTGGCTTTCCCATTGCAGTGACTGTACCAGCACGAACTTGCATTGCAGAAGTAGAAGCCTACTGGTTGTGCGAGAACGAGTCAGATCTTTAGGGAATAAACAATCAATTATATACTGCCAGTGATAAACTCCTTGATATCCAATGTAGTCGCGCTTGTATCCAACGTGGACGCAAAAATACCATACTCCATGGCTGCAAAGCCAATATTATGCCATGGACATGTATGTCCACTTTTCGTAACCGTCTTGATGCTGTCGCCGGAAATGCATTATATTATGTAATTCGTCCGAGCACATCGTGCTCTCAATGTGTAGTGCTGCCAACCTTATAGTTGACCAGACAAGAGAGCTTCGGTAGCTATCATCTCGTTAGTATAAAGCTACACACAAAAGGCAGAAACATACCATTGTTTATGTACGCCCTTCTCGATTCGAGAGGAACATTGAAGCGTCTCTCAAGCTCCTGCTTGATGCCCTTTTTAGTAACAGTCATCAAGTCAGCGGTACGCAGAATTTCGCGAATCTCAGCCAATAGGGCATCATCGCTTGGTACGCCAGACAGATTGGCCATTTCCATCTCTTGCGGGTTGTTGAAGAACTGTGAGCCGCCATACTGACTCATGCGGTTGCCCATCATCTCAGACGGTGCGAGCGACATGCGAGACATGTGCCCACCACCACCCATGTTGTAGGGAGGGATGAGGCCGTGGGTAGAGCCATTGTGGCTGCCAGCATAGTACTCGGTGACAGCGGCGCCCTGCTTGGTGGCGTAGCTGTAGCCCGAAACCTCGGAACGGGTGTCGTCGCGAGCCGTCTGAGCGTCCCAGAGCTCGGCCTGGTACTCTTCCCACTTCTTGCGAGGAATAGAAGCCGGGTCGAATTTGCCCTCGTCGGTAACGACAACCTTCTTTCCCCTTTCGCCAGCAACAACACGCGTGTTACCCCAGTTGAAATCGTCCATGTGCCAGAAGGAATACAGCGGCAGACCAAAGGAAAAGACGGGAATGGCAAGGATATAGAGAATCATCCAGCCAATCATTTCCCACTTTCGGCGGAAAATAAAGATCAAGGCCTGCAGACCATAAATGGCACCAAGCATGATAAAGGCTGTGACTGGAATAATGGTGGACTTGGTGGCCACCTCGACAATAAGGTATACAATGTAGGCAATCGTCACAGGCTGGACAACGGTCGAGAGCAAGTCGACAAAGACAATGAAGCGCATACTAAAGCAGCAGAAGCCACAGAGCTGCGCCATGGGAATAAGCTCCATCAGATTGTGCACAGTAGAGTTGATCCATCGACGACGCTGGGAGAGAAAGACCTGCCAAGTATCGGGCGCGATAGTCCAGGCATGGGCTCGGCTTATGTACTTGGTCTTGTACTTGCTGTGGAACTTGAGCAAGAGTGTCGTCAGGTATCGATCCTCACCCAGGTGGAGCAAGTTCTTCATGTGCAGAGTGTCGACACGAATGGTGGCGTAATTGTCGACAACGTCCTTGCTGACAAACAGTGGCTTTCCCGTCTCTGCAGCGCGAATGCGGTACATGGAGAAACAACCGGGCAAACAAGTGACACTGCCAAACAAGCTCTCAAAGGCCTTGGCCAGGTTGTGGGAAATAAAGTACTCGTACACTTGAATCATGGTGATGTACGATGACTTGGCATTGGTCAGTGCCGTTTCACCACAGCAGGCGATCAATCTCGTATCATCCAAAAAGGCAGCAACGAAGCGAGTGGCAGAGTCGGGCGCGACAACCGTGTCGGCATCAATCTGCAACATGAATTCGTAAAATGTTGGATTGACCCCGATAATGTTGCGAATCTGGTGGTAGATTTCGAGTTCCAGAGGGCTCATGGCGAGATTGTAGTGGACGCGGTTGAGGAAGCGCATGATAATCATTTGCGAGTCACGCTTGCCACGGTTACCAGGGCGCGATACCTCGGACGGCTTTCCAACCTTGACAACCACAAGGAACGGAACAATATGACCTTGGACTTCGTACAGACCGGAATAGACCTTGCCCATGTTGTGCTGCTTGAGACCCTCGCCAAGGGATTCAAAGCTGAGGGGCTCTGGGTCGACAGTCTCGGAAACGCCTAGAATGTCGAGAACGATGCGAGGCGTGGGCCTATCGTTGCCTTGTCCAATAATCATACCATCACAGACCACAACGAGCAGCTTGCGCTTGTCGTCATAGTGCATGCGTGCAGCCGAGTCAATGGCACGGCGAAGAGAATCCTCGTCTTCCGTATAGGCCGGAATCTGACACATGATGAATTTGTCCAGGTTTTCGGGAACATTCTTGCCGCCAAAATGGAGAGCAGCAAAGAATTTGAAACCAATGATGCAGCAGAGAACAATGGAAATGGCCAAGACCAAATATTCGGCGAATTGGCAACGGGTCGAATTTCTCGTGTCGACATCTCCAACATAGAATAGATTGTCCAGACAAAGCTGTTGACGTTTGCGTGTGTCCGTGTCAAGGTCCAGTGCATCCCAAAGCTTGGTGAGATCGCTACCCGACTTCATTTGAAAGAGGGAGACGACGAGATCGTCCATGAAACTCAGCAGAGAAGAGTCGGTCGAGGCATTCATGTTGCTGGGAACCTGGAGGCTGACACTGCCACGAATGTAGTCCGTCATGTCGTACACGCGGCTATTGAGAATAGCAATATACTGACTCTTGCCTGCCAGAGTATTGACGTACTGAGAAGTGTAGCCAATGTTGCCCTTTTTGTAACTAGCCTTGAGCTCAGTCATTTTCTCGTAAAACCAGTCGGGTTGGTACAGATCCGTATTGTAGCGAAAGTCGTGGTATTGTGCGTATACATTGGTGCTGTTGCCAAAGCTGACCGAAGGATCAACCGAGCCAGTAGTACCCTGACACAAGGCCGAGATTTGCACAGGGAACAAATCGCTGGCGTCGGTGCCGGCATACTGGGTAATGGTCTTTTCGGTAATGTAGGGAGGGTAGTGCGAGGGGAGGTAGGATTCGAGATCAAAGACTTGACCACGAATGGCAATATAGGACCCGTCCGACCCAGACTTGCCATTGTAGGCCGACAACTCTTCTGTACTAAAGACGTACTGCTTGGGGCAAATGAGCATGGGAAAAACAATCATGAAGAAGACGGCCACGCAGCAACTGAACCAAATGATAATGTTGATGGCAAGCTTTTCTCTCCAAGCCATGCGGACGTCCTTTCGCGGCATGCCGCACCATCGAATCAGGAAATCAGGAATGAACCACGTGAGGAGAAACGTGGTAAAGACCCAGCGCTTTCGGCTTGGGCTGTCTCGAAACTCTTCAACCTCGACGAGTGACTTTTCATTGCCTCGCTCAGCCATTTGCTCCCGAGTGTCCAAGTTTTTAAACATGTCGCCGGCTCCAAAAGCCGAGACACCGGCCTCGGAGCGAGCATCGCTGTCACCACCAAAGTAGCCGCTCCTCTCTTTGCTGCCCAGCAGAGGTGTCCCTCCAGGAGGAAAGAGGCGCTCCTTGGAGGCACCAAATGCGCCAGGCGAAGGTGTCTGGCCATCACCAGCGTCCGAGTGGTATCGGCCAGAGGCTGAGTGGCCTTCGCCGAGTTGCGCAACTTCCATCCAGCATCTTTCACTGAGAAACACTCCCGTGGACCCAATTTGCACCTCGTTGCTGGGCCATTGTCTGTCGTGCACCACCATTTCCACCTTTTCCCGCTCACTGCCGACGAGAATGGTGTCGGCATCTGCGAGACCCAAAAACTCTCCAAAAGGCAGGAACAAGCTGAAATCGGCAGATCGCAAACGTTGGCTAATCTCGGCAATTCCAAACGTCTGCACCTGGGTGCGTACGCATTTGCTGTCAAACTGGTTGGCGATCCGGCGGTCGTTTGGCTTGAGACAAAAGACAAAATATGGGTTCGTGTTTGGTGCTGTAAGAGACTGTGACACATTGTTCAATGAGGCGAGGAACTGGCCAGAGGCGCCTTGTTCCGACGGGCCCTTGGTCTTTTTTGCATCAGAGCCCCTGCCTTCGATCCGCGACTCGGCATCGCTGCCGCCAAAGTCTTCTACAGACTCTTGCTTGCGCATGCGATTCGCGCGGGCCGCCCTCCCTCCCTTGCGGGACATGACACTGGGCTGTCTCATGGGCTTGGAGCTCACGGATGCCTGCATGACGGTGGACTTTTCCTTGGGGTGCATGACCGTCTGGAGGGCTTCCTGGCCAAAGAGGCGGACGACAAATTCATTCTTGCTAGAGTGAATCAGGTTCATGAGATCACCAGAAATGACCTCGCCATTCTCCTCGACGAGTCCCTTGATGGGGTATTCGACTTCACCGGCAAAGTGTCTCACGGTAAAGGCTGCAGCAGTGTTTTCTGTGAAAAAGTTGCTGCCAGGAAGCTTGGCCTGCGCCGAACCAACCAAAATGGCCGGATTCTTGCCGTCGAATCGCTTGCGGCAGCTCTCGAGAAACTGCAAATCGGTTCGGTGGCGTCTGGTCTGGTCATCCAGAATACTCAGCATTCCGTTGCCAGGCTTTAATAGACACTTGACAGCATCGGAATTGTCAAAGTAGCTTGTGGCCGCGACCGAGACTTCCTCCGTGTCCAGCAAGTCTGCCTTGCGATCGAAAAAGTTTTGCAGAGTAAAGTTGTACAGAGACTCGACGGCGGCATTGTTCAACAGCTGGTCAAGAGCGTTGCCAGTAGAGGACTGCTGAGAGAAACCAGGGAAATCCACAATGGAAATGGTGTTGGAAATGGCCTCTTCGGGAGCACAAATCTTTTGGTTAATGGTCTCAATGACGTAGGCAACCAAGAGAGAGTAGAGTGTGCGGGCAAGCTCGTCGGCATTGGCTCGAGCGCCCTTGGGGTCGAGCATGACGGTTACGCGCTCGCGATGAATCATCTTGGTCTTGTAACCCATGGTGCTCTGCAGGTCGGCCGAGCTCACTCCCAGAAAGGCCGCAATGATGCTCAAAACATCCTTGTTCTTGGCCGCGGTAACCGTCTGACCACCTTCGTGGGAGAAACCACCGCTATCATCGCCAGTCGGGGTGGTGTCGGCCGTCGTCTCGAATTCAAGCTGTCCAATGTGCAGGATACAGGCGAGAATCTGGCAAATCTCGGCAATCTCACTTCGCGGAAACTCGAGCTTTCGCAGAGCATTCTTGAACAATTGGAATCCCTCGACATCATTGATACCCACCTTGAGCTGCGTGGGGTGGCCTAGATACTTCCATCGCTTCTGGCCAGCAGCATCGCGCGGTGTTTCGATACCGAGATGTGACTTTTCCGCGTCGCTTGTTCCAGCGAGGAGATAGTACAGCACATGAAAGTTTCTCTCTCCTGTTGGAACCTCGGCAATCCTGCTTCTCTCGAGACGATGGTCCAAGAGCTTGGCACCAATCAAAAGGGGGCTGGTTGTAGATGCCGTGTCATATTGTAGCTCGTAAAAGAGACCCGACTTGGAGGCCGTATGCGTGGTCGCAGTCTTGGTCGTGGTAAGAGTATCAAAGACGTAGGCAGCGAGAGAAGCCTTTGCGGATAGCGGCGTCGAGGACTTGTTGAGAAGTGCAGTCAAGAGATGGGCTCGAATCGTCGTCTTTCCAGATCCCGATTCACCCCTGAAAAGTTAGCACAGATACCGCATGCCTTGGGCCTCGACTTACAAGAAAATGATGGCCTGGTTCTCAGACCGGTGTCCCAGTCGGATAAACGACCGGTCGGCCATGTCTTCGGCGCCGGCCATGGCGCTGCCTTCCTTGCCGCCATCGACGCCTTTGGTAGATGACGTATACGTGTTTAGTGATACCAAGGCGTGTGATGAAAGCCGAGCAGTCGGAATGTTGACATGGAATCGACTGGCCAAGTGTGCGGTGATGTGAGTATCCGACTGAAGGTGTGCAGGCAGCGAAGGCAACGAGGGCTGCGTATGGGCTCCTCCACCGGATCCCATTGGGATGTTGAGGGCCATGATGGCTAAACCGCCAGAGATGGCGCTTCCCAGGTTTTCCAATCAGTAGAAAAGGATAATGTTCTGCGAGGCTTTGGGATATGGCACGGCCTCTGGGACTCCCCTATGTAAAAGTCGACTAGATATGGTTGGTTGCAAGTCGGACCCGAGCGAGTGTAAGAGTTTCGGGACAAGGTTGACAAAACGAATGTATAGTCGACAATAGATGAAGAAGAGAAGAAAAATAACGACTGTGAAAAGATCACCGCCTACAATGCTTTTCCCAAACAGCTGCTTCCAACACGGATAGGATCTGGAGGCGTGCTGACCGGGAGCCAGTGTGTAATGTTTTCTTCGGGTGCTCTGCTTGCTCCAAGGCGGCCGGCCGGAAAGACCCAAAGCGCAGGCGGGTCGCTGGATACGATGTACCTCGTCTTGATTGGCACTAATGTACGACGCTACCTTGCTAGAACCGTGCTTCCACTCGCTGGGATCACCGAATAGTAGTGGGCTTTCCCTCCGGTGAATCAATCTTGAGAAAATCGGAAAATGAGATTGGTCATGATATCTGTTCTGGCCATGCCATTCCAAGGTCAATCCATTATCCAATCGAGCGGAACAAGATCGACCTCGGTGGGAAGCGAGCGAAGACGATAAAATTCCAAGCGGGTTTGCTCGCGATTGTTTACGTATCGCC
The DNA here is from genome assembly GCA_023510015.1 of Pestalotiopsis sp. LF_19_12. Lineage (NCBI taxonomy): Eukaryota > Fungi > Ascomycota > Sordariomycetes > Amphisphaeriales > Sporocadaceae > Pestalotiopsis > Pestalotiopsis sp. LF_19_12. The sequence continues at coordinate 202,336 of JALYBT010000056.1, read as the reverse complement.
TGTACTGTACCAACAGTGTGGTGTCGTGCACGATGGCCACCTCCGTATTGATCCCCCAAAAAAGAAACTCGAGAACCGCTAGTGAGGACCGATTGGTCTCGGCCCCTTGTCCCAAGGCAGGTAGTCAACTCGTAGTGGCAGCGCCTGTCAGGGGGAAGGTCACAATTATTCGTCGGTAGATTTTTCCTTTGGACTACACCTTTAGTACAGGGTACTACTGTTCAATTTGGTCGTACCTATTTCATCTTCAATATTCCGCAGATTGGCATCAATAATCATCAAGAGGAGTCTTCGCTATTTACTTGCCGCGAGCAGGAGCAGATTGAATTCTGCAATTCGGGTTGCACGCAAAGCAGCCGATTCGGACTTTGCGAGTCGAACACGCACCGCATGCGCTCTCGGCCGGCTGCAACCAGCCCTACCACGTTTACAGCTTGTAGCATTCACGAGATTCCGAGGTTGAACATGGTCCAATGTCAGCTTACACGACCGACGAGTCCTCCCCGCCGCGGTGATGATCATCAATGCGTCTCTTGAAAGTTGTCATGTTATTATTCGGGCATCCATATGACTAGGAGACGTAGCATTTATGAACCGGTTTTGGCCCTTGAACGTGGCGGAGCCTCGTGTAGCAACCAGCCGCTCAGCGGATATCGATCACGGATTTTACGCCTTTCCCATTTGGCTGCTCAAGGGCGCCGCAAGCCTACGGAATATTCTGGCTAAAAATACCGAGGATGGAGGCTGTACTCGTACAAATATCAGTACCCTTCTTTTTGGTATCACCAACAACCATTCATCCGGAATGTTCTCAAATGCTGCCGCTCCACGCGGCCACCACCACGCTTCTGCATGGTTACGCAGCTTGGTATCTGTCCCAACCGTTAGAGTTTACAAAGTTTATTTCAACTCGACATGATCGGGAGTAGATGGAAAGATATATGCAAACAAAATCATCTGCTGTGAGCAAACTCTTTTACCAAGAGACGTCACGAAACAGCCACTCCGTTCCATGACAAAACCATAATAATGGAGCAGAACAGCTGTCAGACACATGCTAGTTCCGGCAAATCTCTCTCTTGGAGTATCATCAATCATGGTCTCTCTTCTCGTCAAGGGCAAACGCGCTTAGGTTTCGATCGTATTAACGAGGGCTCCGCCATCTTCGTGACGGCTTTGACCGTGTGGCAGCGACGGTTTAGTACATTCAAACTTGAATGCCTCATTCCACAAAATAAGGGGCCAGTTCTTAAAGGCTAGGCCTCAATCGGGCAGGGTTCCTCGGCCTGCTCCAGCTACCAGTCTTTTTCCCTCGCTTCTCTGCTGACCAGCCAGTGACCCCATTGGCAATCGGATGTTCAGATCATCTGGGTCTTCCAGGGTGGGCAGGGTAGGGCAAGGCTCCATCTCGCCGCTTCGTATTCCCTGAATTACGGGTCTCCTCATGCACAACTCCAGTCAACAAAGCGGGCATCTCGTCTCCATGGTAGGGTCTCACGCGGTTCGCTACAGGGCCACTGCCCATCCTATGGGGTCTGGGAGGCACTGGGCACAACACCCAAGAGAAAGCTGGTGCCGCACCAACTCCCCGGACAGACAGAGCCAGATCGACACCATCCTTAGCCGGGCCAGCACCTTAATATCTTTATGCAAAAATAGCCTTTCCGGATTGGCGCGAGTGCGCAACGTGTCTCTCCCGCTCGCCGTACCCTGCGCCCTGAGCCAGCAACTGTGGTGATCTTTTTTCGAGCTGCTACCATAGGGGACGTTGCCTGCAACACTCGCGGCTTCCCTTTCATCATCGTCATCGATAGAAGTTGTCGTCTTTTCGAAAGCTTCTGTTTATCCTTGCTACACTGTTTGCTCGTTTCTGGCCTGCTCACTCGCTTTGGCGGCTTATTATACCATCGTTTTAATACATTCTTGCATTGCAAGAGTCGACATACATTGTAGTAGCGGCACCTTTCCGTGTTGTCCAGCGAACAACAAGATTCTCCTCTCTGAACTTTCATCCTGCATACCTGCATCTGGAAAGAAGATACCTTCGTTACTTCAACAATCTCCTCCAAGACTTGACACATGACACCAGTGTCAATTGCTGGTTGACATCTCCATCACTCGTGGTGGACGGAGTAACCCGAGTTCCCAAGATTGTCCTCAGGACAACGCGGGTCCACGATCAACATGGCCAACCATCAAGCTCGCATGTCCATGTACTCGGTGGCCTCGGACTCGGCCAGCGGACATCGAGGCCCAGGACAGCAAGCATCTCAAGTGTCGACGACGACCTTGTTGAACGGAACGCACAACATTTACCTATCGTCCCAGCCATACCAGCTCGATGCTGCAACGAGCCTAGTCGTCAACACATGGTTGACCGCGGCTCAGGTCGGACCTGACGGCAGGACGGGTGGTACTGTTGATCCTACATTGACTGTTCGTGCTTGGGAACACGCGCGGCGTCGTGCTGAAGATGGTTGCATCGTCCTGAGGTTTGTTTACTTGGTCCCCCTGCTTACGAGTATAGCTAACATGACCTAGTTCGTTACACACATCGACACCATCTGTCTTGATACCATTCCTCCAAACGATCCCCCTATCCATCCCGCCGTCGCTCTTCACTGCCCTCGAAGCACTTAGACCGTTTATCCACTGCGTCACTCCGTACAATCCTTCCACCCCCCTTCAGGCTGCTCTCGGTGTCACCCTGACTCTCAACCTCGCCGGCGATCTGACCGGTACCACACTTGCCTTGTCCCAGGGTGGGATTGACACGGCAAAGGGTCTGCTGAGTATTCCTCCGGAAGCTGGGTACCGTGCCTTTGACGTCTTTTACTACTTGCTCACTTCAGCTTCGACGCCAGCCGAGCGAGAGTTCTTGGGCCTCAAGCCGGCCGCAAGCTACTCTCTCCTGGCTAGATCTGGCACCTATGAGCCGCCATCGTATCTGCCAACGGCCGACGATGCTGCTGCTGCCGACGACTTTAGGGCTGCCCTCAAGGAGATTGGCATCAAGGGCTCTGCACACCGAAATTTCATCTCTACGCTTGCCGGTCTCCTCAAGCTTGGCAACACGATTGACTATAGCCTAGATGGGGATGTTTTGGACGACATTTGCGAGGATGTTGGTGGACTGCTCGGACTGGACCCTGAAGTGCTGGCACGCCAGTGCAGCACCGAGGACAGGCAGACACTGATTGGAGGCCTGTACGAGGCCTTGGTCGATTGGGTCATTTCCAAAGCCAACGAAGCCATTGCCGTTCAGCTGTCTCGTACGCGAGATGGCGCAGATTCTCTCGACGGCCACGACGCTGATTCCGTCTGTATCACGGTCGTGGAAATCCCCGATCCTACCCTCGGCAAGGCCGTGGCGATGCGTGGCATTTTTGACGACACAACCGGAATCAATGCGGAAATGAAGGAAGACGGTGTAGAAGTGATTGCGGCCGGCAGCTCTGTCCTACGAGAAATGCAAAATGCCGTGGCCGAAGTCGGTCCGGAGCTGGGCATCATGACTGGCCCCGCAGGCCGTGACAGACAGCACGAGCTGGAAAAGAGAGAGGTTGTCCTCGAAAAGGTTGGCCTCGCAGGAGATGATGACGGCTTTCTCAAGAAACTGCTCTTCCCAGTCGACGGTGCAGGCATCAATCTTGGCCGAGCTGGGCGTTTTGATCTGTCCTCGACTCTTGCCAGCAGCCGTGCTTGGTATCATTTATCCCTCCACCCGACCGACGAGACGCCTGCCAGTCTGGCAGCCCTGCCGTCCATCACCTCGGCTTGGTCTGCAGGCACCGTCTCTCGCCAACTCCGGGCCTGGAGGCTACCCGAGTGGGCGAACCGCCGGAACAAGAACCTAGACTTTACCGCCGACTTTGACCTGGACGAATTTACTACTCGTTTTGCTCCGTTGGGCTGCCTTCAAGGCCGCGACGGAATCGAAACGTGGATTCTCGAGAGAGGCTGGAGCAACGGCGAGGTAGTGGTAGGTCGGGAGCGCGTATGGATGCGCGAGTCGGCTTGGTTCGAGGCCGAAAACATGTTGGACATGAAGCCTGGCGACATGCCCATGGGATCCGGCATGATGATGAACTCTGGCGTACTCGAGACTGGCTATTCCAACACTGGCAGCGGCTACTTTGGCGGGCCATTCATGGACCAAAACTCCGCCAACATGACCCCTGACCAATTGATGCACTCTCGCAACCAAAGCCAAGTCACTCTAGGCCAGCAAGGCCTTGCAGCCCCGTCCATTACACCGAGCGCCATGCGCAACCTCAACTCTGGTGACTATGGTCTTGGCCACAAGGGCGACAACCACCGCGATCAAATCTACTACACCAGTGCTGGAGATTTTGGCAACAATCTTGACCCCGATCTCGCGGCCGGCAAACATGTCGAAACGCAAGAAGTAACCTTTGGCAGAAGGGCGTGGGTCATGCTCGTATGGGCCTTGACCTTTTGGATCCCGTCGCCTCTGCTCAAATACGTCGGCCGCATGAAGCGACCCGATGTCCGCATGGCCTGGCGTGAAAAGCTGGTGCTCGTCTTTCTCATTGCTCTAGCAAACGCCATCATCATTTTCTGGATCATTTGGTTTGGCCAGCTGCTCTGTCCCAATTCCGACAAGGCTTGGGACAGTGACGAGGTGGCCACGCACATGGGCTCTACCGATTTCTGGGTCAGCATTCACGGAAAAGTCTACGACATTTCCAAGTTTTACAAATTGCAGCACAGTGACACGGACACGGAGACAAGCGCGAGCAACATGGAGCAGTTTGCTGGTCTGGATCTCTCCGAGTACTTTGTTGCGCCTCTGCCTCTGACTTGCCCTGGACTGGGCATTGACAGGACCACCTACCTCAAGCAAAACAGCACACCCGAGTTGACCGTGGGTGTCCACACTTCTGGCTACCTACAGGCCGACTCGACCTCGAAGCTGTCTTCCGACACCTGGTACAGCGACTACTTTGAGCCCAGAATCAAGGAGTACTACCATGGTGATCTAGTCTATGACAAGGCAGAAGTCGAGTCGGACGGATCCGACAATAGCCACATGTGGGTCATTTACGATGGCGGCATCTACGACTTGACCGACTACTTTGTCACCATCAAGTACTACACGGATACTGCCCACAATTTCTTGGACACTACCCTCGTCAATACCGTCAAGGAAAACCCTGGCCAAGACGTGACATCGGACTGGAACAGCCACATCAACTCGGTCAAGAACAACCAGACGGCTTATGCGACTGCCCTAAACAGTCTCAACTGCATCAAGAACACCTTTTACGTCGGTATTCCTGACTTCAGGTACTCTGCCCGCTGCCAGGTCAACAACTACTTGCTGCTCGCCTTTACCATTATTCTGTGTGCCGTCATTCTGCTCAAGTTTGTTTCGGCCTTGCAGTTTGGATCCAGGCGCCGCCCCTCTCCTCAAGACAAGTTTGTCATTTGTCAGGTGCCTGCCTACACCGAGGACGAGGAATCGCTCCGAAAAGCTCTCGACTCCCTGACTGCTCTGCAGTATGACAACAAGAGGAAACTCATTTGCGTCATTTGCGATGGTGTCATTATCGGCAAGGGCAACGATCGTCCTACGCCCAAGATTGTGCTAGATATCCTCGGTGTCGACCCCAAGGTGGACCCTCCTGCCCTGGCATTCAAGTCCGTCGGAGCCGGCAACGAGCAGCTCAACTATGGCAAGGTCTACTCTGGTCTCTACGAATTTGAAGGCAATGTCGTTCCCTACCTTGTCATTGTCAAGGTCGGCAAGGAGTCGGAGCAGACCAAGGCCAAGCCCGGCAACCGTGGAAAGCGTGATTCTCAAATTCTACTAATGAGCTTCTTGAACCGTGTCCACCACCGCTCTCCCATGAACCCTCTGGAATTGGAAATCTTTCACCAGATCAACAACATTATCGGTGTGGATCCCGAGCTCTACGAGTACCTTTTAATGGTGGATGCCGATACGTCTGTTCGCGAGGATTCCCTCAACAGATTGGTGGCAGCATGTGCCAACAATAGCAAGATTGCTGGCATCTGCGGTGAGACTGCTCTGCAAAACGAGGAAAGATCCTGGTGGAGTATGATTCAAGTATACGAATACTTTATTTCTCACCATCTCGCCAAGGCTTTCGAGTCCCTCTTTGGCAGTGTTACCTGTCTTCCCGGTTGGTAAGTATATTCTACACTATATGCAATTCCAATGCTAACCATGTCAGTTTCTCCATGTACCGTCTTCGCACTGCGGACAAGGGCAAGCCTCTTCTCATTGCCGACGGCGTCATTCGAGAGTACAGTGTCTGCAACGTGGACACGCTTCACAAGAAGAACCTGCTGTCACTCGGAGAAGATCGTTATCTCACCACGCTCATGACCAAGTACTTTCCCTACATGTCTTACAAGTTCATTGCCGACGCCTACTGTCAAACGGCAGCTCCCGAGGAGTGGGGTGTCCTATTGTCTCAAAGACGACGATGGATCAACTCCACCGTTCACAATCTGGTCGAGCTAATGATGCTGAGAGACATGTGCGGTTTCTGCTGCTTCTCCATGCGTTTCGTCGTCTTTATTGATCTCACTGGAACCATTATTCTGCCTTCCACGACCATTTATCTCGCCTACCTCATTTACCGAGTGGCCACGCACACGGGTCAATTCCCCATGATCTCCATCATCATGTTGGCAGCCGTGTACGGTCTTCAGGCAATCATTTTCATCCTCAAGCGACAGTGGCAACACATTGGTTGGATGATCATCTACATCCTTGCCTTTCCCATTTACTCCTTTGTCCTTCCCGTCTACTCATTCTGGAAGCAGGATGATTTCTCCTGGGGTAACACTCGTATCGTCATTGGAGAAAAGGGCAGCAAGTATGTTACCTATCCCTCTATACAAGTATTCACTAACAAAATGCAGACAAGTTGTTGCCGTCGATGGCGAAACGTTTGACCCGCGTTCCATCCCGCTCCAGCGCTGGGATGACTATGCAGTCTTGAACAACCTCCCGGGCCGCCGTGGCAACTACTCGGAAAAGGCCGAGGTCCAGCCATTCGACGATGCGTATGAAATGGATGACATGAAGTCTGTTTACAGCTCTGTCCGTCAGCAGTCCGTCCTTCACGGCCTCCAAGGCAACCGCTCCACCTTTATGCCTCCTACTTCGCAGTCGCCGGGCCTTGGCTCCATGACGAGAAACTCGACATATGCGCCCTACTCGGACCATCCCATCAACCGCCACTCCACGGCTTCCTTTGGTGATCCGCAACGCATGAACAGCCCATACCAGGACCGGCCCAGCATGTCCAACCTGCGCAGTGTGGCCAACATTTCGCCATCTCGCGATATGCATCGCCAATCCCAGGTGACACTCGGATACGGCGGATCCCGTCTCGGTCAAGGCTCTGGTCACCAGAGCACATCCTCGTTTGACTTTCAGCGCGGCCACGTGGGTCCGGATGACACCATGATTGTGGATGCCATTCAGGCCACCCTCGGCGAGGTCGACCTCGACACCGTCACCAAGAAGCAAGTCCGTGCTCTCGTCGAGCAGCGCCTGCAGACCGAGTTGACTGGCGAGAGAAGGACATTCATGGACAGGCAGATTGACAATGAGTTGGCCAACATGTAATTGCCTGTAAATAGTGGACTCGACCTGCACGAAAATTTTGGTTATAAGGCGTTTACAGAGGGATTTATTAGCATCGGTCGTGTAAGGGAATTTTGTGTGCAATTTGCACAGTGATTTTTGGAAAGCATCATAATTGGTTTGATCTAATGGAACAGTTCAACGTACAATCATTGGAAACAGCATGGCATTTATCACACACAAGTAATACATTGTGACTCTCATACATATATTGCATGTTATGTGTACCTTTGTAGTCGGGGCATGACGACGGCTAGCTGTTGTCGATCAAGCCATTGACTTGTGTCAATCTTCCTTTACGCAATGGATCTTTCGTCACAAGCAATTGACATAATTCTAGGGGGGATTCAATCATGTTCGAGGCTGGTTTCACTGTATTTTACCTACTCCCTTTAGTCGAAGATACACATCTGTCCCCCAACCGTGCAGACTTTGGACTGCAATTCCACCGCCAAAATATTCAGCGTACGCTCTGCTCAGGGGCAATCCGTATCCCAGTCCTGCAATGGAACTCCCGCCGCTATTGGCGCTCGAGATTACGCTCAGAGCGTCACCCGGATTCGCGCCTGCAGGAGAGTCCTCCTCGGAAAAGGTGGTAAAGCTGTAGCTCCATACATTTGGTAGTACTTCGGGTGAGATACCGCCGCCGCGATCACGAATTCGAATCGTCACACCAGGGGCATTGTCGTCTAGCGGTTTAATCGCCTCGCTACGAAAAGCTCCCTTGTTCTCGGCTGGAGGATCAAGCTTGACCTTTGGAGGTCCGGCATCCGGTGGTTCGGGCGCAATGGTGATGACGACAGGCTCCTTGCTGTTGCGACCCTCGATTGTCGCGCGAAACGCATTCTTGAGGAGCTCTGTCAAGATGTACTCCAGGTGCATGGGGACATAGGCAAAGGCAGTGTCCGGCTCTCCGTCCACGATCCACCTTGGTCGTATGCCATACTTGTATTCACAAATCTCGGCGACCCAATTTGCGCAAGAGTCGACGACATCGGCAGGGCACAAGGCCGTATCAATGACTCCGATAAAGCTTGGATGCTCGGGGCAAGGAGTCGGGCTTGCGGCAGGGTCAAAATGGACAGCGCTAGAGTAGTGCAACGCAATGTGTTGTTCGGCAATAAGTCGTGTACCGATGCGAGCACGAAGATGCTCGTCGAGGAATCGTGTCACTTCGCCGGGCGAAATGTACCGGCGGCACTCGAGGAAGCCCTTGGCAAGGATCGGAATGGTGTCCTGGTGGGTGTGTACCAGCTCGGCCAGCACCGAGGTGAATTGTATCTCTCCCTCGACATTGGAAATGGTGCGATGCTTCCACGGCAGCAGGGTGGACAAGGAGTGCAGGTAATTGTTGTAGATTTTGCTGATATTCGGATTGGAGACCACGATGAAGGGTAGATTCCGCAGAGCTTGGATGCGGTGAGCGAGCCGGATGGGTAAAAGGCTCAGGGTGAAGTTGGCGGAGGAAAACAGCGACCGAGCAGCCAGCGGGGGTCTGCCATGTTTGACGAGATCTGCCAAACTCAGAGAGTGCTGATGTTGGTTGCTCAAATTCGCAACATCGGAATCGGTCACAGTCGCTGTGCTCGGAGGTTGCGACCACTTTTTATCGGACAGGGAAATGTCGGGCGTAGAGGTCGAGAATAGACGGCGTCGGTCAGCAGGTGCAGGCGCTGGAACTCGTATGGATACGGCCTTGGGCATCAGTCGCCCTAATGGCCGCCCGAGAGGTATCATGGTGGCATTGTGTGATGGTTGACGCAGCAGCTGTTGTTGTTTCGTCTTTGGCCAGCGGTGAAGAAGTTGGGGGTTGTTTGTCATGCCACACTTTGCGGACAATGCAATAATCGGCGTTTCTAATGTGATGTCACGCGCCATTGGATCCCCGGCCAGGAACCCCCACGATAAGCTTATCAAGCCCATACCTTGATAGTGCCGATCCCAACCGAGACCATCACTCGGTGCGCTGCTTGCGTCCTTCACGATACATGACTTCTTGCGGAAGTTGCGCTTTGTTGGGCTGTTGGTTCTCCGTACGCAACAGAGTTGTATGCAACCTTGGGCCGATGTTATGTAATAGGCCGGCTCAGAGCTTGCATTTCGCTGAGCCGTGATCAACCAAATGTTGCCGCGGCACTGACGGTTGCGTTTCTGTGTAGAACATGTATAGTTATTGCCCGTCTTGAAGGCCCGATGTTTATGCTATTGAGGCTGCAAGTCCCATAGTTGATCACCTCGTCGAGCAATTCTGTAGCCTACCGGGTTGAGTAGCTTAAGGGAGGTGTAGTCTTCCAGCCAACTCTTGGTGATCTTTTCGGGCGATGCCAGCGAGATGAAATTCGCAGTCAGGGATTCTCAGTGAATTACAGCCAGGCGGGCCAAGACTGGACCCCAAAAGCCACTCCATTACACGAGATACCAGGAAGGAGTCGAGTATTGTTTCCAAGTCTGACCAGTCGACGAGTTCAACATGGATACAGTCAGGCATACCCACAGACATTCATGATAGTAAGACCTATGTATGGAATGACACGCCAGTTCATATATATTAGGTTTTGAGTACTACATGTGTCAAGATGCCATATGCTGTGCTGGGTCATGCATCATGAAGAGTACGGTTGGAAGTCTTTATAGGTCTTGCTCCCGTTCTAATTGTACCGAGGCAACCAAAAGATAACCTTGGTCATCGGGTTTCCCTGCCCATAGTATTGCCCACGTACGATGTCTGCTCATGTGTTGCATTCACGCCTTGGCTTCTGAGAACATTTCGATGTTATGATCGGTATTATTAGACAATTATGGGTTCATCTAGTCTTCTATTGGGTCTTCATCTCCTGGTCGACCTCGACGGCCTTGACGTGCTCGTGGCTCTCGAGAGTCTGGACGGAGTCTTGAGGGAACTCGACACTGTGAATATAGAGTCAGTAAGTGTACATTGTCTCCAGAGTATCGGAGAAACGTACGCAAAGCCCTTGATGAGGTTGTACTCGTGGGTGATCTTGCCGCCCTGGTCCTTGGCGTGCTGCTTGGCGGCAGCGACCTCCTCGGCGGAAGCACCGTCCTTGCAGGTGACCTGTTTGAAGAACGTCAGTCCGGGGATCTAGATCACCGTGGGTGAAGCATCGAGTTGAGGAGCAAAGTCGACACCAGGCGGGGTCGAGATGGGTCTGACAGAGGGGCACGCACAATGTAGCTAGGCATTTTCGAAGAGGTTTTGTGGAAAAGACGAGAGGCTGGTCTTGTCTGTTGTTGGGAGAGTTTCAAGTGGTATGCTGATAAAGAACAAATCTGTCTTTGTAGTGGTGAATAATGTTTATAAAGTTGAAAAGTGAGCGCGGGCATGGAGCCTGTTTTAAGTACCCTGTTGGAGGACGCACTTGGTATCCAAGGTACGGAGTAAGGCAGGCTGGCACAAGACTTGTTTGTATGGAGCCCATCCACCTCCGCCCGAGTTTACTTCTTTTACCAGACAGATCCCGTCTCATGTAACGATAGCAGCTGCTTAGTTGAATGCATACGTCATGTCCTTGGAACTGCTTCCCCTCCCTCCACACTTGTGTGTTGTTCTTCACTCGAGGCAGTCACACCAAAACGCGGCTCCGAGCAACCAAGCCACTGACACGACACGGAACGGTGCCCACACACTCCAGACTCCAGTTGCCAAGTCAGCGTGAACTCCGATGACTTGATCCCGTAGCGGTACCGAAATGGCTTGCCAGTTCCCGGTTTCTACCTAGAGGAGTCATTCGGACAGCTGCGTATATAGTCTCTGCAACTAGGATCATTCCGTACAGTTACGCATGGTATCCTAGATGTTCTTGTGTTCAAAGCGAATCAAAGTGCCAAGACATAGGCAGCATCTGCGGATGAATCAGTCCTGTGGAAACAGATGGACGCATCAAAGGTCCAGAGATAGGGGTCGTTCAAGGGCAATGCATTTCGAGGCGGCCAGTACAAGTGATACGCCCAGGCTCGTGATAGCCCCGCTTTCGTCATGCCACAGCCCGCCTGCCCGCCAACTTTCAACCCCGCAGCATCTCAAGCCCCTCGCTAGGTGCGCGCATCGACTTGTCTTAGCGCAGTGACTATCGATACGCTACCGCTATCAGAGATATCGATTAGATAAGGCTAGCTCAATCAGTGCAGGGTCCCAAAAAAATTATTTGCATGCGATCCGATGCGAACTTTCAAGGCTCGTCTTTTTGCATTGTGCTGAATGGTGCTTGTGCATTCTGCGATCCACGTCTGCCATCATGGACGACCAGTCGCACAAGCCTCACCGCAAGGCCAAGGAAAAGAAGCAGCAATCCGGTGAACGCAATCCCAAGGCATTTGCATTCTCCAACCCCGGAAAGCTCGCGAAACAAGCCGCGCGATCGGGCGACATCAAAGAAAAGCGCCTCCATGTGCCTCTCGTCGACCGTCTGCCCGAAGAGGCTCCTCCACGCCTGGTCACCATTGTTGGCCCCCCCGGAGTCGGCAAGACAACTCTTCTCAAATCCTTGATTCGTCGATATGCAAAAGAAACCTTGTCCGAGCCCCAAGGGCCCATCACCGTCGTCACGTCCAAGAAGCAGCGACTCACCTTTGTGGAATGTCCAAACGAGCTCGAGGCCATGGTCGACATGGCCAAGGTTGCAGATATTGTGTTGCTCATGATTGATGGAAACTTTGGCTTTGAAATGGAGACCATGGAGTTCCTCAATGTTTTGTCGGCAACGGGTATGCCGGGCAACATCTTTGGTGTCTTGACGCATCTCGACCTGTTCAGAAAGCCTCAGGCATTAAAGGATGCGAAAAAGCGCCTCAAGCATCGTCTCTGGCGTGAGCTATACGCCGGCGCCCATCTATTCTACCTGTCTGGTGTCATCAATGGACGTTACCCCGATCGAGAGATTCACAACTTGTCTCGATTTATCTCCGTCATGAAGAACCCTCGACCATTGATCTGGAGAAACGCCCACCCGTACACCATCATTGACAGCTTCCGCGACGTTACGCATCCGAACCAGATCGAGGCGGATGAAAAGTGCGACAGAACGATTGCCCTGTCTGGTTATTTGCGTGGTACCAACTTTTCTGCCGAGGGCCAACGAGTGCATATTCCAGGTCTCGGCGACTTTAATGTCAAGGCTGTCGAAACGCTTCCCGATCCTTGTCCGACTCCTCAAATGGAACAGGCTGTGGCCAAGGCGACTGGCAAGCCCGCAAGACGGCGACTCGACGAAAAGGAAAAGAAGCTGCATGCTCCCATGTCCGATCGAAGTGGATTAAAGATTGACGGTGATGCCATTTGGATCACCCGAGAAAAGGGCTTCACTTTTGACAAGGACGCGGCTGATGGCGATCGTGGCGAGGGAGAGGAGCTCATTGTTGGGCTTCAGGGCGAGCGCCGATTGCTAGGTCATACAGAAGACGGCATGCAGCTGTTCCGTGGCGGAGAAAAGATCACCGCTCTCCCAGAGGAAGACACTGGTCGTAAAACGCAAAGAAATGCCAGGTTTGCAGAGAGGCAAGAGGGTGATGATGATTTGCCCGACGATGAAGGCTTTGTTAGCGGAGACGACGATGAAGCCAATTCTGACGAGGGCGAATTCGACGAAGAAAAGCTGGGCAGCATGTTCCGTCAAGAAACCGACAAGGGCGACGAAGAAAATGTGGCATTTGCAGACAGTGATTCTGATCTGGGTTCCTTGTCTGGCGATGAAGACGTCGACTCAGAGGACGACTTTGACGAAGATGAAGAGGAAGAAGCAGCTCTGCGGTGGAAAGAAAACATGACGGAAAGGGCCCAGAAGCTGCATGGAGGCCGTCGTTCCTACCGTACTGGCGATCTGGCCCGGATGATGTACGACGAATCCATCACCGCAGAAGAAGTGCTCAAAAGATGGAAGGGCGAAGTCGAGGCCGAAGAGGAAGAAGACATCGAGGCCGACTCGGACGACGAAGAGTTCTTCAAGAAAACCAAGCAAGAGAGCGACGACGTTTCCGCCAATGATCGGTCGGTGCCCGTCTACGACTACGAACAGCTTTCCGCAAAGTGGTCCGTGACTGACAATGTCGAGCTACTCCGCCAACGCTTCACCACCGCAACCCTCAACGACGGCGGTGAAGGCGATGATGACGAGTTCTCCGGCTTTGACGAAGACGACGAGGGAGACGGTGAATTCGAAGATCTCGAGACTGGAGAAAAGCACGGCGGCGCGGCCGAGGCTCCGCCTGCAGAGAACCTGGAAGACGAGCGCGCCAAGAATGCCCGGCGCAAGGAAGAGCTCAAGTTGCGCTTTGAAGAGGAAGACAGAGAAGGTTTTGCCAACGACAAGGCAAATGCGCGGAGAGAAGCCGGCCAGAACGCCGACGAGTTTGGCGAGGATGAGTGGTACGATGCTCAAAAGGCATTGATCCAGGTGAGTTTATACAACCCATGTCGCATCCCCTTACAAAGGTACTAACACGCACAGAAACAACTCGACATTAACCGCTCCGAGTTTGAAGCCCTCGACGAAAGACAGCGAGCGGCAGTCGAAGGATTCAAGGCTGGCAAATATGCCAAGCTTGTCATTGAAGGCGTCCCTGCCGAGTTTGTGCAAAACTTCAACGCGAGCCTTCCCGTCATTGTCGGTGGTCTGGCACCCACGGAAGACAGATTCGGCTTTGTCCAAGTCAGAATCAAGCGCCACAGATGGCACAAGAAGATTCTCAAGACCAACGATCCCTTGATCTTTTCTCTGGGCTGGAGACGATTCCAGACCATGCCCATTTACAGCATATCAGACTCTCGAACGAGGAACCGCATGCTCAAGTATACACCCGAGCACATGCACTGTTTCGCGACCGTCTATGCTCCCCTGATCGCCCCCAACACGGGCTTTGTTTGTTTCAACTCGTTTGACTCGTCCAACCCGGGCTTCCGGATCGCAGCCACGGGTACCGTCCTCAGCGTGGACGAGTCGACCGAGATTGTCAAGAAGCTCAAGCTGACCGGTGTCCCCGCCAAGGTCTACAAGAACACGGCCTTTATCAAGGACATGTTCAACTCGTCGCTCGAGATTGCCAAGTTCGAGGGCGCGGCCATCAAGACGGTCAGCGGCATCCGAGGTCAGATCAAGCGCGCCCTGAGCAAGCCCGAGGGGCATTTCCGCGCCACGTTCGAGGACAAGATCCTGATGAGCGACATTGTCTTTTTGCGCGCCTGGTTCCCCATCAAGCCGCACCGCTACTACAACGTCGTGACCAACCTCGTCGGCGGCTGGCACGGCATGCGGCTGACGGGCGAGGTGCGCCGGGACCAGGGCATCGCCACGCCCCAGGACAAGAACAGCAAGTACCGCAAGATCGAGCGGGCGACCCGCCACTTCAACCCGCTCAAGGTGCCCCGCGCCCTGGCCGCGTCTCTGCCCTACAAGTCCCAGATCGTCCAGATGAAGCCCCAGCGGCACACGACGTACATGCAGAAGCGCGCCGTCGTGCTGGGCGGCGAGGAGAAGAAGGCCCGCGATCTCCTGCAGAAGATCACGACCATTCGCAAGGACACGGAAGCCAAGAGGAGGGCCAAAAAGGACGAGAACAGGGCCAAGTTCAAGAAGCGAATGGAGGACATGAACGACAAGAAGGAGGCTCGCGAGAAGAGAGAGAAGAAGGAGTACTGGCAAAAGGAAGGAAAGAAGCGCAAGGCTGATGACAATGGTGGCGGTGGCAAGCGCAGGAGGTAGAAATATTGGCAGTGAAGATAAGAGGTACATATTCGCATTGTTTGCAATACAGTAGAAGGTTGGATTCTAGATGAACCGCTACGCTGCAATTTGATGTCTCGGGATACTA
This sequence comes from Pestalotiopsis sp. LF_19_12, assembly GCA_023510015.1. Lineage (NCBI taxonomy): Eukaryota > Fungi > Ascomycota > Sordariomycetes > Amphisphaeriales > Sporocadaceae > Pestalotiopsis > Pestalotiopsis sp. LF_19_12. Next base: position 186,867 of record JALYBT010000056.1, on the reverse strand, counting down.
CCTTATGGACCTGTCATCCATGGCCCTGTTATTGCGGCACAAAATAGCCACTTGAATTCATTCAGGATACACCGAGCTGCACAAGAGTTGAAATCTTTCCATTACTTTTATTAATGACAAACAGCTCAGGCGTACTTATTGTGCCGTAGTCCAGTTTCGCTAAAGACAGTCGTGATAGCTGCAGTCGTGATAGCTGCATTATCTATAATGCCATCTCTTGTGGTGGGTGCGTTTTTCAATCCCCGTCACGTTTATGCAAACAAAAATAGCGATCCATTGTCGTAACTCCATTCAACTCCTGGCTTTCTGACAAGTAGGAAAAATAAAGGGTATGACCTGCGGTCTCAGATTGTACTCATGGCCCTGGCAACAAGTTGTTCGGTGGTGGTCTCTCCAGAGGAACCTTCCTCAGCAGAAGGGTAGTAAAAGGCCGCAACAGCAATAGCCACGTACACGACGACACACAAGAAGCCCTCCAAGTAGTTGGTCTTTTGGTCGCGTAGAAAGTTGCCGACTGTGAGGATTGCCAAGATGAGCATGGCAATGTCAAAGATCTCAAAGTTCAAGTCCATCTGCTGTCCATATCCCCAACCAACGATAACGACCAGGGGAGTGTTGAGGAGTGCAGTCTGCAGAGTGGCGCCGACGCAGTGAATAAGGGCAAAGTTCATCTGGTTATCCCACGCTTCATCAATGGCCGTAAGGTGCTCAGCGGCCTTTTCGACCAGTGGCACAAGAATCAGGCCCATGAAGGGGTCGGTAATGTTGTGTTCCTCGATGATGTAGGGAATTTCCTGGACCAGAGCGACAGCGATAATAGTGACCAGCGTCACGGAAACGGCCAAGGCAATGATGCACTCGGTCAGAGTCAATTTGTCCTTGTTCATATCCTTGACCCGATCATGATCTCGCTCTTCATCGTACTCGAGCACGGCAGTAAATAGACCGTGGTGGGTAGCGGTCTGGAACCAGATGAATACGAAATAAGAAATCAGGAGAAGAATGGCGACAGCATGGGATATCCCAAGAACGTTGGCGTCAATGGAAGATTGGGTGATTAGACCTTCTTCAATGGCAGTGCTGAGGGAACGCTCATAGATGGCTGGAACGGCCAGTCCAACACCTCTGCACAACGGTCAGTGATGGAAGATGCAAGGGAATGGGACAAACTTACGCAGTCAACAACAAGCCGCTACCAGCTTCACTGATTGTCTCGTCAAAAGTAGCGTCGACACGTCGTACACCAGAAGCCATGAAGCAGACGCCCAGGCAGAGCAGCATGTTCGCCAGGATGGATCCGAGGATTGCACCCTTGATCAGGGTAATTTGATCATGTCTGAGAAGTATCATGAACAAGATGATTTCGACAATCGACGCAATCCTAAAGAGGGACTGCCATTAGCAAAGATGATAGTCTGGGACAGATTCGGCGTCACCTACGTCGTCTCGGTCAAGACACCCAGCACGTGAGGCATCTTCCTTGCAAGCTCCTGCCCAGCGAATCCAATGAGGTTGGCGCAAGGAATCATGGCAATATAGGCGAGAATGAAGCCAAGAAGGTGTCGTTCTGGCAGGGTGTAATGTACGGCAATGGCAGCTGGTACAATGGGCCAGAGAATATTCACGGCCCTTGAGAGCCAGCTCGTGGAGCGCCATATAATCTTGAAAAAGTGTAGAGGGTGAAGACCTCTTCGTCCACTTTCACCCGCCGGCTTTACGCGCACCGGGCCTGAATTCTTGGGGGGTCTCTTGTGTCCATTCTCGACATCTGCCCGGTGCTGCGGCAGGGCGGTGTCTCGTGAATTGTGCTGCGATGACAGCCGCGGGCTCTTTTCTCGAAGGCCACCATTATGGCGTGCGCTTGATCTCGATGCCATTGCTGTAGTTAGACTTCAACGGGAGAATCCTAACTTGACAGGTTGTGTGGGAGGGCCCGAGAGAGTAATGCAGGTACAAAAGACCGCTCGCGTCTAGCCTGCTGCAAAACGCGAAAATAGGAGAGGAAGGAAGCAAAAACAGCAGAAGCTCGCGGAGAGGCAGCCCCAATGGTCAAGTAAAAAGCTTCGTTTGTTGACTGTCGGGCGACCCTCAGCGGAATATAGGTCTTCCTTCACTGTGAATCAGAATCTCTTGATTGGAACCAAGTCATCTCGCCGGACACGATTATGAAAAATGAAAACAAGGAAGGAGGCCGATCAATCTGGGTCGTTCCAATTTCAGCACAAGCGGCTCGGCGCAGTCATAGACGAATCCTGAGTGGTGCAGTTGGCATTTCAACGGCTTGGCATACGTTTCACCGTCGGCCACTCCAAGGTTACGATGGCAGATGTGGGACATTTTTGGTGAGCGTGTCGACTTCCTCTGGCTCCCTCTGGATCGGGAATTCCACCAGGGCTGGGCATCGTTGCCTGGATCGTGTGTAGTGTAAAAGATGGGAAGGTCCGTAGACGACTAACAACGCTTGCTAATGCAGTTTCCAATGGCATTTTCTGGGGTTCCCAACTCCGCGACACAGGGGATCCCAGGCGTAGAATCATCTTGGGGGAAACGGACTGACCCGAAAGAGAGCAAGCTCATCAGCGCCCGTCTCTGGCGACGAGTATAATTGCGTCAGACTGCATTACAGCCCCTGAAATCCTTTCCGCTAGCGACTGTACCATCGCTACGGTTCTCGTTCCCATCTTGTCGGGGGCTGGTGTTGAGATGGCCATCACAAGTCGATTGGGCCTAGACTCGAATCTGCCAATTCAACTTGGGCTGGGCACATGAGCTGGCGTCAGCCTCTACCTTCTCCTGCTTGTCTACTCGGGAAATATCATCTCCATGACTTGTTACTGCTCGTGACTGTCTATCAAAAACTTGGACCTGTCAAACTCGATGCCGACCAAGGTAAAAGGTTTGAAGTATTCGGCATATCCCGCTCCACACTGCACTAAAACAAGTGTCCACTCCACTGTCAAGACTTTTCCGAGCGCTGAAGGCCAAGCCCGACCATTGAATCTAGCGACGCAGAAAAGAAAATTGGCACCTGGGCAGCTTTCCTCACAAGACTTCTGGCTCAACTTGGCGAGAAGCTTCAAAGAGCTTGTTCCAACGGGGAACGTGACAGTGCAGCGAAAGATGCACGGATTCACTTCATACGTGTGCTGGTAAATCCGGAGTCGACGGCCATAAATTAAAGATGTCGGGGGTAAATGACAATTCTCGGAGACAACTTTCGGTCAAAGAGGGCGGTTCCCGCTGCCGTGTTCGGATTTACTGGTCACGAACAGGGGTAGCCGTGCCCTAATTCCAGAAGCTCAGCTTTATAAACGAAGCCACACCGTTAAATCCGATACTAACACAATGGGTACACCCCGTGTCAAACAGATCCACGATGTCTCCTTTTCAAGTGCACTTGACAGGGAGTCAAGACTGCTTGGGTGCGAGTTTCGAATATGCAACAGGAAATGGCTGTGTAAGGTACCCAGTAATGCACGCAGCCCATCAATACGAAAAAAGTGCTTGGAAGTTGGTGGTTAGTGAACACCAGTGGAAAGGAGAGCCTGCGAATATTAAACACAGGCCAGACAATAGGTTCAAGGTTATCGTCGACAAGACACTCTTCGAGACATTCCACTGCAGAGAACGTGTTCTGGATAAAGTGTCAAGACGAAACCTGTTTGGAATTCAAAAGTTTGCAGCATTTTGGTGCATCGGTAAATCCCTGTGCATCGGTAAATCCCTTTTTGCGCCCAGGTTCAATGGCTCACCTTGAGAAAGCTCAGCCGGAATTATCTGTAAGCAGCAGAGTCAAGTTATCGTCGTTTCGTTCACTCGTGTTGGTCATTCAAGGTCGCCTGCAAGATCTGGCTCTTTTCCAGAGTCCCTCCTCAACGACGGTCAAGTTGTTGGCCGAAGTATTCTTCTTCGAGGTCTTTCGAGATGGACAGTATTCAACTGATTTAGGTACAAGTTCACATAGCGCACGCTGAAGCCTGCGCTCCTATAAGCGCGCGATCTCATGACGGCGCTTCGACTCGACTTAGGGGTCGAGAATAGTGCTTCTCTGAAGCGATCAATGTTGAAGTCGACAAAAGGCAGGTCGGCAGAAATCTGCCAAAGACGGGCTCGTTCAACCATCGAATACCATTTTGTCGTGGGTACTAGGATCATACTCTGTCGTTTTTCCCATGATGCTTGCCGCAGTGAGCATCAAGTCAACATTGATAGTGGTTTCTTCGTTCTATTTCTACTTGAAAATGGCTTCCTTGCGGATCTATTCTCGAATGCACCTCCACTCTACTACAAGTAGGCTGCACTTGCCTTTCTCACAACACGAGATTCCCCGAGCTCTCTGTGCTGATGGATGCGCCAGTGATGGGCAGCCTCTGTCTCTGAGGAGGTCTATGTATAATCTAGCTTGGGTGAGAAACGCCGCTCCTTTCACATGTCGGGAACCGCGGCCACTTTCTTGACAACACGGGCGGGCGAACCCACGGCGACGGAAAAGTCGGGAATGTCCTTGGTCACGACCGAACCTGCACCAATGGTACATCCCTTGCCAATTGTGACTCCAGGCATGATGGTAACATTGCCACCTATCCAGCAGTCATCGCCGATGGATACCGGCTTCGCATACTCGATGCCATCTCGGCGCGATTGGACCTCGACCTCGTGGGTTGCTGCGAATATGGAGACGAAAGGGCCAAACAGGACTCTGTTGCCAATTGTGACAAGACCACAGTCCAGGATGACAAGGCTTCAGGCTGGTCAGTCTCGTGCTTTGATTCTCGAATGAGTCGCAATGGCCGTCGGACTCACTTGAAGTTGGAGTAAAAGTTCTCGCCGAGGACAATGTTACAGCCGTAGTCAATGTTGATGGGAGGCTCAATAAAGGTGCCCTTGCCAACGCCGCCAAACGTTCCTTTGAGCAGCTCGAATCTGGACTTCTCCAACGACTCTGGTGTTGCATCATCTGGGAAATGATTGTTGTACTTGTGCATGAATTGGCGAGCCTTGAAACGGCCTTGGACCAACTCTGGAGCCAGACAGTTGTACCTAGATGTTATGAGTATGCTGGCAGTGGTGGTTTTGATGCCAGACTGGACACTCACAAGACTCCAGATATCATCTTTTCGTAGTCGTCGCACCATGGCGTGTTTGCCAGCTTCTTGGCCGCCTCAATCTCCTGGGGGTTCTTTTCTTGACTGGCCATATTCGAGAAGCAATGATTGCAAATGTTTTTCAACGGAGCTTTTTCATTCGAGATGGGCAAATATATATTCCAGAATAGACACGTCTCGGCGAATTTCTCGCTCATTGATGGGAGCATACTAGGGACGCTTTAGCGCATTGGCGACTAAGCCCTTGCACCTGTGACCTGCCTTCCCGCCCCGGAGTCTTGCTACTCCGGACGTCGCTTGCCTCAACTTCCGCCTGCAACTACTGCTACGGTATCCCGAATGGCTGAATATCGGCAGAATGATCCGCAAATGTCTTGACCATGGTGCGGAGTGGTAATGATTTGCTGATGTTGCGCCTTTGAGCTGTTCTTGTAATCCACTGGATCCACTGCAGTGCCGCAATCCGAGTACTATCGCGGTGATACGTCGTATATTCGTGCGGATTTACGACTTACATATCCAAGTCCTCTTTCGAATTCATCGTCAGTACGCAGTAATGCAGACAGCTTTGCCAGGTCATTCAGGTGCCCCGACATTGCGAAAGTCAGCCTGAGCAACGGCAAGGCACAATCATCTTCATTCCAAGGCTCGAGCAATCGTGACTCCCCGCCAAGATGAACATGACGTTCGTCGGTCCACCGCCGTTTCAATATTATTCGATTAATACAACTCGGTCCGAGGTCGTCACTCCGATCTGTACGCACCAATTGAACGACGACACTGCGCCTGCCCGAATCACTTGATCTTCCAAAAATATGGGCAGTTCTTGACAAACACTCGACAGATTTTGGGTAGTCACTGATCAAATTACGCAATTCACTTGTGCCTTCAGTTCCATCACAGTCTTGAGAATGCAATTGCCTGCGTTGCCATGGCAGTGACCAGTCACTTTCTTTGCAACAACCTTGTTGAATAGGAAAGCATCGTTGTGTCACTATTCCGGTGAGCAGTGCAGATCTGACCAGACTCTATCCTGCTACCAACGATCAACTCGGGGGTTTCCGCCGGAAACCTTGTAGGATAAGCTCATAGCTTCTCGTACCAGCGAAGCTCCGTGTAGTTCTAAACTCTATCACCTGGGTGCTCAACTTTGAAAGTCAAATGTACTTTAAATCTTTCATCGACATCCCGTTGCCCAAGGAACGCAGAGACAAACCCCGGTTGCCAGAGCTTTGGGGGTAAAACATGTTCACGATAATCACTCACAGAAGGTCCTATCGAGTCCAATCCATGCTTTGCTTGTTAGTACGCAGAGCCTTTTGGCAGGTCGCGCCCAACACTCGTCCGGTATGAAGCGTAGAAGCAGGTACGCATGAGCAAGCCTCGTGCAAGCCAGACGCTGCAGTTGAGCCCCGAGGCGTTCAACTACCTTCAATCGAGAATGCCTGTTTTCGGACTGTCAACAATTGAGGTCCCATCATCTCGGCTTATTTGATCTCGTTGGTCCGGCTATTAGACAAGAGCTATTGGCATGCTCTTCATATTTTCAAGTGTTTTCCATTCATCACTCGCGCTGTAGCGTGATATTTTCTTTTACAAGCACATTTGTTTTCTCCATATCTGGTTATTGGACAGCCCACAAGATGTTTGGCTCTTTGGCATTGCGGCTCGTTCTGCTTCTTCATCTTCCATTTGGTCGCCCCAGCAGCCTTTCGCAGTCCAGTCTCGTTGCACGGGTTGCTCCAGTGCCAAATGTTCCAGCACCACAGACCAGCAATAGCAAACCCGGCACAGTCATCACCACTTGTAATAAGCCCGGAGTGGTGGCTCTTGCTTATGACGACGGTCCCGGTCCATATACCGATCAGCTGATGGACATTCTGAAGCAGAATGATGTCCAAGCCACCTTCTTCGTCAATGGGAACAATAACCTCGGTCCCATCACTGAGGGTGATCTGCCCAAGATTCTCAACAATGTACTCGCACAAGGACACCAAATTGGCAGCCACACATGGTCGCACGCCAATCTGGACTCGTTGGACAGGGAAGAGAGATGGGAGGAGATGGAATCTCTGCAAGAAGCTCTGGCTAATGTCACTGGATTCTCGCCCAGATACATGAGACCACCATACTTCTCGTGTCGTGAGGATTGCGTCCAAGATATGACCGATTTTGGCTTCTACGTCGTAGGTCTCCTCCATGATATAAGCTTGAACACTGGTATACTGATCGCTTCATGGTAGGTGACTGCCAATCTCGACACCAAGGACTTTCAGGGGGACTATGACTATGCGCGCGAGACCTTTAGCAATGCATTGAGTTCGGGCAATCTGTCGACGTCGAGCTTCATCGTGCTGGTGCACGACACTCATTTGAAAACAGTCTCCCCCTTTACCCAATACATGATCGACGTAGCCAATAGGTACGGGTACAAATTTGTCACTGTGGGGGAATGTCTAGGCGACCCGGAGATCAACTGGTACCATCATGTTGTCAAGACCGAGCAGATCAGTGGTAATGCAACTCTCAACGCAACCCTTGGCAACACTCTGAGTCTCGCCGCCTACCACGGAGGAGGTGGAGGAGGTTATGGTGGTGGTGGTGGTGGTGGTGGTGGAGGTGGAGGATGGGGCGGCCAGCCAGACTGTTCGGCCGCTACCACTATATCTGCCCGCGGAGGCTCGATCCTGCTCGTCAGTTTCCTCTTGTTTTTGGTCTTGTAAAGGAAGAACACACCCTTGGGATATGGTCCTAGGAAGTAGCAATAATCGCCAAAGCATGACTGTATGTTGCATCGCTTGATGGTCAAGGAAAAGTAATGGTTTGGAGGAAGATCGGCAGCATGCTCGAGGATAAGATAATCAATCGACACGACTTATGATGACTACCGGAATCTCATAAAGAGTACTTGAATGAAATGATACTGTCATACAGGAAACAGACGTAGCAAATGGCAATCCTACCATGCCAAAACAACATCGTTGACGATGTAGGTAAATTGGAACTAGATTCGGCCAATGAGTCAACGGCCACTGAATATATGGAGAAATCTAGTTCGTACTGGTAAGCAAAGGGTACCAACGCTCATGATTCATGCCATGATTGGATTTGTATTCTAATCACCTCTGTACATTCATAGTATTCTGAACAATAAAAGGTTCCAAAAAGGCAGAAATTCAACATTGGTACCGGCGTTTCTTCAAGCCACAACCAATTGCGGCGTATTTTTACTTATAAGCAGGTACCGTAATCACTGAATATTATATTAGTGCGATGCGCTGAACTGACCTCGTAGTTCTAGCAGCTAATACCCTACCTGCAACTGTCTGACGTCGACATCCGCTGAACGGCCCCACCGCGGGGCGTGTCGGCATCTTTTCGAAATCTTGAAGCTCACTCAGCTTCCTACTGCGCCCACACACATAGCTGCGAGTGAATGCGCCGAAATCTCCCTACGCAGAGCAGCATTCGACATGAGACGTGGAGGTCCAAAGTCAAGCGCTGCCAGCGGTAAAGCGTTTGCAAGCGCCGGCTCTGGTGCTTTTGGGGCCTTCTCGTCGGCTTCCAGCGGCAGCAAGTTGTCCTACCTGACCGAGCCCCCGGATTACACCAGCATCTCAGACGCCAACGTGGTCGTCTCGTTCAAGAATCTCCTAAAGAAAGATGCGACCACAAAGTCAAAAGCTTTGGAAGAGCTTTTGGCTTATGTGGAGGCTCACCCGTACGAGCAAAATGGCGGCGTCGAGGAGGCAGTACTTGAAGCATGGGTGCGTCTGACGACATTGCTTTGCCATGATTGTTCGCGAGTGCTAATGGATAACTTAGGTACAATTGTACCCTCGAATCTCGATAGACAACTCCCGACGCGTGCGCGAGCTTTCTCACACCCTACAACTCGAGCTGATGAAGTCGGCGAGGAAACGCATGGAACGACACATTCCCAAAATTGTCGCTACTTGGCTGGCAGGCACTTTTGACCGGGACCGCGGCGTCTCTCGCATAGCATCCGAGGGACTCGCATCCTTCCTGAACACGCCAGAAAAGACGCTCCAATTCTGGAAAAGATGTCAGCCTCAGATCCTCGAGTATGCTTCGGATGCGATTGTCGAGACCGCCGACACCCTCAGCGACGAACGATCGACCAGCACCGACGATGCCGAGGCCAAGTACTACAGGGTATTGGGCAGCAGCTTGGCGCTGGTCCTGAATTTGCTCGAGAAAATCGACAGCTCGGATATGGAAAAGTACCAGGATAGCTACGACCAATTTCTCGAGGTTGAGAAAGTCTGGACGAGTGCTCTCGTAGGCGATGTCGTTGTGAGAAGGCTTGCTTCGCAGATCGTATCAGTCTGTATCGAAAAACGCCCTGATGTTGTGGAAAACAAGCTGGCCCTCTTGAGCAAGGTCTACATAGCCGAAGGACTGAAGAGCAGCCAGTCTGGATCAGCCACCGAGTTCACAAAGACGATCATTATCCTGACGGGAAAATTTCCTACAATCTGGACCTCCGATTACAAAGGAAAGAAATCACCACTCTCACGCCTGAAAGCATTCGTTGAAAAGGGATCGCAAGGCAGTACTGTGGCATTCTGGGACGCGCTTGGGCAGTTATTGAGCTGCTTGCCTTTGGAAATTCTCCCCTCGGACCATACTGGAGCGGTCGATTTCATGAAGTCTCTCAGATCTGGAATCACAAGTCGGGAGGAGCCAAGGAGCCACACAGTCAACGCCTGGACATGTTATATTGGGTTGGGAAGACTTTTCGTGGAAAAGCTGTCCACTGGGCCTGCGGCATTCGCTGAAGAGACTCTTTTCCCATTGATCGAGCAATATCTCTTCCCAGAGCGACCAGAGTGGTCCGTGGAAAGTCCAATTCCAATTCTGAAAACGTACACAGCCACCGCAGCATCCCCCAATCCCGAGGTCAGAGATGCGGCCAAGCAGCAATGGAGCAGGTCAAAGGACCAGTTCTTGTCGAGAATTCGAGACTCCCTGCCTGAAGCTTCTCGGGACTTTCAGAAATCGCAAAAGGTCATTGCCGAGGAAGGTAAGCGATGGTTCGACCTGACGGGCAAGATTCTCGATGCCCACGCGAAAACCTTGGGAACGGACCGACCTATTCCGGCAGATGCTGTGCAGCAGCCATCTATAGACTTGGTCCTCGACGCATTCCAGGTGCTACAGAAGCGCAACTTTAAGCCGTTTGGCGCAGCGGCGACGATAGCAGCAGCATTCGAAAACAGCGGGCTACTTTTCAAGGCAAGCGACAACTCTGAAGCGGCTGATCAGATGATCCAGCAGCTTCAAGTGGCAATCTCCGAGGACCTCCAAGCCATTCTATCTTCGCCGAGCATGCGCTACCTATTTTCGTGTGTCACGGCACTAAGTAACGTCCCTGGAAGAACACCGGATTTTGAGAATTTGTGGCGCGCCAGTGTCGAGGGTTTGGCTGCTGCGATGGATGACAGCAATCCTGCCGCAGAAGTATTGCAGGCATTGTCAAAATTAATTTCGACGCCAACCTCTGCCGCTTTGGCTCGGAACACTGAAAAGCTGCAGTCAGTACTTATTTCTACCGCTTTTGGATGTGCAAAGGGACCAGCGCCGACCGAGTCATGGGACGTCTTTGAGGCTGCCTTGACATTCGACGTCTTGGACGAAACACATGGATCGCAGATAGCCCAAGATCTGGCGACAGCACTGGCGAACAACCCCTCTGCTGAAGTAATCAAATCTCTACTTCTCGTGGCGCAAAAGAAGCCGGAACTTTTATCCCGAGAAGAGACTCACATGAGCCTAATGACGAGCCTTTTGAGTCTTTCGGAAACGTCTAGCTCTCCAGACATTGCGACGTTGAGGTCACTGGTGAGCCAGCCAGCATCCGGTGCGACCGCCAACGTTGCCGGCATCATTCAGCAGAATCTGAGCAATGCCGCCTTGGGATCTTTGGGGGTTGACACGCTTATCCAGCAAGCTCAGCAAGTTCAAAAGACGAATGATTTTGCCGCGTCTGTTCTGCCCGATACAGATGTCTGGGAGAATGAACTTTTAGTTCTCATGAACAAAGATCCATTGGACGCATCTCTATCCATGACAAGCAACATTGGTGGCTCGTACTTCTTGGTCGCTCCGAGCGGGACCACCGAAAACAAAATCAACCGAGACCGCGCAGGTTGCTCTATTCCAGGTCGGATGGCCCAGTATACAGCCCGTCTGGTATCACTAGGCCTGACCAAGGATCTACCATTGAAGAAGCAAGCGGAACTGCTTATTCTCAGCAGTATCACGGCCGAGCTTGCCGCGGACCAGCTTACCACGCTAAAGGATGGCAGTGTGTGGAAGACAGTCGAGAACGATACATCTAGCGCCCAGGACATGGTCTCATCTACCAGGGCTGCGCTCAACGCCCTCACGGACGAAGCGTCGGAATGGCGAAGTGGCTCATCATCCGGGTCATCACATGATCAACTGGTCCACGAAATTTTCAGCAAACTGCTTGAAGCCACCAAGCAGCTTACTCCCTTTGGGCTGTATAGCGGCAAGGTTTTAACCCAATTACTTGAGAGTCTCGCAGAAAAATATGGCTTTCCTTCGAGTGCCGAAGACTGGCTCACCAAGCTGGATGTTCTAAAGTCTACGCCAGCAACGATTCTCGCCGCAGTATCGCTACTGAAGGGTTTTGGACCAGCCCTGGCCCCGACCAAGGCAGTCAGCAATCTTTGCAACCGTTTGGTCAGTGACGCTGCGGGCGCTACACTCAACGCGGACAAGTCGCTGTCCACTCTGGTTCTTCTAAACGCTTGCATGCATGTATACGATGTTGGTGATCTACCAGTCGCCAATAATCGTCTCGTGTTTGCTGTTAGACAAATCACCTCTTGGCTAGAGCAACCTGAAGAAGTGGACTGCAGATTCGCTGCAGAGATTTGCAAGAGTTTGCAATACCTCTTGCCTTGTGTCAAGGACGTCTACGGATCGTACTGGGAACGGGCAATAGGGTTCTGCACCTACATTTGGACAAAAAGTATTCCTGCCAAAGAACTCGGCGATTGGCTGTCATCGATACATGCTTCTCTGCGACTATCAAAGACGCTCGAGGTTATGGAAGATCCCAACGACGACTTGACCGAGGCATTGGAGTCGACCGTCAAGGAGCGGTCCATGGCATTCATCAAGCTCTTGAGACTGCCGCGTGACAAGGAGACACAGCCTCTGGATATGGTCGATGCCATAGTCTGCCGTCAGGTGGAGAAGCTGCCGCTAGAGTACATTCAGGAGCCTGCGGATCTGTATGATTTAATGGCAGCCGACTCTCGCGCTATACAAACCGCGGCCTTTACAGTATTGCACAAAGCTCTTCCCGTTGCGCAAGAGCAGCTCTCTATCGACGTGCTTCTTGACAAGAAGGCAGCGCAGCTTCCCGATGAGCTTCTTTCTCTACTCCTGGAAGCACCAACCCTCGAGGCCTATTCAGACGAAGCCCTGTCTCGATTCCCAGCCCCTATTCGTTCGTATCTACTCACGTGGCATCTCGTCTTTGATACATTCAATGCAGCATCATATAAGGTCCGTGGTGATTATGCCGACGGTCTCAAGTCGGACAACTACATTGGCCCACTAATGGATTTCACCTTTGATGTCTTGGGTCATTCGGCGGCGCATGGCCTGAATCTCGAAAAGGCCAACTTTACGATTGATGACATACGAAACTATGACATCAAGCTTGCCGATGCTGAAGCAGACGAGCGGAATATGCAGTGGCTTCTGGTACATCTCTACTACTTGGTCCTCAAGTTCGTACCTGGCCTTTTCAAGGCGTGGCACACCGACTGCCGCTCCAAACAGACCAAGATTGCTGTGGAAGACTGGATGGTCAAGTTCTTTTCACCAATCATTGTTTCCGAGGCTCTCGACGATGTCGCCAAGTGGGCAGAAACACAGGAAGCACCCGCCGAGGATGAGAAGGAATTAATCGTCAAGGTCAGCAGGGCGGCCAAGGAGGTTACTGCAGGCTATGAAGTCGATGAGTCCCAGGCCACCATTGCCATCAAGATACCACAAGCCTATCCGCTGGAACCAGTCTTGGTCGTTGGAGTCAATCGTGTTGCTGTCAGCGAGAAGAAGTGGCAAGGCTGGATTCTGGCGACCAAGGGTGTCATAACATTCTCGGTAAGTTATCGTTGTCCATGCTCGTAGGCACTTGCTAATTCTAAGAACAGGGCGGGAGTCTCATTGATGGCCTGGCGGCCTTTAAGCGCAACATTAGCGGTGCTCTCAAGGGCCAGACAGAATGTGCGATTTGCTACAGCATCATCAGCAGTGACAAGACCATGCCGGACAAGCGATGTGGCACTTGCAAGAACCTCTTCCACCGGACCTGTCTGTACAAGTGGTTCCAGAGCAGCAACCAGAATACTTGTCCGCTGTGCCGAAATCCCATCGACTATCTGGGCGCGGACACAAAGTCTAGGAGAAGGATATAACGGGGCGCTGGAAATTTAGAGAGTTGTACTCGAATTTGAGCATTCGTGGGATCTTCTGGACATTGGCTCCATGGTCAATAGACCTCATCATATTGATTATTAGACCATATCCGGCGCTTCTTCTTGCAAATGTTACTCCAAAAGGCTATACTTCGATCATGTTCTCATATTTCGGGTGCTTGGATACGATAAATATGACTTGAATGTTATGAAAGGTCTTCACGATCGCTCCGACGCACCATATCTGCCCCAAACACTAGAATAAGCATTGCACACGCTGGAACTTCTAAACCCAGTGACCGTGTCAGGCGCTGTCAAGTTCATAGGCACTGTCTACTTGAGGAGAGTAGGTTGATCCTACGATGCCTCGACCTTATCATTGGTTCCCGTCATCCATGTCACCTTTGGCCCGTTACCCCGCAGATTTCCGAGGAGCCCCGGGCGCCGGGATCTCCACTAAAACCAGCATCGAACCAGGAGAGACCCTGATGGTGTCCAATTGGCGCCGTCAGTCTATCCAAAACGACCAGTCACATTGCCGAGTTGCTTTCAGAAGCAAGCGTTAAGCAGACCCAAGGCAGCCCAGCTCCACCAAGATACACTAACCCCCGCGAAATCGTAGGATGTATGGTGCCACTTTAGCGAACGTGTTATGGTTTCGGGGGTACTGTACCTCGATACCCCAACTGCCACCACCAACAATCATACCGTACGTGCCGCGTACGTAGCTGGGCAGCTTGGATCACTGTATCTTCTGGCTCTCTGCCTATTTCATGTCACAGAGAGACAAGTCGTAGCAACATCTTCCTCATTAAACCAACCGTCAACTTTCCATGTCGACGCATGGTTGGTTTGATCACGGAGACTGAGCTAGATTGTGCATTTCGTATCAGATCGTTTCTCTTACAATATTACTACCTTCAATGGTATCCATACGAGCTTCCTCTATCGTCTCGCCGTCGACTCCTCGTCTGCAACTACTGCTGACTCGAGGAGTCCACCTGCTCAGCTCCGACTGATATCTCTTCCTTCAATGACCTGAGTTCATTCTCGTCAAGATGTTGACCAACCTCGCCGCGCATTCGATCCCGCGCCCGGGTATGCTCCAACCCCGCTCATCCGGTGGCAGAGTACTCCGGCCCGCCGCGACCTCGCTGCTACAGTCGCCCCCTCATGCCCAGCAGATTCGCCCATATCGCTTCGGCATATGGTCATCCTGCCTTGACCCCGAGCTCCAAAAAGATCTCCGTCGTCGTCAGCGAAAGCTCAAGCACAAGTATGCCGAGTCCCTCGGCCGAAGGATGAGGTGGGACCAGGACCACTTGGCCGAAGATCCTCGAGCTATACTCCGCCGCGTAGTGCACCGATACATGGGTCCGCCCAACGTCGGCCGGGTCTTTAGCTCATCGAGTTCTCCGTTTGGGGAGTTCGGGTCGTGGAAGACAGAGTTGGGTGGCATGGTCAATTCATGGACAGAGCAAAAGACTGGGCCCTCAAACTCCGAGGCTTCTGCCCATACAAGCCAAGTCGAAGAAGAATATGTGATTGATCCCATTACCAATCGCAAAGTCTTGAAGAAGAGCTATGGCTCAACAGGAGATGCACCCGCTTCTTCGTCGGAGACGTTCAAGGCCTACAGGTCCCAGTTTACTGCGTTTGCACCTCCTGAACTCGATGGCCAGCCGCAACAAGAGCCTGTGCACTCGAACGGGCCCCCTCCCCCAGAGGAGCTGACCAAGTACAACGATGTGGAGATCGAGATGGAAGCCTCGAGCCGCTCAGATCAATCCTCTCTGCCTGATGGTATGATTTACAGTGAAGAGTACTCACTGAACCATCTGCCCCCAGAGGAGGCAGCGGAGATCCGGGAAGACGTGGAAAAGTATGGAGGAACCGAATACGACCAAGTCGAACCTCTCTTGGATGCCCAAGCACAGAAATACGACGATCTACACAAGTACAAACCGTCGGAATACGACAATGTCCAGGAAACGCTCAAAGAGTCCACGGCCAAGTACGACGACCTTGGCGAGTACAAGCCATACAGGTACAATGAATCAGCATCCCTTGACGCCCAGCCGAATCCAAGATACGATGACTTACATCAATACAGGCCATATATGCACGAGGAAAGCACGCACAAGGACCACTCGCAACCCAGATATGATGACCTGGAAAAGTATCAAACACTTGACCAACAAGAGCCAGTCAAGACTGAAGAAGCTGTTCCAAAGTACGAGGACCTGGACAAGTACGAAGCTTCCGATTTCTATGACGAGGTGAGACCCAAGGAATCCCAGGCGGTGTACGACGACTTGGACAAGTATCACCAACCATTCCAAGCCCAGGAAGACAAGGTCGTCTCCTCGTCAAGTGATCAATACAATGACCTTGACAAATATCAGCCAACAAATTTCAATGACCACGCATTTGGTAAAGATGATCAGCCATTTCAGCAATACGGCGACCTGAACGCGTACAAACAATACAGACTTCAGGGACTTGACTCCAATGCCATTCCAGAGCAAGACATTGTACAATCAAGCCTGAAAGAGTTTGACGACAAACTCGAGGCCAGGGAGAATCTTGAAAAGTCGCTGTCGGATCATATCGTGGCATCGAATGCTGCTGATCTGGAGGCCATGTCACATGTGCAGGAATCACGACAAAAGTCCAAGTCCGGCAGTGCATCAAAACTCACAGGAAACTTTGTTCGCGATTTTCCTGAAGAGTTCTCGACCAAATGGGACTCAACCTCTACTGGGCTGCAGCGCGGACCTGGCTACGACAAGGAAGTCGAGGCCAGAACAAATGCAGAACAAAAGTTCTCCGAGGCCACGTCAAAGACGACCAATGCGTCAGTTCTGGAGACGGCCTTGGAGCGGCAATCCAAGTCTCTGGCTCAGCCCGCCGTAGAGCGCAACAAGAGTTCGATGAGCCGCCGACAGAGACCAAAGTCAGATGCTGATCCATATTCTAGACAACCACAAGGCTTAGAAACAAGCTACATCGAAGAGTGCGGTTCCGACGGGGGGGCTTCCTTTGTAAGGACGTACGGTACCCCTCCGCCAAAGACCATCGACGCGCAAGAGACTCTAGAGACAGTCGCGGCAGTTTCACTGGATCAACTGATCAAAGACGTTCCACCGTCTACTCCATTGCCCTCG
This sequence comes from Pestalotiopsis sp. LF_19_12, assembly GCA_023510015.1. NCBI lineage: Eukaryota > Fungi > Ascomycota > Sordariomycetes > Amphisphaeriales > Sporocadaceae > Pestalotiopsis > Pestalotiopsis sp. LF_19_12. The sequence continues at coordinate 170,112 of JALYBT010000056.1, read as the reverse complement.
AATACGCAACCTACTGTTTACAAGATCTTGGCATATGATCCCACCATGCAAAACGTCACCATTGCCGAGACAACTTCAGTCGTGCCCGATCAGGCAACTCCTCTCACCCCAGCCGACGTACTTCTCCGCCTCTCCAATCCAACCAAGTTTTTCCCACACTTTGAGCCTCTCCAAGCACAGGGCTTTGAAATTGTTTCCGGAAGCGGAGATGTTCTTGTGTTCCGCAAGATACGGGATATTGAGCCGACGCCCGAGAGCAAGCCCGCTCCTGTCAACCCGATCGACATGATGGGCAAGCCGACGGGTCTCCCGAGTGCCGCCGCGTTCGCATCTCCCACGGGCTTCATCAATTATGATGCACCTGCTGCACCAGAAGCTGAAGAGCCAGAGCCCGTCGTCCGGCCCAACATTGAAGTACGCCGCGTTCCCAGTGGACGGAGCCAGAGGATGAGGCAGAAGAAACCGCGCATCATGAAACGTATCCTGTTGACAGGTCTATGGTTTGCTGGCGTACTTGCTGGTCTGGACCATATCCTGAGAGAAGTGGAAAAAACAAGGGAAGAGGAAAAGGAAAGGATCCACGAAAAGCCGGGTCGTTGGTGGTGGGCGTGATGGTCAACGAAGTTGGATACGTAGATGCTGTCACCATCTCATGGAAGCGGACGCAACCCATTTCTTTTCATTCATTCTGTATTGTACTCTGGAATCTCGGCGTTGGGGAGGTCATATTTGCGATTGGGCACACTATACCACTCTTATGGGGATATCCCGTCATCTCTCTATATTTCCCTGCTACTCTGGGTCAGAATTATAACGTGTTATTTTCCCAAGGCCATGACCTGTGATAACCTCTTTGCTCCCGCTAGCATGTTGAACAGAGCACGATACATTGCATTGAGCACCTTGGTTACGCGCGAGACTCCATACAAGGGTATCATTGCTTTGTATTGAAGTGTAAACCGACCGACTCAGCATGTTGTCTCGTGTTATCTTGACAAGTAACAGGCATGAACCAACACCAGGGGACCGATCGTATGAGCTGCCCTAGTCCTTGGTCAAATCCATCCTTCCGTCGTACCTTGTTCGCGCCAATCGACAGTCATGAGAGTGCAGCCAACACCAGACGCTCACCAGATCTCGAGCATAACCTGCACGACATCCAGATCCAATCGGTGCCCGACCCAGCCCATGCCTATATGTATTTTACTTCTCGGTAAACCCGCCGCCACTGCCGCCGCCCGTGGTGCCCGCCAGCCCAGACATCTGCAGCTCGTGCTTCTGGTCCTCCTTGTGGTAGCTCTGCTTGCGCTCGTAGGCGGGCTTCCAGGACGACGTCGACGACATGGCGCGGGCGGCGTCCTTTTCGAGCTGGGGCGACGTGGGGCCCGGGGCGCCGGGCAGCGAGGAAGAGGAGGAGGAGGTGTCGATGCCGGTGGGTTGCTTGGAGGAAGACATGGTTGGTTTGTTGGGTGTTGTTTTTGGATTGGTAGGTTCGGTGGGATGGGAGATTCGTCACGACCGGGAGTGATGGAGGAAGATTGAATAGGTGTTCTGTGAGTAAAGAGGGATGGGTTGTTAGTTGACAGCTTTCTGGAGGTATGCTGGAGGTCTGTATCTGAACGCCCAGTGACGTGTACTCGTACGAGAAGCATACCTGTTGTGTTCAGTGCAGAAAACAGCACACACTTGGTATTCTGCGTTTAGGTAGGCGAATGATGGCTGGAGATAGATTGTTTTGGTAGTAGTTTCTCCTTCGATCCCAAACACAGGATATCCAGATTCGCTTCTAGGGGTCCTCCTTCTCTCCCCTCCCAAGATAGCTCTTGCAGCGATCAGCCGATTATCAGTTGCTGCTGTTCTTCTGACTTTCCCAACCCCAGGTTTAAGACAGACACCATTACGATCCCTGCCGGACTAGCGGGACCCAGATTCTACCCGAAAAGGCAACAAGCTTTGGAGATGAGGGGGAAGATCCATGGAGCAGGGGTGTCCATTGCGGGGTAGCTAAGCGCCGATAAGACCCTTATCAGTGCTCAGCCTGGACCGTCAATCATGAGCTCATCGGTTGACGAAATTTCGACTACATGCATCGCGTACGTCGCGTGCGTGCTCATTCACATGCTTCATGCTCAACAGTTCTCACAGTGCCTTTGGTTTCTGTTCCATTCAAAGGCGCCAGGCAGAGACAAACGCATCCCGTATGGACTGGTCAGTTCATTGAATGGATTACTTCTCGCATGACAAAGTCCAACTCTAATGTTAGACTTTGAAGTAGGTGAGCCAGTTTGAGCCCATTGTCCTCGTATCATGTCATGAATTTAGTCTCATTGTATCTTATATATACAGTTTGCACTATCCTCGAAGCATTTTTGGGGGTCCATTCTTTTGTCCATCCTCCTGACATTCATATCCTCCAGTCTCTCATCATGCCCTCCTCAGCAAGTCTGTCGCCGACATGACCGCATTACACGACGAGACAGTCTAGAAAATGTCCCCGTACTCCATCACGACACGACTGTACAGAAATCGACCCAACCCCTCACGGAACGCCTTTCGCTATGCACGGGCATGATACAACGATGCCGCTTCGAGCGCTGTCTCGATGCGGCATCCATCATTAGAAAACGGAAAAGGGGGTATGTTTGGTCTTGTGAGCAACACACAAGGACCTCCGTCATCTAGCAACACCAGACGCGGTATAAAGAAAAAAGACAACAGATACAGTACAGGCGGCAACGTAGCTCAAGGAGTCTTGGGTCGCTTCCAAAAGTATTGCTGATACACAGGTTAGCACGGGTTCTGGTCGTCAATGATTCGTCACGATATACCTTGTGCTGCTTCCTACAAGCCCGCAGACTGGGTTTCCTCAAACCGTCCGTCACGGCCAGGCGCCGAGAGTCGTCCGTGTCCTTGTCCGGGACGTAATAGTACTCGCTTTCCAGCTGCTTGCCTGCCGCGTCCTTACCGTGGCGGACAATGGTGCCGATGCAGTCGGTCTGCTCAATGATTCTACGCAGGTCCTTCTTGAGCAAACCCTTCTTCTCCTCGGCCGGGAGGTTGTTCAGAATGCCCGACAATGGATTGGACGACAAGCGAGAGTAGGCGAGTTGGTTCACAACATGGTTGGTAATGGCGGCCACATCGAGATGTTCGGGAAGAGGTCGCTCCTCTGGTTGCTCCTCTGGTACAGTTGGCATGGCAGTTGAGACACGAGGCGAACCCGGCAGCGGGTGACGCGACGACTCGGACGTGATGGCAGCAAGACGATTGGACAGGTTGGCACCAAAGGGGCCAAACGAGTGCACAATAGGGTCGTTCTCTTCATTGGGATCTGCGTCATCCTCCGGGTCGCTGAGGTCGCTGGAAAAGCTGTTGGTCACTTCGGTGTGAGCAAAGGAAAAGTCGAACTCGGGGTCGGACTTGGGCAATTCCTGTCCACTCTCGTCGGGGTCCTCGTAGATTTCGACTTGGTCATTGGCGCTGTCGGTTGTGAGTACCGCGTTCAGACTGGCGGAGGATGCCGAGGCGGACTTGATGCCGGGCGTGGGCGATTCAGGAGACTGGACACGCGTTTGTCGTCGAAGAGGACTCTGGATGTTATCCGTGTGCTGAGGTCGAGGACGCGGTGACTCTTCCCACGAGGAGTCGGACAAGTTGTCGTGGTGGTTTCTCTTAGGCCACTGCACCATGACACGCGCGTCCTGCACGTCCAGCATCATCTCGGCACCCTCCGTCTCGGACGTAAAGGTGTCGTCCTTGCGGAGCTCCCAAGTCTTTCCCTGGCAGTGCAACTTGAGGCCGTTCCATCCGGTGCACTTGATCTCCACCTGGTTCAGTTCGTAGGGCTCCGTGGCCGGAATGTATCGCGCCTTGACATGGACACGCGAGATGTGGCGGCTGGCGGAAAGCTGATAGTGAGACGAGTTGCTAGAGCGGCCCATGAAGATCTCTTCGCCATTATCGCTGAGCTCAATCGTGGGAACGGCAGACAGGGGGGCTCTCTCGGTCACGGCCGAGGGGGCGCGTACAAGACCCGGCCTCTGGACGCGTGGAGGAGACGACGAGAGAATGCCCGTGCTCGAAGTAGGGACCGGGGTGGGATACTTGTGCACGTTGGACCCAAAGCCGACGTCAATTGCCTGTCTCTTGAGAGGACGAGGCAATCCAGGCGAGGAGGACAGAGGCTCAAAGGCGGGCAGAAGAGCAGTTGCAGGTCGCTTGAGCCCGGCCGCGGTTGCGGTGGGCGGCAGTATCGAGGGCGGCAGACTGGGCTCTCCAGCCTCCATGGCGTCCGCCGACGTCTTCTCTGGAGTGGTGGACATGATGCCGGGCAGAGGAGAGAATGGATCACGTCACTGGAGAATCTCGTGGAGTCCAGGTGCCAGAACGCAGAACGGGGGAAAAAAGAGAAAGGAAGAGACCAAAAAAGCGCAGTGCTGCGAGAAAATTGGTGGCAGAGGAGAGGGTATCACGGTCTGCAAGGGTAGACGCGATTCGCTAGTGCCGATTCGCGCTACCACTGACGCGCATCAGTGTTGAACCCCAGCCAGCCTGTTGTAGCGTAGCCGATCCGACAATCAAGCCCCTCCTCTTGTCTCGAGCTTGAGTATGTGCGTTCTCGTGACAATGGGAACAAAATTTGCAGATGAATAGAAAAGAATGCCCAATATTTCATGAAACAATTGAATGTGTGTGCGTCGAGTGCGAATGGCTGGCTGCAGGCCTGTCCAGTAGGTCGGTCTGGTCGAGAGAAAAGTGGCCTGAGGTGAGGACAAGGACTGACGGGGTTTCGACAATGGAGAGAGTCTGAGATGCTAGGTTAGCTGCACACAGGCCGCACCGCGGTGGCAGGGCAAGCAAGCTTGGTTGGGTAGGTCGTTTGTTCGTTCGGGGGCAGACCTGGTCAGAGAACAGGATTTTAATTTTTTTCTTCCCTCCTTGGTAGGAAGAAGAGAGACGCGGATCCTCCTTCTCCTCACTCCAACCAGCCAGTTCTCTTTTTGGGTGAACGCGACTATAAGCGGCGCGTTTCTCGCGTTGGTCCCCTTTCGGAGCAGTTTGAGCGTGTCCAGTGGGGTGGGAAATTCCTTACAGTGGAATTAGGTGAGCCGTTAGTGGTTCATTCGGTCCACTAACCTGCAAGGTCGGAACATTGGTTCGCTTATTCCAGCATTCACAACGCGTCTGCTTTGATGCATTCCGGTGTCTTATGCGCTGCGTGTTATACACACATGCTTACATACACAGAGGAACATTTTGTCCACACAAGATGTTATATTGAGGCGACACGTCGACAACACAGAATACACTCAGTTATTCAAAAGACTAACTTGGAGTCCGGATGATAATAGCAAGATGTAGGTCGAGGATCACATGCCAACGGACGGCATGTGGTGGTTTGCAATCATACTTCTGCTACCGTGGACATATATATAGTTTTGGACCTGCCTCTCTGTTTCTCAATCCTAGAATAGCTTTCCCAGTTGAACGCTACCTATTTTCACATAGCCTTGCCATGAAGAACATTCGGAGCCACACGGCCGTGCGTAAATGCATTGCGATCTCAAATCAAAGCATGTCGTCTCGACGAGAATATCCGTACGTGGACATGGAACCAATCATGTTGAAACCCAAATATTTATAAAAAACCAGCCTGCAAGGCAAGATAAAACGCCATACGATATATAATCATGAAACCCATCAACGCTATAAAGAGTACTTGACTACTCGACTTGGTATCATTTGCTGTCATCGCAAGAAAATCTCGACCAAAACAAGTACGTCCTTCATTTCCTGAGAGACTTTTTCCTCGTCTCAACACACTCTGCCGAAAGACTAAGGCAAATCTCATGGCCGTGCTCTCGCCACCAAGTGCTCCTCTCCATACCACGGCCAGCACCGTGCCCCGAAAGAACAGGAGACAAGAAAAGGGGGTTATATCAGATGTTGCTGATTTGATACCATCACAGTGACTGGTTTCCAAATAAATCAGTGTGCTTGAAGAAAGGTAGTTTGCTAGTGGAAATTTCCGGGTATATCCTCCATCGTATCGTTTGCTCAATGTTGCGCCGGCCGTCAAGTGTAAAGGAAAGAAGTTTCGAGGCCAGTGTCGGTGCCGTCTGGCAATATCGGCTTGTCTCCCGCAGCTCCAACTCCGCTCACCACGCCGCTCGACTTTTTCTGCCTTCATTCAGCATCGTGGTGTACTCGCTGCGCTTCCGGATCAAGAAGGCCAGTGCAAGCATAAAGTCAGTCGAGTGCTTCTCGGACGTGGTGTGCATCAGTGGTTTCATCAAGACACCAGCCAGTCTTTCCGCAGTCATGTCGTTCTTCTCGGCCGACTCTGCAATGGAAGACCACAGGTTCAACAAGAGCTTGAACAGACTCCTGGCAGGACCACGCAAACCCCCAAGTGACTCTTCCCAAAAGTCAATGCACTGGTCGAGACGAGTACCATGGGAGCCGCTCAGTGTTGCCTGCTTTGATAATGCGATCCAGCGTTTGGCAATGCTCTCCGAGATGAGAGGTTTCGGTAGTTGTGAGAGGAACAAGAGAATGACATCGGCCGCGTCGTATACGCCGTAATTATCCCAGTTGATGTCCTCGCCGTAGGTTGGCGGCCTACTAAAGGCCTCCTTCAACTTCTTGACCCGATAGCCATCACCGGGCTCCGCAAAGATATCAGGCGCCTCGATGCCTTCCACCTGCAGAAACAAAACACACTTGTGCATGCAGAGTGGGAACTCGCGCCGTGATGATCCGCTGCCCGAGTGATGCGTCTTGGCAGTGCTCTTGGCAGCCTGCATACTCTTGGACAAGGAAACGCCAAAGACGGTGTTCGAGCCCGGTACTGCTGGGCCCTCGGGTTCTTCCAGCTCCGTACTCCACATGGGAAGTCGCCTGATGGATGTTGACAAGCGCCTGCTGCCTCGACGGACAAGGCTGGCTTGTGCGATCGGTGTAATGGGCCTCGGCGTGATGGGCCTGGTCTCGTTGGACGAGGTGGTGGAAGTGGTGTCCGCGACGCTTGGGGTCTCTGAGAGGGCATTCTTCACGTGTCCAAAGAGACGCCCGAGACGTCCTCGAGTCTGCGGGCCGTTTGACGGCCTCCTGCCTTGCGAAGTAATTTCCGTCACGACTCCGTACTGAGACTCATCGATAATGGCCGGCTCGAATGGGGATACCATCGTGTTTCTCTGCGCTCGGAGCCTCTTCATGTCTTTAGGCGGAGGAGTTGGTGCTCGGCTGGGCACATCATGGATTTCGTCGGATCCTACACTCGGTGGCACATCGCTCGTCTCGTCCTTTGATTCGTCGACCGATACGTCCATGCTTTCACCTGTCGTCTTGGACGGTGTTGCGTCGTGTGTCATGTCGTCGTCGTTGAGCGCGTCTCGCAATTCGTCAACATCTTGGATGTATTGCAAAGCTGTCGGTGGTGTCATTACGGGAGAGTCTTCCTCGGGTGGCGTCTGGAAACCGCGGAAGGAGGACCCGTCATTGACTTCGATTGCGCTGTCCGGTGTGTCGCCCACGTACATGCCCACGCCCGTTCCCTCCCCGACGAAAGCGCCGTCCTCGCCCTCCTGGTTGTAAATTAAAGAGTTGGCATATATCCTCAAGGCCACCAAATGAGTCGCCAGGCTGCGATAGGGACCCTCTGGCTCGAATAATCCTGGCCGCTGGCGTCGCAACTCGTTCATGTCGCCGACAAGTCGGATCGCCTGGTTTCGTATCTCCGTTAATCTTTCTTCGCCGTTGGGGTTGTCCTGCTTTCCCTCTACCAAATCATCATGCAAGTCGCGACCGTGTGTACTACCGTCGAAAATCAGTACCAATATGGAAATACGTGGCCGTGAGCCCGTGACTTACACTCCAACAAGATCCAAGGCCAGCCCCAGCATTGTCCGATGCGCCTCTATTACTGGTAATATATCGGCAATCTGTTGCTTGCCGACGGCGATCCATTGCGTCCGTTTCTGAGGCCTCGATAGAGCGCTGCCGTCCAGAGCCAGGAGATCTGCATCCAGCTCACTGACAACTCTGTTACACTGCTGGAGAAGCGCCGGGGTCTCTGTTGCTATTCTCGTCGGGAGAGCTCCGGCGTCATCCTTGAGCAGATGCAGCACACTCTGGAGCGAATGCAACTCTCGAGAGACGACATCGAGATCAGCTCGCGCCTCGCGAACTTCTCGCACAAACTCATTCAGAACCAGCGAAGCTCTCGATATGGTGTTGCCGAGTTCGATGCAGTCGGTCGTAATGGAGCTACCGCCCATCTCGGCTTAGTGAAATGGTCTTGGTATACAATATATAGGCACCGCAGGTGGGCGGGAAGACTTTTTGCAGAGCGTTAGCCCGAGCTTTGTGACTTACAACGAATCCATAGTTGCAGGTCCTTCTGCTGCTCACGAAGCAAAGCAGTGTGCGAAATACTCAAACAAGGCGAAAAGAATGCGGAAACATTACAAGTCGGCCCCCGAACAGGAGCGACTCGAAAGAAGGGAATCGGTTGCAGAGTGGGGAGGAAAGGATGAGCTCACATTGTCGAGAGAAAAAAGATGGACTGGAAGCTTTCCCTCTTGACGTGGGCTTCTTCGCCAGGTAAAAAGCTCAGTCACTCCCTCTTCTCACCTCTCTTTTCATTAATATGGTTGGGAGGGGGATTATCCGCGGATGCTTGCGTCAGGATTGCTTTCTCGGACAGGGTTTTTGGCAGGATGACCGTTATTCTTTTCCAGGGTCGTCAAAGGGATGCGTACTGTACATATGTATTTAAGATTACCGTATGGATCTCCGCCGCTTTCGACTTGCGTTCTCCTGCAGCTACCCATGGCCGACCTCGTGGTGCTACGATTTCACTAGATTTCAGGTGGGCTTGTCGATGGGAAGAGTAACTGCACTTGGATAACGAGCCCCCGCTTCTCTTCTTCCCGATACTACAGTACACTGTCTTGGCCGAGGTGGTTCCTCTCTGCTTGTGTTTGGCGTGCCACGAGAGCCAACAATGGCCGTGGTACTACACTACCTACCCTGATACTACACCAATAGTAAGTAGGACATGCATTAGGCAGGGCCAGCGGTCAGGTACTCCTGAGCCATGGAGGGTTTTCTCATCCGTTTCGAGGAGTTGTGCTACACTACAAGACAGCTTAGCTTGTTGCCACTAGTCGACGTTGGGAAGCACGATCGTTGTCTGGGGTCAGCTTTGCCTGCTGACTCGCGGCAATTGCCAGAGCATTCGACCAGTCCAGCTCTTCCCTCTGGCATACTGCGTAATCATGAACAGTATAAAGGTCGGCCAACCCGACGGCGTATATTGCTACAAGGAGCCTGCTACAGGCGGGCCTCACTGCTCAGCTTGTCAGCTTATCGCTACAACGCTCGAGCCGACTGCCGGTTCAAGTCGGGCCTTTGCGGGCACACATCAAAGCACGTCAGAAAGTGTGTTGGTTACTCAAAAAGGGCCCCCCTCTCCACCACCCATATGTGCAGTTCCTGGCCGACGAGGAGAATTCCCAATGGCGTATGATCCGTGGCCGGGCAGAAATATTGATGGGAAAGTCAAACAGACGAAATGCTCGACAATGCGGGCCAACAGCACCGTTTCTGGTCGAGATCCACGGCACCTGTCTAGCGCGAACCAGGCCAACGTCACCGTCCCCTGTAGATCGCCAAGGTCTCCGGCGCTCTCATTAGTGTAGAACAAACTGGCTACCAGCAGGCCCCCCAAGGAACTGGGCCCTAGTGGCCCCCAGTCACAGTAGGTTCGTATGTGGCAGTGGGCTAGGCCGGACTGGTGGCGATGCCTTCGATTCCTGGCAAGTTTCCCGGAACCCTGGTAGGCTGGAACATATCTGCGTCCTCTGAGAAAGCTTGTGCAAGGCACGGCATTCAGAGCGAAATAGCTTGCATAGCATACGGAGAACAGTAGCAAGGGGTGACTTGGGGTCAAAGTCTATCCTCTGGGGCAGCATATCTACGATATCCCTGCGTTCTGGTATGCTACGCCCTCCAACACCATGTGTAATATACGGCATCCTCCATAATGGTCGCTCTCCTAGCCGAGATCCAAATGGCCGATGGTACCGTACATGGGATGAGACCGAGTTGTCCCCCTCTCATGAGCTAATTCTTTTCTTTTGACTTGAGTTACACTCGGCAATAAATGGTCGTTTTCCGAGTTCTGACACCTGACCATATTGCACAAGCCTTCGCTGTAACTGTGCAATAACGCTCGGACTGCTGACTGTCGACTAAAACACACGCATCCGGTTCCTAGCTGCCGATCTGCTTGTTTCTGAAGCGCCTCCTCGGGAGTATAACGCTTTGACAATGTAATTAAGAATGGGCGGGTGCGCAGCTACTACCGTAGTCAGAGCGTCGATACCACTAGGTCGCAGTTCATGCAATACTAAATAATGTACGGAGTAGCTGAAAGTGATAACCCCCGAGTGCCATGGAGTAACACACACTAGATTACCATGCAGGAATCCGACCCCAGACGGCATCGAAGCAACAAGGCAAACACAACTACACAGTATTTGACACCTCGGTTTATCCCTGTTCTTACTGCTTGTTTTATCCAATATGTTTGCCGGCGCCGTATAAACGCAGTGCTCTTCAGGACGCGGCCTGTTTTCGATAGCGACGTAGTAAGGCGGCACCTTTGAATGATGTTTGCCTCTTACGGACCAGTTGACGTGTGTTGGCCTCCGCCAATGCTTACTACTAACCCCCTACGAGTACACACATGTACACAGCCTTGGTAGCCTCAATCACCGTTGCATTACAGACGTTACATGGAAGATGCAAGCTCTTAAACAAATGGCCCTACCTAACATGCACGTGGGTGGTCAGAAAGCACGAAATATTGCCTGTCTCTATCGAATCACTTCCTCCCTCCAACACAACAGGTTGCAACGCGATGGATTACTGATCGCATCCTCAAAGGCAGATCTTGACTCTTGGATAGATGAGACGAGAGATCGTCTGAAAACCCAAAGACTCTTTTGTACTTATTACGCGTAGTATGACCCTGCTTCTAGGTTACCGGATATAGCTTCCGAGAGCACCCAATGGCCGATCCCGTAATATCTGCAAGGCGGCATTGACTGCCATGGAAGATCATATCTGCGCCAGTGCCGACCAAGGCAGACTTAGTCCTCTGCCACGCGGGGTTGAGATACCAGGTCGTGGTTGATCGACGGCCTTTTCAGGGTGCGCTACCAGACTCAACTGTTTGCTGGGCGTACCACATGTTTCACGCCTGGGGCCCCAGACATGAACAGAAAGTGTGTTTCCGAGAAAGTACTGTACGTCAAGAATCCAAGTCGCCCTGGATTAATTGTTCCGCCGTGTTCATAATAACGTTTCTCCTGGAGGATCGAATCCCACGGTAATGTCCGTCCATGCTTCCCACGTACGGGCGGCTATGACCAAATTTAGATCTTTGGCGCCGTATTGGTGTGTTTGTGTAATGGTCACCAATATGTGGCGTTTCCTGTGTAATGCTCGGAGCACAAACAAATAACCGATGGAAGGTCGTTGGTCGTCCATAACGCAAAGGTTATGCCTATTTGTAGAACGATCCCTAACGTGTGCTCTAATTCGTTTACCTCGTACATACCTAATGTCTACCAACTTTCAAGACACACCGAACTGCGTTTGGCATGAGCGGGCATTTTCAACCCGTTCAACATCCTCGAAATCGGGCTGCGAAAGATCGGCCACGATTTTCTCGTTCTTTCTCGAGTCGCGGTGAGATAATTTGACCTCATCTTCCTATGTCTAACTATGATCGTCTATCAAAAGGTCGGGCTAAGTCCAGTTGCATGAACATTCCAATGGTGTCCTGCCCTCCACGATCAAGAAAAGCGACGGGAAGTCCTGAATACGGAAGCAAGGGCAGGGCTTGACGATTCGTTTCTGGCAATGCATTTCTTATATGTGCCTGAAAAGGTGCCCGCGACCCAGTTTGGGCTACGTCAGCGTTCGCTGTCCGTTCTCGCGATTAATTCCGGAGTCCCTGGCAGCCCATGATAGTATGCTCGTCTTTCAGCACTGCTTGGTTTGTATAGTCCGGACTCCATAATCAATCTTGGCATTGGCGTCGACCAACTGCTTTGACTTTAACCTAGTCGGTTCCATTAACCGGCAAGCAGGTGCAAAATTATGTGAGAATAAGTACAATGTACGGAGTAAGGTATGCTTATATGTTATCATAGCATACCATCCGAACGCGACGATTGATCTTTGGATGAAATTTATAAAATCAAGTACAAATTTCAACCGAGAGCAAAAATATCGATTTCTTGTCACGTAATCAGACTATTATACGAAGATATGGAGTTGAAAACGTATTTTGGTATAGGCGCAATCTCACTTTGACTGGCCCCTCTTCTCTCCCGATCCGCTTCCGAACCGAATATCTACTAAACAATCAGCAGCCGATATAAAAGTCCCATTTTGCCCGACATCACGCTGGAATCAAGCTCACCAGCATCGAACCGGGTGTCCCTGCACACAGTGATGCAAGGCAGGGAACATCAGCAGGCTGCTCTTCGGATTACATCTACCGAGTGTCAGTTGACCGTGATCGTGTCCAATGGCTCCTCTACTCCAAGAATTTCGGACCAGGTATCGCCCATGGGGTAACGGATCGGGGCCCCGCAAAGTGGCTGCCGAGACGACTTGGAGATCAACAGCATCTAGGCTGTAATGCCCGCACGATGAGAGCATCAAGAAGAAAATGGCCTCGGTTCGTGTTGTTCGCGACCCACATGGGCTTCGAGGATAAAGCAGGGTAAGTACGGCATGGAGGGAATGCGATGCTTCCCCATTGTCTGGTGGGTTGATAGAGCAGTGTTCTCGCCGATAATATCAACAATCATGGCGCCCAGTATACCAGTCTCTACGATCTTAGGACTCTTGATTCATGTCACAATGTCGACAGCCGAGGCCGCGAACATTTCGTCTACAGCCGCCAGCGCTTGCGTCGCTTCCATGGCATCTCCCACTTACAGCTCGTTCAGTTATGAGCAGATGAGCACCAATCGCTATGCTACGCCTTTGCCAACACCACTTTCGCTGCCGACATATGCACCGGCTTTTGCGGAGGCGTCTACTCTCTTGCCAGCAAACGTTACATATACGACCTATAGTCTGGATAGAGCTGCAGTTTCAGTCGACGATGGTCCTTACGGGCAGAGTGCTTATGCCGCCATGTGGCAGAACCTGACGTACTCGAGCGACCCTCCTTTCACCACTACAGTTTCTCCCACGCCGGTAGCATCCAGCGAGCTCATCTATCCGCCGCCACTGCCTGCACGCCCAGCCAATGAGGATAAATCCCTAAAGTTCCCTTGCGATTTCATCTTTGGAGTGGCAGCGAGCGCCTGGCAGATCGAGGGCGGGCTCCAGATCGAGGGAAGAGGCGTCGGCGCGCTGGACACTGTTGGGTCGGTCGGTACGACTGGAGAGGACGACGCAAATCTTGCCGACATGAACTACTTCATGTACAAGCAAGATATTGCCCGCCTGGCAGCATTGGGTGTGCCATACTACTCGTTCTCGATCTCATGGCCCCGTATTATGCCCTTTGGCGTCGCGGGTTCCCCCATCAACACGCAGACATTGGACCACTATCAAGATCTCATTGATACTTGTTATGAGTATGGTGTGATACCCGTGGCCACTCTGTTGCATGTCGACAATCCTGCTGGGATTTATGACGACCTTGAAGCATTTCCTGGGCATTTTCTCTATTATGCCAAGCAGGTGATGACACGATTCGCGGACAGAATCCCAATCTGGTTCACCATCAATGAGCCGAATATTGCGGTGCCGTATACCTCATCCGACTACAATATCCTGATTGCAGAAACAAAAGCTCACGCGGCTGTCTACCATTGGTACAAGGAGGAACTGAACGGGACTGCTCGTCTCAGCACAAAGTTTGCAAACAACCTCGCAGTTCCGCTCGACCCAAGCAACTCGTCCCACGTGGAAGCGGCACTGCGGTATCAAGAGTTCATTCTGGGTATCATGGCGAATCCAATCTTCTTGGGTCAGCAAATTCCACAGGTCGCCTTGGATACACCAGGGGTCAACCTGACTGCACTGACGGACGAGGAGATTACCTACATCAATGGTACGGCAGACTTTTGGGCTTTTGATCCCTACGTTGCTCAATTTGCCTGGCCTGCGGACGAGGGCATTGAGGCATGTGTATCAAACTCTTCGGATCCCCTGTGGCCGGCCTGCGTCGAACTTGGGACATCACAGGCGAACGGATGGCTCATGGGCGTCCCTTCCAATGCGTACCCAATGATAGCACCGCAGTACGTGCGGGAGCAGCTCGGCTTCGTGTGGAACACTTACAAGCCGTCGGGCATCATGGTCACAGAGTTCGGCTTTCCCCAGCTGCGTGAAGAAGAGTCGACGTTGGCCGAGAAGCTGTTCGACTTTGATCGGTCCTTGTATTACCAAAACTTCTTGACCGAGACCCTACATGCCATCCACTCGGACGGTGTCAATGTTATTGGTGCGCTCGCATGGAGTTGGATTGACAACAATGAGTTTGGCGATTTCGGCAATGCCTATGGTATGCAAACCGTCAACCGAACTGATGGTCTATTCACACGAAACTTTAAGCGGAGCTTCTTTGACTACGTGGACTTTTTCCACAACTATATAGCCAGCTAGAGCTTCGAAGACATGTGATGGATGTACCATATATGCTCTCGAGCTTTTCACCACTTCAAGAAGTGTAAAACGACAGCAAAACGCCTGTATCTTGTGGTTTTAGGCGTACTTTGTCAGAGTTCTTAAATCCAAGACAATCTATAAATGATAATAGAGATATCAATCATTTCATTTGTATTAGAACACTCCTGTCTTAAACGTATGTATAAAGGTATTAATACATCTCGACCAATACTAGAGCTCCAGTGGGGCGCTATGGTGCGTCAGCAGCGTGGTGACGAGCACCTGGCCGGGGTATCAGTGAAACAATTACGGGGTAGCTTAGCCTACAGTCGACGCTTCCATCTACTACATAATTCATCGTCAGATCAGCAACAACTTCATCGAGGGACTTCTTGCGCATCCCTCATCAAGGCGAAGAGTAACCATTATTCTCCAGATATAGAAGACAACATCAGACTCGCACATGATGCCGTCCCCACGCGAGCTGCTGCGCCTTTTGCCGCTCGCCACTCTCGCCCTCTCGAAGCCCCAGCGGCAACGTCCTCTACACAATGTCGACACACATGACGAGCCAGACGACACACCTCTCCCGGTTATAATCTGGCACGGCCTAGGAGACAATTTCGCCAACGAAGGCATCCAGTCCGTCGGGGACCTGATCGAAGAGCTCCACGAGGGTACCCTGGTGTACTATGTCAAGCTGGCCGACGATGCCACGGGCGACCAGTCGGCGACGTGGTGGGGCAACGTGACGGAGCAGGTCGACAAGGTGTGCGACGAGCTGGCGGGCCACCAGATCCTGAGCACGGCGCCGGCCGTCGATGCCGTCGGCTTCTCCCAGGGCGGCCAGTTCCTGCGGGCCTACGTCGAGCGGTGCAACTTCCCGCCCGTCCGGAACCTCATCACGTTCGGCTCGCAGCACAACGGCATCGTCGACTACCGCACCTGCGGCGCCACCGACTGGCTGTGCAAGGGCGCCATGGCCCTGCTGCACGGCAACACCTTTTCCCAGTACGTCCAGTCGCACCTGGTGCCCGCCCAGTACTTCCGCGACCCCCGGCAGCTCGACAAGTACCTCGAGCACTCCAACTTCTTGGCCGACGTCAACAACGAGCGCATCCTCAAGAACGAGACGTACGCCAAGAACATTGCCGCCCTGGACAACTTTGTCATGTACATGTTCGAGGACGACACGGTCGTCGTGCCCAAGGAGACGGCCTGGTTCGAGGAGGTCAACGGCACCGAGCGCGTCCCGCTGCGGGCGAGAAAGATGTACGAAGAGGACTGGCTGGGTCTGAGGGAGCTCGACCGCAAGGGCGGCCTCAAGTTCCGAACCACGCCTGGCGAGCACATGCGACTGTCTGACAAGGTCTTGACCGAGTCGTTCAAGGAGTTCTTTGGGCCATGGGGCAAGAAGTACTCGAGCGAGGCAGCCACTTTTAACGAGCTGTAATGCTGGCCCCGAGTAGGATGGCAGGCGTGATGGTTCCACTTTGGTTTTGATTCTGGTTACTGGCTACACGGAGTTCGGGATGCATGGGTATATATGAAAGAGACAGTTACTTTGTATGAATTGATTCGATATCAGTCTATATCTGATGCTCTTATTTTTTTCACCCACCAAAAACGCCATGCAATGATCCCATTATACTGGAGATGGTACGACACGACACGGTACGCCGAACGCCTCGACCTTTGTATGTGCAGCAAACCACTACATATGATCCCATCAAACATCAACAGCCTTCTTGGCCGCGGCCTTTTGCTTCTTGAGCTTGGCCTTGCGCTCCGCAATCTCCTTGTCCAGGTGGGAGTCGTCGCTCTCGGCAATGGCCTTGGTCTTGGTCTTTTTGGCCTTCTTGGAGGCGGGCGCGGCCTCCTCCTCGGGCTGCGCATCCAGGGACTTTCGCTTCTTTCCGACGTTGGCCTTCTCGGCCAGGGCCTTGGCCTCCTCGGCCTCCTTGGTCATGATGTCCTTGTCGCCATCCAACCACAGCTCGTCGGCCATGTAGAGGGGCAGGGCGACCGTCTCGGAGCCCTTGAGGTACATGGAGCGGACGTTCTTGTCCTTTTGCGGGACGTACTTTTCCACCAGGGCGGCGGCGACGGCGTTGGCGTTGGCGGCGATCTTGTCGGCGGACCACCCGGCGTAGCCGACGCGGACGGCCGTGTTGACCGACGGCGACAGGTGGACGAGGGCGGAGCCGACGGCCTTCTCGACCTCGGCGGCGAGCTCGGCGGGCGTGCACGAGTTGGGGCCGTCGTCCTTGGTCTTCTTGACCTTCTTGCCGTCCACCTTGGGCTTGTTCCTCGACTCGAGATTCACGGGGATGGGGCGCTTGGTGGTGTTCTTGTAAAATGTCTTGCCCAGCACCTTAGGCAGGCGGTTGATGATGCGCGAGTCGCCGAGGAAAATGTCGTGCTCGGCGTACAGTTTCCGCTGCTCCTCGTACTGCTTGAACTTGGACTGGAGCTTGCCCACGTCGATAACTCGGGTGACTCGCTTGCGCCATTCCTCGGGGAACTCTTCAGAAGCGACGAGGCTACAAGAAAATCAAGGTCAGCAGGTGCGGATAGTATGCGCAAGTGAGTGGAAGCTTACTTTTTGTAGTGGCGCTGGGGATCGGCGCTGATGATGCAGACGCTCAACTCGGGGTCGGTGTTGAGGGCGTGCGGGAGCACAATCTTGCCGGGCTTGAGGCGGCTAGAGTCGACAATGTGTCGCTTGGTGGTCAGGGTCAACCAGACGGGCTGCTCGTTCAGAGAGGTCTCGTCGTCGGAGCCGGCAGCCAGCAGGTTCTTCTTGTCGGCCTTTTCTGCCTTTTCCTTGGAAGCCTTCTTCATATGCGCCAGGAGCGCTTTCGACGCCTTGAGCGTCTGGTCCGGGTCGACGAGCTGCAGAGCAGCATCGGAAGAGCGGAGCGTCATCTTCTTGGTGGGGGTGGGCGCCATTGCGGAAAAAAGTCGAGAATAGTTGCTGAATATTCTCACAACTTTTTTTTCTTCCCTTCAACTAGTTGCGCTGCAGGCGATGGAAATCCTAGAGCAATTGGAAATCGATAAACTTTTGGTACGTGGGGCCAGAAAATTTCCCAGAGTCCAATCGACTTGCGCGCCGATAAGCTTATCAGCGGGACGGCGCCTCACTTGCACCGCCCAATTTTGGGATGCGACCCTTGAAACGCCACAGTTGGACGCGATGCACGGATACTCAACCACTGACTGCACCAAGCAATGGACCCTGCTGATTCCTCGAGCAGACTCCAGGCCGGCAGCACTGTTGGGTTGTAGTCACAAAAGCCTGCAAAACCAACATGGCAAATCATGCCCATCAGGATGGTCCGAATGGCCGCGCGCCTTCTGGCGGCTCGCAGAATGGTGATCATGCCGACACAAACGGTACAACTGCCACCTACTCGAATCCTCATCCGGGACGGGTCTTTCTCAGCCGTCAATATGTGGCCGACGAGTGGATCAACCGGCAACTTTTGCTCGTCTTCAGCGACTCTGGCAAGGAGGCTCGAGATCGCTTCGAGGGAGTTGACCATATCGATTCTCTAGTCAGATTTCTACAGCTGTGAGAGCTCATGCGTCTGCTTTTCTTTATTGATCCAGCTCTGACCTTCCTCGTCTAGTCCCATCAAAACCTTTGACGCCGCCTGTACCTTCTTCCACAAGTTGCGTCTGAAGCATGGCAACAGCCAGTTCAACCCGCAGGATGCTGCGATCGCCTGTCTCTTTGTCGCTTGTAAAGCTGAAGACACCCTCAAAAAGTCCCGCGAAATCCTCTGTGCTGCTTATAACATGAAGATGCCCAGCGACCCTAAATCCCCGGACGACAAGGTATGCCCAATCCATGAGAACGTATCTCCAGTCATGTACTTACGTATTTCAGGTCTTTGACAAGCCTGCCGTGGTTACTCAGACCCTGGAACGACTGACCCTGGAGGCTATCGGCTTTGACTTTCGTTGCCGCTACCCCCAGAGCTACGTGATCAAGCTCCTGAAGCTCGCGCTTTCTCACGACGAGGCACGCAATCTCTACTCGGTCGCCCTCGACATGTCCATCGACATGTACAAGACCTACATGCCTCTGAAGAATACCAATTTCGGCATGGCCTATGCTCTCGTCGAGCTTTCTTCGAGGCTCACGGGTGAACATACCGACAAGCTCAAGCGTCTTGAATCCTCCCGTCACAAGGTTCCTCGCATGCGAATTTGCGAGGGCATGTTGGACCTGCTTGACCTTTACACCAAGCATCATAAGCAGACCAAGCTCGGCTCCAGGTTCAGCCTCGACGACTTTATCCAAGTCAAGATTGATATCAACCGGGAGATTGACTCTGGCGGCGACGCACTGCCTCAATGTCCTTGGCCTTTACCTTCCAACGAGGATTTGCATGCCACACCAGTCCCGTCCGATCCAAAGAGCGTTACCAACCGCTTTGTCTTTGATGTTGATGAAGCCCGCCGCGAACAGGTCGTAGTGCAAAAGTTCCTCGAGGATGATTACGACGAGGTCGAGGTGGAATTCGATGAGGAGATCCCAGAGCCGATCCCTTCCCGGCCGCGAGACCGCCAAAATCATGGCCCGGGAAATCACGGCCATGGCGGCAATCGAGGCGGCCACAGTCATCGGGGTTATCGTGGGAACGACGGCTGGGGTCGCGGTGGCAGCCGTAATGATCGCCGCCGCCGTGGTGGAGGCGGAGGCGGCTGGTAGACATTCTCATGACCATGCATCATTCGGCGTTCAGGAAGGATTGATACCCCATATGCTTTGAATTTGCTTGTCATTACAAATGAATGAAATTACTTGGAGTAAACCACATCATGTTATCAAGATGACACAGGGCAGTACATGTCTGGGATTCGAGTGTGTTTTTGAAGTATTCGTTGCAGAGAAAGGCAGTAAATACAACGATAATCACCGTTTGTCATGGGCTGTTCTTGCACTATTTCCATACTGGCAACTTCAACTCATGCCTTGACGGTGGCGGCCGGAATGGATCATGGTATCTTGCAGCCAGAGCAAGGTCAGTCCTGCCAGAACATCATGCTTATATTCACAAAATCCACGCGTTGCTCATATTCTTGGAGAAACGCATGACTATCGACAGAACAAGGTTCTGAACATATGGCCTCCGCGCAGCTTTAGCGAGCGAGCGACCCTGAACTTGGCAGGGGTATGTATTCAATATCCCTCCAATCAGCATAGCTCCCGCTTGAATACTCGTCATCTTCTCACAACTAATGCTCCTTGGACCTTGCCGATGAACCCACATCATTATGTGTATCTAAATTCTCTCAGTATTTTACCCGATACTCATCATGCTTGTGCTTATTTTTGCAGGCTAGTCACGTCTGGGCTACGGAGTTGGCACACCGTATTGCTATATTCGGATATGCTTCTCCTGGCACAGAGGCTACGGCCATAAGAATGACTTCTATGTGCTTCTGGTCACAGATGACTTTTCATCTGAACACAGCAAGTGCTTCTTTTGTGTACACATACACTTTTGAAGATGTCTGCCTTTGCCAGATTCCTCGCCCTTGCGGCCCTCGCTGCCACTGCCGCCGGCCAAACGGCCATCACAATCGACCTATCGACCAAGTACCAGACCATCGATGGCTTCGGATTCTCTCAAGCATTTGGCCGAGCCGCAGAGTTCCAAGCTGCCAACGCCACGACCGCCAAGACGGCTCTGGACTATCTGTTCAGCACGACGACCGGTGCAGGATTCTCCATCATCCGCAACCGGATCGGGTCCAACGGGACAGGAGACAGCATCGAGCCAAACAGCCCTGGCTCTCCTGATAGCACGCCGACCTACGTGTGGGACGGCGACGATAGCGGACAGGTCTGGTTTACGCAGCAGGCTGTGAGCTACGGCGTCGAGACGATTTACGCTGATGCATGGAGCGCGCCGGGTTTCATGAAGACGAGTGGAAGTGATCAGTTGCCTGGGTAAGTTCTACTTGTGACGATTCAGAAGGTCCATTACTTATTAGGAGTAGATATTTATGCGGCACGACTGGGCACACGTGCAGCACGGGAGACTGGCAGCAAGCATACGCCGACTTCCTGGTCCAATATGTCGAGTACTATGCGCAGGAGGGCCTCACAATCACGCATTTGGGATTCCTCAACGAGCCCGATTTTGAGGTCTCGTACTCGCAGATGCAGATCAGCAGTGACGGCCAAGATGCCATCGATTTTATTCCAGTTCTGTATGCCACTGTCGAGGACGCCGGCCTGAATATCTCCATTGCCTGCTGTGACGCTCTGGGCTGGAACACGCAGAGCACTTATACCACTGCGTTTGTGGACGCCGGCACGACGGACTATCTAGGTGTCATTACATCACACGCTTACAGCTACGACGCCACGACGCCGCTGAACCAGACCGACCTGCCAAAATGGAACACGGAGGCAGGGCCCTCGTCTGCGTTCACAACCACCTGGTACAGCAGCGGCGCGGACAATGAAGGGTTCACGTGGGCGAACAAGATCGCCGTGGCCATGGTCAACGCCCAGCTTTCCGCATACCTGTTCTGGGAGGGCTTCGAGATCCAGCAGAGCCAGTCGGGCTCCCACCTGGTCGACGCCATCGACGGCGTCAACCCGACGCCGAGCGGCATCTTCTGGGCCTTTGCCATGTGGTCGCGGTACATACGCCCGGGGGCGACGATGCTGGGTACGTCTGGCGCTATCACGGACGTTATTACGGGGGCGTTCCAGAATGCCGACGGCAGCGTGGTTCTCGTGTTTACCAACAGCGGGACGAGCAGCCAGTCTGCGGCGGTCTCTCTTGTTGGTTTTGCGGCAACTGCTGCTGATGCTTGGTTGACCAATGAGGGAAACACGTTTGCGGAAACTAATTCGTCCCTTTCTGATGGAGCGGTGACTGTCTCGATACCAGAAAAGAGTGTTGTGACAGTCAAATTGACTGCATGAGTAGACGTGGTAAGCGGCACAAGGTATGTTGTACAGTATGTCTTCATACTATGACCTATAGCAGCATAATTTATCGAACAAGATGACTTGTGGTAGACATTGGTGATATCTAGGCCAGAGAACATTCATGGTTGTCCCAATTTATCATGTCACTTGCTTCCAATCTCAAGATAGTAATCCATTCTGCGCCAGCCAAGCCTCACAGAGCAATGGCCATTTCGAGACGGGCAGTTCCTTGGTATCCAAGGCAAACCCATGCGGTGCGTCCGCAAATACGTGTAGTTCAACGGCTCCGCCAGCTTGTCCGATTCCCTCGGCCAGTCGATAGGCGTTGACCACGGGGACAATGGGATCGTTGCCCGAGTACACGATGAAAGTCGGCGGACACGATGGGACCAATTGCACGTCCGGCTGGACGACGTCGTACAGGGTCTGCTTCTCAGGTGGTGCCAAGGGCGCCTTGTCGGGTACGACTGTTCGACCAGCGGCATTGGTGGCTGTTGAGCCAAGTATATTAGCTTTTTGCTTTGATACCATTGGCATGTAGAGAATCCAAAATTGTTCTAGATAGATTCTCGATTCAAGTATCTTTCCAAAGAAGGAGTACCATCACGAGAAAACATTAAACCAGGCTGTTCCAGATGATATTATTAAAAAAAATTAAAATACTCACATATCGGACCATATCCTATGATCGCGAATTTGAGCTTCGGCGGAGAAGGCACCGAAGACGTCCACACTGAAGGATATTCGGCCAGAAGCGCCGCTCAGAGATGACCTCCGGATGACAGACCGCAGACCCCTATTCCGTTCGGAGCACCGGCCCTCTCCTCAATCAGCCCCAACGCCCTCCTCGCATCATCGAGCGGCGCCTGGGGACCCGTCTCCGCCGCCGGAAACCTGTGCACGAGCACAAACGCGTGGAACCCGAGACTCGCCAGCCACCGCGCCACCGCGACGCCCTCCCTCCCGACCATGAGCTGGACGTAGCCGCCGCCTCCGAGAACGAGCACGGCGCGACCGTTATCAGCGTGGATCGGCCAGAAGCCAAATAGCCAAGGCCGGTGGACCTTGGTCACCACGGCGGTCTCGAGGGTGCCGTCGGGCTGCTCGAGCTCGAAGGCTCCGTCTATCTCTTCATCGTCGTATAGAGAGTATGCGATATCTGCCAATGCATGGAGTGCGGATGACATATTTTCGAATTCGTAGAAAAGAAAGATAAGCTCGAGGCACTGCTTATTTCGCGGAGTTTTTGGAATGTATCGCAGGTTTGCATTATGAAATCCCTCATGATATATGCCGATATAACGTGATTTTCTCCTGAGTGAGCATCACAATGTTATCCCGAGACAGATTTCTATTACACCGAGTTCCTGATCAGTCAAATGAATTACATTTTGAAATTTTCCACCAATTAAAACGATTTATTTGTTGTTTGGTCATTTTGAAATTAAGGATAAAACAGTTGGTTTGTATGGATTTGTATGAGCTTATATACATGTGGTTGGCTTTAAACAGAGCCTATCTACAACTTGAATGCCGATATGGCCATGCCTTGTCTCGCCAGAAAGAGTCTCGTTTCTATGACTTACCTTGTACAGAGAACTGCACATGCGTTCTGCAAGAATTGAGTTCCCATCGCCACCACCTACCTAAGCATCTGAGTCTTGAGCAGCCAGGCCGTCCTCTCATCCAACCCTCCAGCACCGAACCGCTCAATCTCCCTCCTGCTCATCTCAATCTTCCTCCTAGCATCACCAGCCAACAAGTCAAGGTGTACCCGGGCCGCGTCGCGGACGACATCATTACTATCAACATCCGCAAACAACAGAAAATACGCCTCGAGACAATTGAGCTCGTCTTCAAGCTCCTCCAGCCGGCCCCGGTGCTCCGGGCTGAGGAAGTATCCGCCCCGGAAGCCGTCGAACGCGCGCAGCCACGCGCCGTAGTCGTCGCCGAACCGGCCGGCGATCCACGCCGACTCCTCGCGGTCGGCCAGGCCGACGAGGTCGCGCAGCAGCTCGCCGCGCAGGGCGTCGGACGCGGCGGCCGGGTTCGCGGAGAAGGTCTGGACGCGCCGCTCGAGGGAACACTCGCTGTACCATCTACTACCGCCCGGCGCTGCCGCGGCGGTGCTGCTGTTCTCGGATCTGGACATGGTTGATGAGATGTCGAGAGTTGCGACGGTAGTACAGCTAATGGTCAGCCCTGTGCGGTTGATCCTCTAGTCTTTGAAATATTGATTGTGTTCTGTCAAGCTCTAGGTTGGGGGCTCGAGTATAGACCCAGATTTATGGGCTGAAACGTACAATGACAAGCCAGAATGTCTTTGTTTTTTCATCGGTATTGTATCCGAGAAGGTGTCAAAGCCGGCTTGAGAGAACAAACCACATGGCGGCGCCTCTTTGTGGCAAGAACAATCCTCGGGATTAATAAGTAGGTATTCAAATCGCAGAAGAAAATACTGAGCAATAGTTCATGACATAACTTAGATGGATCACGATTGGATTTGTCTCTATATCTTAAGCGGTCATTATAAAACGATTCGGCAAACTCCAATGTGGCTCCAAGATTCCGACTATGCCTTGTAGGCCTTGACAACGGGCACCTCCTCGTCCAGAGGCAGAATGTCGGGCAGCGGTCCAACGGGCGCTATCGAAAAGGGGTTGATCTGCGTGTGGCTCTTGGTGTAGTGGTTCTTGATGTGCAGGAAGTTGGTCGTGTTCTTGAAGGCCGGGTGGTTCCAGTACAGGTTGCGCATCCACTTGTGGGTGGCCGGGTACCCGGAGCGGATGTCCCGGATGTTGCACTTGAAGTGCTGGACGTAGACGGGGTCGAAGCGGATAATGGTGCAGAACCTGTAGTGTCATGTCAGCTCAAAAGCGCAAGTATAGTAAGAGATAGGGGGTCGACTCACACTCTGACATCCGTCTCCGTCAGAACATCGCCAAAGTAGTACGGCCCCTTGCCGTTCTTGAGGTGCTCCTCGAAGCGGTCGAGGGCCTCGAACAGCCTGACAACGTTCTTCTCGTACGCCTCCTGCGTGGTGGCGAAGCCGCTCTTGTAGACGCCATTGTTGATCTGGTCGTACGTCCACTCGCCGACCTCGTCAATCTCCTTGCGGAGGGCCTCGGGGTACAGGTCGACGGCGGCCTTGTCGGCGGGGAGCTGGTCGTTGAAGGCGGTGCCGAGCATGCGCAGGATCTCGGACGACTCGTTGTTGACAATGGTCTGCTGCACCTTGTCGTACAGGACCGGCACCGTGAAGCGGCCCGAGTAGTCCGGGTCCACGGCAAAGTAGATGTCGCGCAGGTGCGTGTTCTTCTCGTGGCCCGGGACCGGGTCCGGGATCACGTTCTCGCCCTTGGCGTCCGTGTCTTCGGGGGTCGGGAACCGCCAGCCCTTCTCGGCCATGTGCCAGTGCACGACGGAATAGCTGATGAAATCCTCCAGACCCTTGAGGCTTCTCGCGATCAGGGCCCGGCACGCCCACGGGCAAGCGTAGCTGACATAGAGATGGTAGCGGCCCTTTTCGGCCGGGAATTTGGCGCCCGGCTCCGTCGAGATCCAGTCCCGGAACGAGCTGACCTGGCGTTTGAACTCGCCGCTCTTGTCG
This sequence comes from Pestalotiopsis sp. LF_19_12, assembly GCA_023510015.1. NCBI lineage: Eukaryota > Fungi > Ascomycota > Sordariomycetes > Amphisphaeriales > Sporocadaceae > Pestalotiopsis > Pestalotiopsis sp. LF_19_12. The sequence goes on along the minus strand of JALYBT010000056.1, from coordinate 144,829 downwards.
CCCGGCTTCACCCACTCGGTGATCTTGCTACCAGAGGACTATGAGTTTTTGCGGTCAGCGTGGATACTTTGGAGGCCTAGGTGATATGATTGCATGGGCAAGCAGGCAGCAATATGATGCGGTTTGGACGACACATGAGCTGCTTACCATTCTGACTTGGGTGTTTAGAAACTTGGGCACTGGTGGTCGGGCTGTGACTGCTTTAGAGAGCACCTTTGACGGGCACACGATAGTTCTCGAGGTAGTGAAATTCTTTGTCTGCAGTAAACTTGCAGACGGTTTTGATATACGCTGGATATGTGACGCAGCACAGCTATGGATTGTGGCAGCGCGGGTGACGACTTTGTAGTTCATGGGCTCAATCGAAGCTTTCCCTGAGAATGAGGGGTATTATCAGTGACTCGTGAGGCGCTGCGGTGGACTATATATCACACTTATAGCATGACAAGGTGGTTCCGAATCGAATACGGGGCGAATTATCGGCCGATAGTCATCCAAGTATCTTACAAGACTTGACTCAAAAACTCACTCTATTAGATGTAAGTGACTAAGCTGATCCAGGTGCAATCAAATAAAAGCTTCATGTCAGTTCCTGTCGATCGCCAATCGTGACGTAAACTAGAGCGGGTTCCACAGACCATCGCAGTTATGTAAGTCATCACTAATCCGAGAGCCCTCATCAGTCAGATATTCACTAATTCGTGTTTGGCGTAGTGTATTCGGCATTGCCTGTGCGCTAGACGGAGCACAGCGTCGGCGCTGCGGCTCTACCCGGCCAATGTCATGTCTCCGTAACAAAGACGATAGCCCGTCGACCATTTCGGCTGGACTATTGTACATGTTCACCACGAGAAGGTCAAGTATGCATCATGATGGCTACTGTATGAAGTAATCTATTTTGGGACTATTGAGAAGAGTTCTCCCTCTTGGCTGCATTCTCGTACCAAGGCTCGCCCTGCTTAACAAAGACAAAAACACTGGCCCACATTATGATCTATCCTTGGGGCGTTTCTTCCTTACATCGTGATAGAAATGAACCAGTTCTAAATAATCTTCTACCTGACCTTGCACTTGATGTAAGGCACCTCGACATCTTCCTCATTCACATCCTCGGCCACCATCTCGAAAATGACCTCTTTTTGGTGCTCAGGAATCGGCTTCTTCGAGATGAACTCGACCAGCTTGCTGAGGGGAAGATCCATCCTGTCCTTGAGCTTGGAAGGCTGGAAGAAGGAAGCATACAACAGACTGACTCCTGAACTCAACATGGTGATGCTGAGACCACGGCTTTCAAAGTCTGCAATCAGCTCCCTCAAGGTTGGGTTGTTGACCTCGAACCTGTCCCAGATCTTGTCCAGAGTCACCTTGCCATTGGGTCCCTGGTATTCAACCTTGGGGCTGGCAATAGGCTCGCTGAAACCAAAGAAGGGCAAGGCGAGGTTGATGAAACCATTCTTGTACTGCTCAATATCGTCCTTGCCGTCGATAATCTTGTAGAGCTCGAGAATGACAAGACCAGTCACCAGAGCCGTCGTGGTGGCAATGGCAGGAATGATCTTTCCAGCAATGAACTTGGTCTTGTGTCGGTCGGCCTGTTCAATCTTGTAGTTCTCGGCGCGCAAGTTGCTGGCGGCAGTAATGAAGTCAATGTGGTGGTTTGTATCATCATCCTTCTCAAATTCGACTGGCGTAAGCTTGAAGCCAGCCATCTTGCTGGCAGGCGGCAGGTCCTTTGCGATCTGCTGAAGCTCATCGCCATCATCGAAGCTGCTGGCACTCGGATCCTAAAGTAGAGGTTAGCAGTCTTTCAACGTGTACATGTCTGAAGCAGCACTTACCGGATCGCTGTCCTTTTCCTGGATCTTGACGTTTGCATCAGGCGCAAAGTCAGGGACGATGACGTTATCAAGGACCTTGAGATACGTCGTCTTATCAACTCCCTTGGTGTTAATATTGTAGTTGAAAGCATGCAGGTTGGCAGCAGCCACCACAAATCCGAAATGAGTCGGGTTCTTGGGGTCAAACTTGAGCGCGTCGGGAGCACGCTTCGGGCCGGACCAGAACGGCTGGCCTGACGACGAGGTCGAGTCCTTGGGGAAGTTATGAAGCAGCTGTTGAATAGCATTGTTGTACTGCTTTTCAAACAGCATACGGGCCCAGATGATGCAGTCTTCAAAGCTCAATGGCTTATCGGCCACCAAGTAATCCCGGATGGTCTCCAATGTGGCCTTCTCGTTACCACCCTGCTTCAGTGTTGCCTCCAGGTAGTTAGGCTGGGTTAGGTAAAGGTTGACAGTCTCGGGAGACTTGACAAACGAGGTCTCGAAAAGCTCACGGGCCCATGCAATGGTGTGCTCAATCTTGTTGGGGAAACTCCTCAGAGTGCACATGGGGAACGACTGCTCGGGAGGATCCTGGGAAGACGAATACGATTCCGTCAGCATGGGAAGGACGACTTGTGTGTTACCCTTGGTGCCGAGGGTACCACTCTCGAGGAGGGGCTTGTGGAAAAAGACACATCTGCGGTCGACATATGTTCGTGCTTCAACATTGTCGAGGGCATTCGTGACACCATCCAGCTCGCTCCAGAAGTCCTCGTTGAAGATTTCCTCTGTCTCTGGGCTCACACGATCCTTCAAGCAGACAATGTGTCCATCAAGATCGGGGTTCATGGCCTGCACAGCCTTGGCAGCGCAGTCACTCTTCATCCCACCAACATCCTTGGCGCGGAACAGGAATTGACGATTGAGATTGCTCTTCTCGATCGAGTCCATATCAGTAATAGTGATGCGACCCTTGGGACCGACTCCCAGACCAATCATGGCCCAGTTCTTGAGCATCTCGCAACCAATGGCTCCAGCACCAACCAGGAACTGCCTGATGTTGCCAAGTTTTTCTTGGTACTCCTTACCAAAGACTGCGATTTGACCGTCGTAGCGCGAGCCGACTGGCTTGCAAAGCTCCTCTGTACGCTTGGTGCTGGTCGGAAGCGACTCCAGGGAGTCAAAGTACAGCCACTGCTTGATGGGGTGGAACTTGCCCGAAACAGCCTTGAGCACTTCCTGAGCAGTGAGACCACCAAACAGGGCAGCCATGGGGTTGAGATCACCAGTTGCCTGGTAGCTGAGCTCCTTGATCAGCTTCTCGTCAATCTCAACCTCGAGCTTCTCCGCTTGAGCAAAAGCCTTGGCCGATGCAACCAGGACAATAGCATCCTCCTCGTTCATGGGGCGAGGAAGACGGTCCTTGGTCTGCGAAAAGGCGTGCAGTGCTTGGAAACCAATGTGTAATTGCTGAGGTCTGTCGAACTTGGCAAAGTCGGACATGAGAAATTCGGGGTCCTTGATCGCAGAAGAGATGGTCTTGAAGTCGAGGAACTTTGGCATCTTGACCTGCTGGTAGAGACCGCCACGCTTGTACTGGCCCAGGCCAGAAACATCGCCAATGGAGAATGTGTAAGGACCCTTCACCGTGATCTTCCTCGGCTCGGAGCTGTTCAGACCCTCCATACCCTCAACCTCGGAGAAGGTGACATAGTCGCCATCCTCGAGGCCGTGGCGCGTCTCGTCCAAGGCTGACACCAGGCCTTCCTCGTCGATATCGGCCACGATACCACTGAGGGGGTTCTCGCCGGTCGCATCGAGCACGGTGAATTTCTCGCCAAAGTCGCAAAAGATCGAGGCGAAGAGGCCAAACGTGTCGGCGCATACAACGTAGATGCCCTTGGAATGACAGTAATCGCCGATGGCAAGCTGAAGGTGCAGGGGCGTATTTGTAAGCACGACAACCTGGTACTTGTCGAACTGGGAGAGGTTGTCGCCTAGCCCGGCAGACTGGTGGACGTTGACGGGTGTGTAGGCATTCAGCTCAGCCACTCGGGGGGCTGTCACGGCGTCTCGGGGCTGGCCGACGTCTTCGGGATGTAAGAAGAACTGAGCAGACAAGTCTGCGATGGCGACGGGCTCGGGATCGTGCAGGGTCAAGCTCTTGACACCAGCAAGAGCAATGTTCTTGGCGATCTCTACACCCAAGCCTTTTAGGCCGACGATGAGGACGTTGGAAGCTCCCATGCGCTTCATAGCCTCGTGTCCGAGCACGTAGAGCTGTCTGCTGTAGAGGGACTCGTCGATCTCGCTGCCGGTGCCAACTACCGACTCGTCGACCTGGAGTCGGGTGACCAGGTCGACCTGCGGCGGGGTCGTCATGTTTGTGTCCTGTACGGGCCAAACAGGTTAGTACAAGATACGGAGAGCGCGGCCGGAATGAGGAGCCGACCGATATCAACGGCTACAGGGTCTCGAAGTATCGAAACGTTCGGGATGGAGATGAGGTCGGGGACAGCTTACGGTCATGGTTCTCTTGGGGGAGATGGGGACGTCTCCGTTCGAGAGCTTGCGCTTCCCCAGCTTGACTGTATTTCGGATCTCAAGCTCCTGGGCGCTTGAGAATATTGTACGCTAGATGGATACAAGGTGACGATCGACAAAAGGCGCGGTATTGAGAAGAATGCCAAAAAGTATGGCTCGTGATGGGAGTTGTGAATACAAGGTAGAGGTGGCTACTGCAGTGAGGCAGAGAGAGTTGCTGGTTAGGTGGGATGGGAGGGAACAACCCCACCAACGAGGCTACTAGCGGTGCTGCTGCGATGCACTGAGTGGTGTCTCCAGACTGAGTTGACCCACCAAGGGAATGACGTATCGCCGGGCTTGTTATATTACGCTGAGCAATCTCAAAGACCAGCCGAAGGGTCACTTTTGATTTCTAAGATACAGGCAAATCGAAGTGTCTGAATAGATACTACGCCAAAGGGCTTCCTCTGCAAAGCTCTCCCTGAGATGCGACACTGCTGATTCAGCCTACAAAGCAGCCGGGGATGTGAGAAGGAAGCGGCGGTACAGGCAGGGGCGGGGCGAAACGCAGGTCAAGAAGTGTATGAGTCAAGCAGCGTCCATGGAAAGAAAATCGCATTGCACCTGCATGCTTGGGCGGCTGTGTATCTACCTTGCATAAATGTATTGAGGTAAAGACGACTGCTCCATCGGCAACAGAAACTACCAGTGTCTTGAGCATTTCAACAAAGAAGCTCGTTTGATGTGGACATTCTTGACTTCGAGCATGTTCGAACTTCCAACCTGTTTCGAGTGATGGAACGTGTGTCAGCAGTTGATATAGCCACAAAAGAAGCATCCTGCATCAAGGCGCCTTTATTTGGTTATGGAGAAAATATCTCCCGCGACACCTCAGTTGCCTGTAGAGAATGAATATCCAAAGGCTAGAGACATCCCATCTACCTATCCCTCCATTGCCTACAGTGACATACACACTGTTCTATGAGTTCAGGCTAGCATGGAATGATTTAGATTTGGTTATCCACAGAACAGCAAATTACAAGTCATGATTCAGACTCAGAGGATCAACACACGAGACACCGAAACACTTGCAGAGATCGTTTCTTGCTTTTATCAAACTACCACCACTCGCGAGCAGACATGTGCTAATCCGCGACACGCTTTTCCACTCTCCCTCTTCAAGAACCATTACATCCCAACTGCCACAACAGTTCTTCTCAAGGCAAACAACTTCCTCCTCAAAAGATCAGCATCCTTTCTCCCGGCATGCTGGAATTAAGTACGCTGTGCCGGCATCACCTTTCCCCTACCGGCTCTTCGAAAATGAACACAGAAGTGGTATATCTACTCCCACCGGCGCATCCCTCCAATGTGCCCTTTCCTCCAAGTGTTAAAAGTGTCCAAAAAATGCAAACACAACAGTGCTGGACTCTATAGTAAGGATCGTCCTCATCGTGGGTATCATTCCAACTGCCGTCCCTGAAACCAATAATATGCCAAACCTTTCCCATGTCCATCCTGTATAATGAGTGTGTGAGTCCGTAAGCCTGTTGTTCCATACCGATGTAATGCAAGTGCTATATCAAGGATCGTAATGAAGTCTAGAATTCGTAAATGTCGTTAAATGAGAGTGGTTAGGGATAATATCATTGCTGATTCCCCCCGAAGCTGAATTATTTGTTAAAGATTAAAAGGCAAAAATAAGTGCCAAGATTGTGAAGAGCAGCGAGCTCGAGCCGGTGGCCAGAGAGAGACGTGCTGCGGCTGCCGTGACTACAGACGTCGCCGTGCTGCTGGTCGACGTCGCGGTCAGGGAGCCCGAGCCGGTGGCAGAGCCGGTGGGAGTGGCAATGGTGCTTCCACTGCCACCGCTTCCACCGCTTCCACCGCTACCTCCGCTTCCTCCGCTTCCTCCACTGCCGCTGGCACCGCCACTGCTCGTGCCAGTGACAGCCGCGACTGAAGATGAGGTTTGACCAGAGACGGTCGTGCTCGCAGTGCTTCCAGAGTTATCACCAGAGCCGTTTGACGATGTGGCTGTGGAAGCACCGCTGCCCGTTGCCGATGTTCCTGTGTTTGTGGCAGTGCCGCCGCTTGAGGTGGCTGATCCTCCCGAGGAGCCTCCCGAGGAAGCTCCTGAAGAAGATGAGCCTGATGAGCCAGACGAAGCCGAGACACCAGTTGAGCTGGCAGTTGAGCCACTGGTGGTCCTGCCCGATGCCGAGCTTGCGGTGTTGGTAGACTCCGACGTTGGACTTGTTATCGGCACGATAGAACCCGTGGCCGCTGAAGTCTGTGTTACCGTTTCAACCGGGTTAGTGCCGGAGACCTCGCTTTGCGGCCCTGTGCCTGTGGGCGAGCCAGAATTGTCGTTCGCGCAGTAATCGATGTATTGTTGGAAGTTGCTCAAGACATAGTCCTGTGCATTCGAACGCTTGACATTGGCTTCGTTCACTTGAATGCACTGTTCGCAGGTAGCGTATAGCAGTTTGAATGCAGAGCCCGTGTTGCACAGTTCAGTCGTCTTTCCTACGCTCTGTGCCTCTGTCTGCGCATTGTTGCAGCCGTTATAACATTTCGAGGGAACTACTACGTCCCCGTCGGCTCTTTTGAACCGTCCCCCATTGACTAAGGGAACTCGTCGCTTCTGGTGCGCTTCGTAGGTAGGATACGCCGCGACGCTGGAAGTGGTGGTGGCTGTGGTTGTTGGCTCCGGCCACTCGCTCAGAGACGTTTGCGACTCCCAGTTACCGGTGGTGACGGTCGTGGTGGTTTTATGGCCGTGTCTCCCTGTGATCGTGGTTGTATAAACCTCGGAAAAGGTGAAGATATCATAACTCAGGCCAAATGCTTCAGGGTTGAGATAGAAGAAACCATCCACAACTGGGTAGTACCCGCCGGTTGAATTGTTATTATCGTCGCAATCTGGCTCATCGTGGTCCCAAGTGACATTTTGAGGCTGAGGCGATGGCACACATCTTGTCGGGTCACAGACATAGTTATTGGCTGGGATATCGGCGAAGACATTGCATCCGCCAGGTTTATACGGGCTGCATACTTTCTGGGGTGGGCAACCAAACGTGTAGTCCGACCTCGGATCGTAGACTGGATATCCAGAACCAGTGTTGGTCGGCACTGGGATGGGGCAAGTCAGAGTATCCGTATAGGTTGCGGTCGCGGTCGCCGTTATGGTCACTGGTACAGTCACCGGGGGGACTACAACTGTAGCGGTGGTCGTGAAAGTGGTGCCGCTCTCAATCAAGGTGACGAGCGAAGTGAGTGTTGATCCCGGCAGTGTCGTCACTGAGCCGGGCAATGTCGTCACGGAGCCTGGTAATGTCGTCACGGAGCCTGGCAATTCAGTCGTGACGGTGACCGCGGGCTGCGTGGTAGTCAAAACCTCGGTAGTGGTAAAAGTGTTTGTCGTAAAGATGGACTCTTCAATCGTGCTGACCGACACAGTGACATAGGTCGACGTTGCAGTGAGAGTGATGTAGGAAGTCTCGCTCTCCGTAGCTGTGGTCGCGGATATCTCAGTAGTCGCGGAGACCTCGGTAGTAGTCAGAGTCAAAGTATCCGTGATGGTCGTTGGCACGCTCGACGTAAAGATTGAAATGGTCGTGAACGTCGACGTCACGGAGCTGGTCAGTGTACTCGTGTGGTCCACTATGACCGTAGTTGGCAGGACAGTCGTGGAAGTCACAGTCGCGGTGAGAGTGGTCGGTACGGACGTAGTATACGTCGTCGTCGTCTCCGAGGTCGCCGTGGTCGTAGTCGTGGCCGTGTCTGTTTCTGTTGCTGTTGCCGTAGTCGTGGCCGTGTCCGTAGTCGTGGCCGTGTCCGTAATCGTGGCCGTGTCTGTCTCCGTTGCAGTTGCAGTAGTTGTAGCCGTATCCGTCTCCGTCTCCGTTTCCGTTGCCGTTGTGGTCACCGGAGTAGTGTACGTAGTCCTCTCGGTCTCTGTGACGGTAGTCCAGATTGTCGAGACGACACATCGTACATCAGACGTAGGGTACGCATAGGCATTTGTAGTGGTAGCACCAGCGCAAATGGTCACATAATACGGATAGGACTGTCCAATTGTTAGATATGCCGCTTTCAAGGACTTCATATTTGCTTACAGTTGTCACCACAGACGTAGCGGTTTGAGTGATATAAGAGGTATCAATGGTAGTGGCTCTGGAGTGGAGAATTAGCTTATGTTTTACTCGCAGCTCTTGGGACTTACGTTGTAGTTTCTTCGTCCGTCACTGTGGCCGTTGCAGTGGTAGCCGTCGAATGTGTCACATAGACTGTCGAGATGGCAGTGGAACTACCAATGATTAGAATGCGCTTTTTGGGAGTCGCGGAAAACATACGTGATTGTCTCGTAGCAAGTTGTCGTGCTCACTTGTGTCTCTGTTTTTGTAGCCGTCTTGGTGACAGTTGGGCAGAGATTCACTAGTGATGGAGACGAGACTGGGTAATTATCAATCACGGCATTGGCGACACCCTCCTCTGTGTCATTTTGCCTCGGAGATAGGCCAGTTGCGCTCGCCGTCAGGGCAAGCGACAACGGCACCAGCACCGCAAGATGCTTGGAGATTTGCATTTTGCAATCTGGATATTGTCCGAGTCAGCTTGGGGCTACTTCGGCTTCAATGTCAAACGATTGACTCTGGAGTAACGAATGTCCAGTGAAAGAACGAGTCTTCCTGCACAAGGAAGAAGTGTGTGGTACTGGACCCCAAGGGAGAGATCCGGGGGCTGACTTTGTATAAGTTGTGAAGGAGGGTGTGTTTACTCGAGTTGCCTCCCAGCCTTTTTCCTCAATGGCAATCGAGTGGAAAGACCGCCAAGGATTCAACCAAATGGCAACCTCGAATGAGAATGACGTACAGTTCTGATAGGTCTGGACAACTGTGAAAATTCTCTCGTACAGGTGACAAGCTGCTCCGCGACCACTCAGAAAGGAATATGAGAAGACGGGGTACGAGCGCAAGAGAGTCTTCTCTAGCAGCCGCGGCCTGCCACGAAGCTGGCCGGGTAAGGCTGACCACAAGAGACAACAAGCACAGCCAAATCACCGGAGCTACGAGGTACGAAGGGGGACTTGGAGCTACACGGACCGGGGTCGGTCGTGATGGTTACATGGCAAAAGTCCACATCGATCATATGTAACCAGGCACCCATGACGGGTGCAGATCTGCCCATTGGGCCCCCCGGACTGAGTTGCATCTTGATGTGGGAGTCGCATGCAAGCAGAGGCCGGCCCGCCTGTCATGTAGAATATCCAGGCGCCTAACACGCCGTTGAATCTGCAAGATCTCGTTGTCGACGCAGATATCCTCATGACACAAGACATTCACTCGAGTCTTATTGCAGAAAGCGATCGTTTGTTTCGGCCACGATCAAACTGCCGGCCGAGCATCAATCAATATTTGATGCGAACACAGGTACTACCCGTGCGGAATTGCTTGTTTCTAGTCGGTCTCACGTAACACGATAGACGAGGGAGAGACACAACCATCTCGCCATTGGTCCGAGAGGCCCTCAGCCCTTCTCTGCCAAGAAGTAGCTACTCCCCGGCGGCGAGTGGGGAAGTCATACTCGAATCCTTCGACATGGTCCAGAGCAGTGGTCCATGATATCGTCGTGGCTGTGGAAACCTGAAAGATCATGCCACGGCCATGTAGTATACTGATGGCGTTCCTGCTTGATGTCGGTATTGATCGAACTGCCGGGTGTCTACTGCATCGCAAGCAGGCTTGACGCTCGCGGCCGCAGCGATGTGAGGGCATGATCGAGGCACAACTGTTGCCAGGCATGAGTTATTGGGGGCGCGGAGTGGACGATAACGCAAAGCCCGCCAGCCTGGGTCTCGAGGTACGGCACGGAAACCAGCATTGCAGGATGGCAGCGGCACAGTCGGTTGATGGGTGTAGTTGAGCAACAGTTTGGACGAGTCACGGCGAGATCCCGCACAGACGCAAAGAGAGCAGAGCAGCGTGCCCGTCGTATTGCATGAGTACAATACATATGCATGTACATGACAGAAAGAAGCAACCCCAGCCTCGGGCCAACGAAGGCAAATTTGCTTCCTTTTTTGCCCTCTCCCGGCCGCAGTCGGGCGATGTTGGAGTAGAGAGCAAAATGCTGGCAGCAAACCAGGGGACTGGGCCGGATAGAACAACCGAAGGTAAAGAGTATGTTGGTCGTCAGAATATAGTAGGTGGGGTATCCATCGAGCACTCTCGACCGCCCAGAAGACTGTTGTCATCCAATATTCGACACCGTGAAAGGAAATAATCGCCACCGGGTACCTTGCAATATTGATTTTTGCTGGCCAGTTGTAAATGTGGAAGGCTAGATTAGGCCAGACCGAGGTTTGTTAACACAGAACCGTTGGTACATTATGTTACTTTTGCGCCTTTTGTCATGGACAAGAAACGGGACATGGGGAGGAGATCTCCCCGGACCAAGACTTTGCGAGCAGCGAGGCTGTCTATCGAGCACTCCAGACTCGATTTCTCCGCTCGGGATCGTGCCCATGGTTTGTGATTTGACAAGCTGTTCTCTCATACGAAAATCGATGCAGCAACTGATCCAGAAGTTTTTATTCGCGACAGCTGATTCTTCTGTGGAAGCAGGCGGACTTTTCAGCATGAGCACAGGTAGGTGACACTGTGGAAGCAAGTACGCAGACTGGATCTCGCAAATGGCTAATGGTCTGATATCCGCAGAGCAGCATCGCGGGGAACCCTACTCAGTGTTGGTCGATTGACACCATGCTCTTTTGATCGGGCAGCTTCTCGTCAGCTGTGTTGCCTGACCCCCCTGTACAGTGTGATTCTGAATCTTACGTGCATGGGAGCTGGTCGTAATGGTTGCAGCCCCCACCTGGAGCTGTTGACAGGCAGGTATGTAAGTCTTTTTCGAGCATCAGGCTGGGCTCAAAGACGGACTCTCCCTTCATCACAGTATGGGTTTTTGTGATATTTTGGTTCTTGGAAAGATAATTCAAGCACAATGTGTTTGGCGTTCAGAGTAGCTTCGCGATGCCGATCATAATCAATTGTGTAGAGCACGGCGGAAGAGGGACTCGCAAACACAAACAATGGCGAGCGATTATATAAATAGACAAGTCGGGTGCGAGCTAGACAGACAAGGGAGCAGCATGGCAAACTTTGAATAACACATTGTCAGTGACATTTGAGCGGTCCCGAAGTTCCACTGGCGTATGTTGGTGCTGCCGGGCCGGAATGTTGTCGCTTGATGATTGGTTATCCGGAGGATGGGTGCATGGGTTGGTCTTTTGCTGATTGGTCTTATACTATAACTGTGCGCCACTTATTAGGAATGGGCGGAAAGTCGAGAAGCAAAAGAAAAGGCGGGATCTAATTCTTAACTTTGTCAAACCTTAGTCGGACCTCACAGTACGGCGTAAGTGCGTCCTACCAGGAATGTACCCTTGGCAATGCTCCATTCCAATCGTCTTCGTCTGTCTTGTACGAGTCAACATATCTTCATCATGTCTTGTCTCAACCGAGAGAATGATCCCGTCGCCATGAGATCCGATCGAAAACATGGGCGATCCAAAGCAAACAGACTGTAGCATTCTCCCGGTCGGGCCGTGGTCTTCGAGGCCTTCTCCCTCCCCTGCCCTGTCTGTCTCTTCTCTATGATCGCCGGACGGCTTACCCGTCATATCATGAACCCCGCCAACCCAGCCTTTCCTGCTACCCGGCAGCATTACTTCACGTTACCTGCAGCCAAGGGCAACACTCTCCACCAATGACCGGCCTGATTGCTTATGCAGCCCTTACGCGGATGTATCCCTCAATCAATACTACATACAGCATCGTATCGTTCGCGCAGCACCCTGGTGAGGACTTGGAAATGTAACCACTTCTGAGCCGGCGAGCACCGACTCAGCCCACCCTCGTGTCCCCCTGTCGACATAGAGTTGCACATGTATACCGGCGGCGGCCACTCAGCGACTTTGAATACCAACATTGGATGTACCATGTCGATCGAGCCAAGCCATCATGTCAGCGAAGAGCGGCGCAGGTTGGTCTTGTAGGACGGCCGCATCTCTTCGGCAAAGCTGAATTGTGCTCATTCTCTGCGAGCGGAGGCGTTCTTGGTATTTTCTGGAAGGTCTTGTTCAGAAATGTTACTCGGACGATTCTAGCATGTAAATGCGCATACCGCGCTTATTCCCGTTCCCTGCCCAGAATTCTGTATAGTCGTGTCTCTTTTTTATCTCACGTTTGCGCTTTTGCGGGTGAGGCTGAGATTCCCCAAGAGGCTATTGGCTCCAAGCTCTGAGTTGTTTGCAGAACAGATACAATTTTTGGCCACCTTCCCATGCGAGGGAGACATGTGAGTGTGTGGCATCGGTCTCACTCTTGTCTCCCCCCATCCGGGGTATACCGTATACGGCTGTCGCCCAGAGAGACGGCCAAGGAGAAGAAGCAAAAGAACCCCCATCTCACACAAAGCTTACCCAGTGGTATGACTTGCAGTTGATCAGCACCGAGAGACACTGCATTCGCTCCTGCTCTTCAGCTCTTCAGCACCTTGACCCAATCATCGAAAAGTAAGACGTCGCATCCACAAGGAGAGAACATACAAACAATACTGTCTGTACAGCGAGGATCATCCCCTACTTTTTAACACACTTTGCCACTCAATATAGCCATTGACACGGAGCGGGGCCGCCGTGTGGTAAGGCTTTGTTTAACCCATCCAAGAAACTTCTGACCGAGACAAAAGACGGACTCGACGGGCGCTGCCAGATCCGTTGTGCGCTCTGCTTTCATCTGGAACCGGATCATCACGGTTCCTTCCCCATGGTCGCCTTGGCCACGCCTGTCCTGACAAATCCAGACTCAGACTGAATAATGACCTGGCATTCCAGTCGTTGACCAGAGACTTCTTTGTTTTCCTCAGCAGGATTGCCTCCCGCTACCAAGTACAACCAGCCAAGGCCCGATCCATGTAGTTTTGACAGGGCCCCGTTTGTTCGCGTTCCCGTTCTCAGCTTTCCTATCGCCTTGAGTGTAAAAGAATTGATGCATACACCGTTGGTATTCCCAAAACACCAAAGCAGCATCATGCCGCGGTCAACAATAATGGCCTTTTGGGCGCTCGCTGCTGGCTTGGCCGCAGTCGCCAATGCCCAACAGTCTGGATGGGCCAAGGGTCAAGTCAATGCGACAATGTGCGCATGGCAAAACCCGCGAGGTGAGTCGAAACCTTATTCCATCCGTACCTTGTTGGCTTCGGTATTGATGTTTTATGATCACAGCGGCTCAGGTTCGAGACACACTGTATATTGATGGAGGATATCTCTTCTGGGTCCCAGGTTTGTCTGATGGGACATATGGCCCTGCGACTCAAGACAGTGAGTGATTTCAGTCGGATAAACCATATTGACAAGATATCACTCTGACCATGTTGCAGACAACCCTCTCGGTCTGATTTATACGCTGAACTTCAGCAAACCGTTCAACACGTCGACTAACATTAGCGAAATCATGGAGCCGATTTCCAAAGCTCCCAATGGAAATGCGGCCAACAACCTGGCGCCCAACTTCTTTGACGGCGCCATGCTCCACAACGACGCCGAGTTCTTCTTGTACGGCGGCCTGACCACCAAGACTGACAAGTACTCGCCGCCGGACGCCGACGACGTGCTCGCGTACCAGCTGTACCAGTACGGCCCAGAAAAGGAGCAGTGGTTTCCCGGCTTTATCCAGGACAGCCTGGGCGACGACACCACCCGGTATCTCGCCTTTGGCGCCGGTGTCAGCGCGCCCTCGGAGGAGAAGGCCTGGTACTTTAGCGGGCTGCGGTCGCCGACATGGGGCGAGATTTACTATCCGACCATCAACGACAGCATCAATCCGCTGGACGCTTCCAACACCCTGTTGACCCTGAACATGGCCGAGCAGCAGCAGGAGACGTGGTCCAACGCGACCCTCCCCGACGAGATCAAGGGTCGCGGGGGTGCCGATGTCGTCTGGGTGCCCGTCGGTGACCAAGGTATCCTGGTTTCGCTCGGCGGTGTGGTCTATCCAGACTTTAACAATGGAAACCTGACTTCAGAGAACAGAGGGCAGAGTGTAAGTAGTGGCCGGTACAGAAGATTCCCAGACCGAGGCCGCTAACAGTCGTCCAGGAAGCCGAAAGCCCAGCTTTCATGGCGACTATTGACATTTTCGATATCGCTGAAAACAGATGGTATTCGCAGCCTACCATTGCCGGGCCGGGCCAGCTCGCTCTCGGTTGTGCCGTCGTTGCTGCCGCGCCGGATGGTTCGAGCTTCAACATTTACTACTATGGCGGCTACAACGGCTTGGACATGGACCAGGCTTATAGTGATGACGTCTGGATCCTGTCGTTGCCTTCCTTCATGTGGATGAAGATCTCCTCGGGCCAAGCAGACCACGGGCGCGCCGGTCACCGATGCGTCAAACCGTACCCGGACCAAATGATCGTTGTTGGAGGCTACCGCCCCCTTTCGGGAGTAGGATCCATAGACTGCGTTGAGAACAACAACATCATCCAAGTCTTCAACCTCACCGAAGGCAAATGGATGGACTCGTACGATCCGGACAATTGGGCTGACTACGGCGTCCCAGAGATGATCCATCTCATGATTGGCGGCAGCGAGACCGGCGGCGCGACCATGACGACGCCAACTCCGACCGGATGGGCAACACCAGCTCTCTCCGAAGTCTTCCAAAAGGCCTATCCCACCTCGAAGATAACCAGCTACTATCCTTACGGTCGAGATGATGGAACGGCCGGTCGTACCGATGCGAACAGCAGCAGTGTGCCTTCATGGCTGGCGCCAGTGCTAGGTGTAGTGCTCGGTCTCGTGTTCATCACGGCCATTGTCGTCGCTGTGCTGCTGTACCGCCGACGCAAGCAGATCATGAGACGTGGTGGGAGCGAGGTCGCCACGGACGAGAACGGAAACCGCATTCTCTCCTGGATGCGCGGCCAGGACGCAAATGGCAAGGCGCAGACTGTCACCAGCGAGGAGCCGCAAACGCTTGATGATGTCGAGAGTCGAGTCGGCTCTCAGACTCCCTACCAGACGCATCCAGAGATGGCTCAAGCGCAGCAGACACATGTCATGGCCGAGATGCCCGACACACCACTATTTGAGATGATGGGTACGGTTGCCTTTGATCCCCCTGACATCCAAAGTACTTGAAAATGCTAACACGGATAATAGACACTTCTCCGCGAGTAGAACTGAGCGATACGGGCCTGACGCCTGTGGACATTATCAACAAGCACTCGCATTTTGCCCGCTCACCACACACGGCAACTACGCCAACGAACCCGTCATCCTTCTCAAACTATTCCAGCAACATCGAGCACGCCTCGATATCAACCAACTCGCAGACGCGAGCTATATTCCCTGGCTCTGACGGGCGACCTGACTCACCGGCGCTACCTCCCCCTTCGGCATCGACGCCGCCAACGGGAGGCATTCCCCCACCGGACAACCGGGTCGTATCTGACCTGAGTGGAATCAGCGGCCGAGAGCAGTCGCACCTACGCAATATCAGCGATGCAAGCGTCAACACCGGCGTGGACGATGCCACCGGCACGAACGATGGCACTGCCCCGCCCACACCCGTCATCGGGAACGCCATTCCCATGTCGCCGCCCGGACCCGTGAGCCCGCCTAGTGCCGGCGCGGATGGGCGGGAAGATTACTTCCAAAGCGTGGGTCGGACGTTGACGACGGGCAACAACTCCGGGCCTACATACGGCGCGGCCGCCTCGCCATTAAGACGGAGCGTGTTCGTAGAAAGCCAGGACGACCTGGGATTGAAGGGCGAAAAGGGCGAAAACAAGAGGTGATGTTGGCAAATATGCCTGGGAAAAGAGAATGTTTATCGTAATGGCTGGGGAATACTACATCATGGCTTTAGAATTTTGGGCCGGGGAACGGGTCCAAACTGGAGTCGACGAGTCTTCTTTGTATATAGGTTATGGGTTTGGGGAAAGCGGGCATCATCATCTGGTCGATACTTACCATCTTTTCTTCGTAATGGATATTCGTGCACCTTTTCAAAAACCGGCGACAGGAGTCGTTCTTTCTCTGACTGCTTTCATCAGTGTCAAATACAGATCCTGGCTTCAATTCGACCATCCAAGTGCAGCAGTAGTTTGTGTAATGGCTGGTTCAAATTTGGGGTATCGTGAGTAAATCGCTGAATGTCGAAGATGTATAGAAGATCATAACAGTGGAGGAACCAGTTGGAGCCACAGATGCGCCACGAGGATGTCACTTCCGGCCTTTTCTGGTACTCGCCCGGGCCCTCGTCTTTCGAGCCGCGCCCTTTGCTGCTCCCTTGTTCGACTTTGTGGACGCATCCTCGGTCTCGCTCTGCTCCTCCTCGTCATCGTGGTCTCCTTCTTCTTCATCTCCATCTTCGTCGTCCTCGGCATCATCGCCTTCTTCCTCTTGATCTTCACTGTCCTCATTGGCCTCGGCTTCCGGTTCGGTGCTTTCGGCTCTGGCTTTTGCAGCGGCTCTGGTTCTGCTGCGTGCGCCCCTTGCACTTTTCGCAATTGGGCTTGAAGCCATGGGTGTTTCCTCCTCGGTATCCTCGACGGTGCTACCCCGAGTTCTGGTTGTGCTTCCGGCGACACTGGCCCCATCAGTTGTACTGGCATTGCCTCTCTTCCGCTTTCTTGTGCCGCCTGATACGCTCGGTGGCTTTGTCGTGTCTTCAAAGTCCATTTGTGGCGGGCTGCTAGGAGCCTCGCTGGGGTCGTCGGCCAAGCGTCGCGCCCACATCATGTCGCCATACTCTAGGTCTCTGAGAGAAAAGTCTTTATACCTCTTCTCATCGTCATCGTAGTTTTCTCGCTCATCGATCGCCTCCAAGTTATAGAGCGTTCGGAGCTTGGCCCAGATGCCGGGGATCTTCGTATGCGTCTCAAAATCTGGATTTATGCCATGATTCCGTAAATGTTCGCTGATGGCGAGCATCCGAAAATGCTTGTGCATACCTAGAGTACATAAGTTTAGCATCTGAGCCGCAAAAGGCCAAGTGTCATGCTCTGGTGGCTGCGTACCGGCTGGCTTCCACCTGATGATCCCTTTGTAAAGCGAGGCTGTCTGATCGTCTGTCCAGACATCAGCGAGCAACTCCGCGGCTGAGGCCTGATTTGGTCTTCCGGCCGAAGGTGTCTCCGTTGCTCTTGGTGTGTCGGCAGGTTGTGGCGTGTCAATGTCCATTGAATCCTCATGCGCTGGCGTGGGCGTCTTGGGTGTGCCGACACCCAGACTCGTCCGGCCTGTCACCTTGTTGCGCTTCGGGCCCATTGTCACAAAATATATCCTCGTACACGTGGAGGCAGATCTTCGGAAGGGCCAGTCTCTTGATTGAAGTCCTGGAATGCACAATGGGGTACTGCGGAAAAGTCAGAATCTTAATGCCGGTGAGAATGCATTGATGGTCAAGGTTGTGCACAGCTTGTTGGAGCTTGTCGCGAAGTTTGGAGCTCTATCTTATCGGTCATCAGCGGTACAGGTAAGCTGCTACAGGTGCTGCATGTGGTCCCTGGCGATCGCTAAAACAAAGGCTGGAGAAGCTAAGCTAGCACCCAGGTCATCGCGTCGCGGGGCATCTGGAGGCGCGACTTGCATGACTCTCAATTAAGAGGTAAACCCTCACAACCTACCCAAGGAGCGCAACACGATAGGGTCTCCCATAAGACGGAGAGTCCGGTCAGTCTCCATTGATTTATTTCGACGCACCATGGCATCGGGATCAACAGATCAACGAAGCTGGTAGCCAGAGACACGTCGCAAATATGGCCGACGAACAGGTTGCAGACGTGTTTGCCATTCCAGATTTCTGGAAGAACTCCAAATGGCTAGGCAATCTGCACCCAGGCCGGAGCGAATTCTTCAGTCTGGATATCAAATCGACAAATAACACATATCCTCTTGAAAATGAGGTCCCTGTTCCTGACGTCAAATCTGAGGAATTCTTCAGAGTCCCAGCAGCCCTTGCGCCCCTGAGTCTAACCACCAAGGAGCAGACACAACATGACATAGCACCTCCAGGTCCACCATGCGAAGTCAGGCACGAGGATGAGAATCTATTCAACGATAACTTTATTCGGAACGCACATGCTGCAGTATCTACGGCAGAGTACAAATCCTGGGACGGTTTTACTATGCCAGATGTGCCACCAATAGAGCCCATCTTTATAACAGAAGCTGGCTCTGCCACCTACGATGCCGCACTGGATGCACCAGACGACCCTTTACGTCTTCAAAATGGCAGTCGCAATCTTGTCGAGACGCATCCATACATTTCTGCGCTTTTGGCGCTTTCGATGGGCAGGGCTTCAATATTCTTCACTTGGAACGAGAAACTTGGCTCCTTTGAGCAAGACTTGGAGCGCCTTCGAGTATCCGGCTTCTCGGCGCACGTACTGGAAGGTCTTCTGAATAGATGTCTCCAGTGCGGAAACATATCCCGGTTCCTTCGTTCTTTTGTGCAAATCACGTACAAGACACATCCGTCCACTGGCAGGATAGCACTAGCAAAGGCTGTAGACACTCTGCTTATGGTGGTTCAGACTCAGCTAGGAGAACAGGTCAAGACAGTGGCCTCACTCTTGCAACTTCAATCTCTGGTCTCTCCGGTACACACAGTTCTGGCGTTCTTTAATGCGTTGGTCAACAGACTCAACAAGGCGAGAACTGATGAGCAAATGCTCTCTGTCCTATTTGCAGAAACGCAAGCACTCGAGCACGGAGATCAGCTGCTGGGAGAAGTAATGCGAGAAGTGCTAGCCCGGGTCTCTGAACCGTGGTTGGACTTTGCTCAGACATGGATCGGAGTGAAAGCTGAGCAGGGCAACCCAATCACCAAGGACGGGCCTGGAAGGAGCTTCGTCAAAGTCGAGGACGTAGCATACGTGGATGACTTTGGCATTGAAAATGAGGAGATGGATTACGTTCTGGACGAGCGCCGGGTGCCAAACTTTGTTCCCGACGACATCGCCCGAACAATCTTCGAAACTGGCAAAAGTCTACGGCTCCTACGTACTCATCATACCGAGAATCCGCTCTGCCGGCTGGAAATTCTCGATTCAATCCGGCCGCCTTGCCTTGAATGGCACTACAGCTGGAAAGAAATTGAAGGTCTTCAGAAAAAGGCCATCGAGTACGAGGCATCCGTGCTAGAAGCCGTACGCCACCACAGATCCGGGACGCAATCTGGGATGCAAGCGGAACGAAACACGTCGCAAATGGGCTATAGCCTTCAACTCTTTGGTCGGGAAGAAAACCAATTGACACAAAATCTGCTTGCCTCGATCAAAGAGATGAGTCAGCCTCTTCCTTCCGTCAGCACCACGGACAGATTGTCTCAGCTGTTGCACGACCGCCTTTTTCAAAGCGAGAACAACCAGGACTCGTCGGGATTGGGTCTTGTGCCACACTGGTCTCTACTTCCTTTACTGTCCTTTGCTCCATTGGTCGAGGCGCAAGCTAGACTGGTCAACAGAGAGTACATGAAAGTGATATTCTCGTCGCACAAGCTACGAGAACATCTCATGTTGCAGAGAAAGTTTCAGTTACTGGGAGACGGCCTTTTCTGCAGTCGACTGTCTCATGCGCTTTTCGATTCCGATTTGGAGACTGCAGAAAGGCGGACTGGCGTAGTCCAAGTTGGCGGTGTGATGGGCCTACGGCTTGGTAGTCGCGATACGTGGCCTCCAGCCAGCTCTGAACTCCGTCTAGCTTTGATGGGCATCCTTACGGAATGCTATCTGCCCGCATCGAAGCAGGTTGCATGGGGAAAGAATCAGCCCGAACTACCAGGCGATTTGAGCTTTGGTGTGAGAGATCTCACGGACGAGGAGATTGAGAAATGCTTGAACCCGGAATCACTCGAAGCCTTGGACTTTCTACGCTTATCATACAAGCCGCCGGCGTTGTTGACTCCCATCATAACCCCAGTCATTCTGATGAAATACGACAAGGTATTCAGGCTGCTGCTGCGCATACTTAGGATGCTGTACGTTGCCAGTGAGCTTTATCGAGATACTCATGGCAGAGTGTCCACATGGCACGACGTCAGCGATACTGCTTTACGTTTTCGTGCCGAAGCACAACATTTCATAACCAGCATTACATCATACTTTTTCGACGTCGGTATTGGGCCGTCATGGCTACAGTTCGAGAGCTGGCTTGATGGGGTACAATCAGATCTGGAGAACGATACGCTTGCTGACAACAGAGCACCCGTTGTCAGCCCGGATGATGTCCGCGAGCGCCATGAGCAAGTGTTGGATTCCATCATGCATACGCTATTTCTGAGGAAACGACAGCAGCCAGTGCTCAAGGTTTTGGATGACATTTTTACTTTGATACTGAGATTCTCCAAGCTTGCCAGGCTGAAGGCTTTGGGACAGTCTCGTGCTGCTTCTGACAGCCCTTCCACGTTTGAGCTATACAAGACGTTCAAGAACAAAGTGGATGTATTTATGACAGTCTGCAGGGGGCTGAGCGAAAGGAAAGGTCACAACACCAAGGCGGGACGAGGAGATGCGCTCAATGATGATGCAGCAAAACCAGGGGCGCAAGAGGAAAATTCCATTGACAGGCTGCTGTTGCGCCTCGAGATGTCAGGTTACTATAGTAGACCGAGTTACGAACACATGTAGAACAATGATACCCAACACAGCACATATTAGGTTTTAAAAATATGATTTCATTTGGATCAAAACAATCAAGCTCGACTGTTTGAATATCCTACTTGGCTATTTTGTCCAGATACCCAAACATTTGCTCGAATTCTGATTCGATTGCATGACCATATTCCTTGATGCCAAGCCTTATGACGGCCCCGCGTCGCGCTGGACGCGCCAAAGTGCGCAGTTGCTTCACCCCGCCAAAAGCTGAGCCCAAGCCTGAGCGAGCCCAAGTTTAGTGCTTGATTGGCACATTAGCACATGGTACTGTTTTGATTCTTTGCAACTTCCAATGTAAATAACCAAACAGCTCAACAATGTCCCGGCCGGCAGCGACGAGGAATCTCACCCTGACGGAGGAGCTCGAGAGGCTCGAGCAGTCCATCACGCTCACTCTCCAGGAGATCGATTCCAACTTTAGCAAAGCACATCGCATTGTCACCAGCAGCATCTTGCCTCTTGTCGAGCAATATGGCGAACACTCCAAGAATGTCTGGGAGGCTTCCAAGGTACGTGGCCACCAATGGCTAGCTTTTTGCACCTGCAGCTTGGAGGCGGACTATTTGCTGACAGTGTCTTGACAGTTCTGGAAGCAATTCTTTGAAGCTTCGGCCAATGTCTCGCTTTCTGGTTATGAAGAGCTAGCCAATGACGAGAACGCGACAAGAGCAGATGAAAACGACGAAACAACGCGGATCGAGGATACAACCAACTCGGAGGACTACACGCAAGAAGATCACCAGGAAGAAGATGTCACGGCCGACCAATCTGGGTACGGGGACCAGGCGCAACACCGTGATGTTGAGGACTCGCTGCTCGACGACGGCTCGTTGGCCGGTAGTACTCCCCGACCGCCCGCCACCAAGACCATGAAGACAATGCAGATTGCGGACATGGACAGTTCTTACGAGAGGCTACGCCGGCAGCTCAAGAACGAGGCCGACTCCGCAGATAGCCACGGTTTTGAGGCAGACGACGACGAAGATGAAACTACCGAGCTCCCAGATATGGCGACGCAGACAAAGCTGCCAGACATGTCCATGGAAATGGGCTCATCCATTATGCTCGAGGCGCCGACGCCAAACAAGGGCGGAAACAAGGACCCGTTGCTACACAGAGTGTTGGACAAGAACTACAGGATACAGGCCACACCGCATAAGCTGACTCCGGTCAAGCTGCCTGCCGGCAGGGTGGCTGCAGGCGGATTACAGGACAAGGATGCTACACGACGTGCATTATGGCAAGACAGTCCGCAAAGCTCGCCCGAGATCGCGGCTCCCACTTTACGGACGAATCTCTACAGCGCAGCATCGCCTCTCAAACGTAGAGGCTTGCCGCAAGGACTAGGAAACGGTCCCAGGACACCTGGAGTGAGCGTACAAACGCCTGGTGCAGCAACATCCAAGACACGAGATGTCTTCGCAGACGACAAGGGCAAGAGGAAGAGGGACCCAGATGAGATTGACTGGAGTGACGATGACGAGACGGACGAAATGTTCAAGGGTATGAGCCCTCCCAAGACGATCCAGTTTGCTTTGCCGCCAAGTAAGCTTATGCAGACTCCTGGTAAGTTCTCATCCGCTCCCCTGTTCTCACCACGTGTGATGTGCGTTGCTTATAATCATTTTCAGCGCGCGAGGCCAGTAAACGCATTGTAGATGACATCCTCCTCACGGCTGGTGCAGCTCCGCAATATCTCGACGAGGAGCAGGGCGAGGAGTATAGCCCGACCATGGTCAAGATGAACCAGGACATCATGGACGATTCGTTCTAGTCACAGTCACTTGGATTTATGGATTCTGGGTGCACAGGCAGTTGTCGGCCGAAATGAACTGGTTTCAATTTCGTTTATAGACGTCATGAGAAAGATACCCAAATAAAGTCCTATAATGGCATCCCTTGGCCCCGAAACTCTTTGTTCGTCATCGCCCGCCGTGCCGCTCTCCGGCCTCTAAGTAACCCATCCAAGGAAACACTTTTCGCCCAAGTCTATGCGCCTGTCGTCTCCGTTGACAGGACTTTCCTCGCTCCGGGCCTCTGAACGAGCCCGGAGCCTCAGCATTGAGAAGTCATGGTGGCGGTGTTGTTGCTCCCGGGCTCTGGCACATCTCCGAATCAGAGATGTTCCAGGCGGTCGCCGCGTGTGTTGTGTAAGGGGTATAAGTAAATCAAATCGCTGTTCGTGATGACCGTTTTATCGAATCTTGATCGGGTCTCTAGTATCTTCATCGCTTCCTCTCTTTACAAGTAGTCCTTCTCACTCTTCCTGCTCCATCTCGAGGAGGAGGACGGGGACAGGAACTTGCTCTTGAGCAAGTGCCTCGTGCTGGAGAAGCTCGATCTGCTCGCGACGGAGGCGGCGTCCGACGACTTGTGCGACTTGGACTTCTTGGAGGAGGGCACGCTCAGGTACATGGCGGCCTCACGGTCCAGGGCCAGGTGCATATCCACCAGCTGGGCAGAGTGCCTGTTGTCGTGGGTGTGGGTGGGGAAGTAAGACATGATGATTTTGTCTTTATTGAACGTGAAGGTTTGTTTGGAGTATGATGATGGCGAATGAGGTCAATCTGTTGCGTTGCTTGTTGAATCCGCCTGATATATTCGGCAAGAAGAGGATCGTTTATGATGTTATATAGTCGATCCTGGAATGGTGTAAGTGAGCCAAAGCCGTTTATGTAGTTG
This sequence comes from Pestalotiopsis sp. LF_19_12, assembly GCA_023510015.1. NCBI lineage: Eukaryota > Fungi > Ascomycota > Sordariomycetes > Amphisphaeriales > Sporocadaceae > Pestalotiopsis > Pestalotiopsis sp. LF_19_12. The sequence continues at coordinate 121,067 of JALYBT010000056.1, read as the reverse complement.
CCTGATGGTACGCGTAAACAAGAGACGACACAATCAGGCAGACAGGAAATGGGATCTTATATACTACTCATATACTACAACAAACGGCATGGTATTTTTGAACCCCCCTGTACGGAATGATTATCCATGCTGTAATGATAGTCCTTGACGATCTTTGTCCCGTGTAGGTACGTGCGTGGTCGGTATCTAGGCCAACCTACATAATGCAGTAGATACACGTAGGTTAGCCAACGCCGGCGTGCAGCACTGGTACAATCCCGAAAGGGGACATTATTATGAACGGGCCCCACCGAACAGGTGTACAAAGTAAGCTTTTCTCTCTTTTCTCCCGTGCATAATCATAAGCCGGTCAGGTCAGGACATGGGGAACTCAGCCCCGGTGCAGTTATGAGTCAACGGGGTGGTGGACTTATGATACTAGTGCAACCGAAAAAAAAGCTTTTTTCCTATCTCCAAGGCATATTTCGGGTCATACTTGCGTACGGAATTGGGACAAGCGACAAAAGATCAGTGTTTCCTATAATTGTTTCGGGGCATGCCAGGCATGGTACTTTGAACCTTTCCTCGAGTGAGTCGTTCCCTTGTCAGCTCCTTTAGTCCAGAAGAGGGTAAGCGGGAGAGGCTTCCCACCAGGTGGCTGTCTCGCTTATTATTTTAGCACTGGACGGACAGTTCAAGGAGGGCATTCCTACCCATGGGCCATAAGCCTGGCTGATGGCCCTGCAGACTCTATCATCGTGGCTTAGAGATTTCTTTCAATTTTTCCCCCTTCCAATTCTCACATCTGGTCTTATGAAAGGACTATAAAATGTAGTTGACAACGTCAGCCCCCACGCGATCATGTGTTGCACAAAGGAATGACGACATATCAATGTTGCAGAACTGACAAAAGTTCCAGGCTGCCAGTTTCTGAATCTTCTACCATGTCAATGTATCCACTGTGTTTCTGACCATACCAGAGATATCATGAACATGAATTCGCACCATGACGCTTTGAGTCGCAAGGTACTTCGTGCAGTTGACCAACTTTGGGTTACCCAGGCTGCCATATTCATGGAACGGCACTTGGTTGGCTCCCAATCCCGGGCCCCCGATCGGCTTCGGAGTTCCACTTTTGAAGATTTCGGGTCGGCTGCACAGACTATATTTGAATATACTAGGTTACTTGACTCCGAGCAGGAGGAAGAGGGGGGCCAAAGATATGACTATTATATCCAATATATGTCTATAAGTTCCAAGCAGTGGGGCGGTGCTTCTGTAGCTTGGCCGTGCCCTGACTAGGAGGTAGGCAGGTAATAATACGGATCTGTATGGACTGGAATTGCAACAGACGCCGTCATGTTTGCAAGCGTGGAACTTTTCGACGCCGTAAGAATCTTTTTCCTTCCTCCAAAATGACAATAGGTATTCCAAATGCGACGTGGTGAGTATAAAGAACCCTTGCACGCAAAACTATACCCTGTTTCAAAACTTTTAACAAGGCATACATGGTCTCTCTCGTCTGATGATTATTCTTGGGCCGCCGTGATGAGTCAGGTCGGGGAGGCTGCAAAGGTCTTTCTGACAGGGTGCCTTCACTGCCATGGCAGGGGTCGAGATTTTGGGGGCTGCAACCTGCGAGAATTTATTGTATGAAAAATCCGTCCCTCCGTCCCCGGATGATGCCGAGCGCGGGACGGTGTTGAAACCCCATGGTAGCATCGTGGGCTGTCCGATGATGAATTTTTGAACTCCGACAGGTAGAATACTCGTGTCCGAATCCGCAACTTCTGCCACAACACCATGTAAAATGGTCTCGTGTCAAAATCTTGATTCTGGCCATGCTCGAAAACAAATATGACTCTTCAGTCCCGGTTTTGAAATTGCGATGACTGGAATTCGAACTAGGCAGGCATGCACCGACAAGTCAGAACATTCTGGAATGGAGTGGAAGTTTCCATATGACCAGGTCCAACCACGCGTTGACCTCAGATCATCAGCCACGGTCAGCACGAAGACTAGATACGTGGTCGCAGCTCGCGTGCACACTCTCCCAATGTTTCGAATCACATACATCTATCCGATCGGGCACAAATACGCCAGGATCAAAAGCATTGCGAAGTCAACCAGTTTTTCGACGTGTCGGCAGCAAAAGTATCATCATCCTTGATCCTCAACCAATCTGATTTGGCCAAAAAATGACTACAAAGATCGAGGGAAAAGAATACCATCGATAGTGCCTATCCCGAGCAACTACAGAAGAATATGGCTCGGATGTGGAACTGTGGCAGCCTATTCCTATGGCCTGCTCGCCAGAGCTTATACGCCGTCTGCAGCAGAAACAAGTGCAACTCTCCGCGGCTATGGTCTCTCCAATAAGCGTCCCCGGAAATCTGATTTGCACACAAACAGGGCTGAAATCGCAAAAACCTTGGCATCAAATTGTGCCTCGCCGCCCAAGATCATCATCTGAGCACTGTTTAGCCAATGAGTTGCGGCCAGGATGCGAAATCCACATCATGGGTAGCTCATAAAGCTACCGCTCGAGGAGGGAAAAACTTCATCCGGACTAAAAGACGATACATATGTCCCTCACCGTCAACCACTCGCGTCAGCCAGACTCGAACCCCCCTGTTTCAAGTCCTAGACTGGGCCAGGTGAGTTCAAGGGCAGCTCTAGGATCTCGAAAGAAGTCATCCGGAGTCGGAGATTATCAGAAGTAAGACGGCGGAACATTGTCCGTGTCATGATATTGAGAGAGGGGACGCAAAGTCGTCATTTTCGACGCGGCAATTCTCCTCTGAGCAGGCTTTGGATGCTCATTATTGTGTGTAGGGCAATAATCTTTGAAACATGAATTTCTGCAGTTCAACACTTGAACCTCGAAGAGGGCACAGTGAACTAAATGTTACCTATAGGCTTTGACAGAGCGCCGATGTCGAATCAAGGACTTGACTTTCTACCATGGCTTTGTGGTCACTTCCTCGATGCAATGCTGGCGATCAATTGCAATGCTGGCGATCAATTGCAATGCTTAAAAGACGTACTTCATCGCTATGAACTCTTCGATTCATGTCATTAGTCACCGAAATAAAATCCCCTTGGACAGCAAACTTCCCGGCATAAAAGTACTCGGGTTCATTTTTGCTAAGAACGGAGGTCCTTATCTTTGAATTGCGCTGACAGAGTGCAAATGCCTCGATGCAGGCTGCCTTTGTTGCCAGACTTGAACACTGAAGCTTTTTCGACAATGACTTCGAGAACGAATATCTACGAAATGCATCTAGCTAGTCACCGAGATATCAGGAAAATTAAGGCATATGTCTCCGTTGATCTCTCCGCCGATTTGAGCTTTACTTGTACTGCTGGTCCGCAAACCTCCTGATATGGTTGTTTCAAGCAACGAGTTTCGTATGCAGCCCTGCTACTCCCACTGCCTCCTTTGAGTTGGCCAGCCGTGCGTTCTGGCACTCGCCGAAGATACGTGTAAACGTGGCAACATCTGGGTTTGACGTCTCTCTGAGCTGAGCACGAAGTTGGTCCCCAGTTCTGCAACCCCCCGGAGGCTGCTGTTCCAACCGAGTCTCGTTTCAGTAAATTATAAAGATTATGATGTCGGATAGCACTACAAGTTTGGATATGGTTTCTGATTAGATTTTCTGCGTGGAAACAGCCTCCAGCTACATATCGCCGAGTCCGAGGATCAATTCGACTTGGTAGTCGTCGACGGTGGAGGTCTCGTTGTAGCATCACGCCTGAGCAAAGAACCCAAAGTCAGCGTCCTCGTTTTCGGAGCTGGCCCTGAGATCCCCAGCGACTCTCTCATCTCGACGCCGGGTCCTTGTTCGTCACAAAGTCCTGCTTGAAAGTTCGTGTCTCGCCGGCAAAGTCATGCTCGGCGTATTTCAGCGCGACCACAGAAACAACAGTAGGCAGACGGGAGTTGTTTCCGGAAGACCTAATGGATATTGGAAGTCATATCCAGCCCAGAAGAGCACTATTCGGAAGGACAACTACAGCTTTTGACGGATCGAGTTGTTCATCGTCAGATTGATACCCGTTGGTCGTTCAAGAAAACAGCACGCGTTTGCCGAGAAACCGACTGCGACTCTGCATATTTCGAGACAAGCAGTTCCGCGAGAAATTCGAAGAGGCAATCACGGCGTTCGACCTAAAATTTCGAAGCTCGACAAATAGCTCGAGGTGTTCAGTGGGTGCAGTATTTGTCAAAATACAATAGCGAGCTGTCTGGGTAGGATTTCAAATGTAGGAGCTTGCCAGACGAACAAACAGTTCTATCGCTTGATACACTCATCTCATCGTGTGATTGCCAAAACACGTAAAAAGGGGTTGCTTCTAGATTCAGCTTTGCAATCTGCTTTCAGGCATACCAAGTTCAGTCGTGTGTATATGGCAGGCGTTCTTGATGAGGCCCAGGGTGCATGGGGAAATGGCAGAGACACGAGACCAGCAGTATTGACAGATCTACACAGTCTGATACTCTCAAATTTCTAGCAAATTTCATAGAACCCCCCTAGAGGTGAGTACTACACAGGTCTGGCAATCTGACCAGCGCAAATACATTTGCTCTCATGAAAGATCTACTGCAGACTAACAACCATGCTGTTCTGACTGTCTGTACTCGGCGCAGCAGACCTTACCAGCCCTGGAATAACAGTAACTGCAAGATCCCTTCAATTGCCAGTGATATCACCCGCAAGCTTACTTGAAATCGCTGCAAAGCATTCAATTCAAAGCTTGATCTAAGAATGCTTATATATTCATGGACAACATCTATAGGCCGCTGATCATACGAAAAACGTGCAGTGGATATCTTAAGGAGTGAAGGAGGAGGGGGAGAATTTATCCTCCTCCCAAGTCTTCATTCCTGGCCTACCCGAAGCCAATATTATATCGCGGCGCGATTCGGCCTGGGTTGGAGCAGGAGACTGGTACGAAAGCTGAATATGAATCATGTAATTTGTATAAACCATAATTCGCCCATGGCATTTAGGGAATATCAATACTCCTTTATTTAGGACAAGCTTTTGGTCGAAAAGCGTGGGTTGTTGAACTTTGCTTCTTGCGGGTTGATATTGGTTTGACCAGTGGCCGTTGCAAAGACCAAGATAAAAGACGGATACCAGAGTATAAAGATTAAAAGTGGGACTATATCGTCGAATTCTGCAGGTTTGAAACACAAGAGTCAGTCCAGAATTGCATGTGCTCTGTCGCGCGACTCGCTAGTATTGGGGCTGTCGTATTCGTATTCTGCCTGGCCATTCGCAAAACGGAGTTTCGACGCGGAGCGAAGCCGAGGGAGGCGGTGAGTGGGGTAGAAAATGTCAATGAGCAAGGCACAGCAGAATTATTCTTCTTCACGTCGCACACCCACAGGGGCAGCGAGAGGGGTTGCATAAGTTCCATTGGCCAATTCAACGGTCTCGCTGCTTGTGTATCTGCGCCAAGATCTGTCGCGGCATCCGAATGGGTATTTCATAGCATCATCGCCAAGCAAGCGAGTGGCACAATCCATTCGTTGCATGAATAATAAGGAACATGATTTGACAAACACCATTTGTTACGCATGTAGGAATTGCCTCTTGGGAAATGAAGAGACACTCGGTAAGCCTGCTAGGAATGAATATACCGAGCTGATGCCAGACATCACACCATGATGCTTCGATTCTATCAAAGAAGAGATTGATACACGAAAGCACCTCTGCACACGAGCTAGCAGCTACCGCTAGTCATCCATCCTTACGATCATGGCGTGTATGGTCCGGGTTTTTCGGGTTTTTCTTCTTCTTCAAATCGTGGCATCTCGGAAGCGCGGTAGGCCGGGCGCTCGTTGTGCCGTGCACCACGAATCAAAACACAAAAGAATCAACTTTGAAATCGTACTTGACGGGGGTGGGGTGTCTTCTCCTGAGCGCGCACAGGGATGGATTGGAAGCACTTCCTTCGGCCTTAAGGCGTCCCTTGTTACCGGTAATTGAGCCCGGTCGATCTCTTCGCAACCGGCACGCGTTCAAACTGTTGATGATATATCTCAAAGCGTTCAACTTCATGATATATGTTCGCCTCCCAGGCTGCACACCGCCAGCCTCATGACTCTACTAGTAGCTGCCGCTTGTACCTTTCTAAAAATTTGAGAAATAAGAAAACGCCAGAAGAAGAAAAAGAAGCTTCGGACGATGGGACGGGTTCGCGTTGCTGCTAGGCCCATCCTGGCTGGGTTGAGGGCATGGGCCGCTAGGTACCATCGTCAATTAAAATGATGCCAAGCGCAGATTTGCTGGAGATCTGCCCTGGCCGAAAGAGTGACCGTCCGATTATCAACGCATCTGCGGCTGCCGCCCACCAGCTTGCCAGCCCAGCTTCCAAGCTGCCATTCGCCGGCGGGCACGTCGCAAGTTGTAGCGCATTTTCAGGGCACTGGACAGGCACTGGGAAGAATTTACCTAACCTACACTACCCTGTGGAAATAAACCTTGAAGCAGAAAAGGGTCTTGCTGCTGTCAGTTCAGAAAAACCCGCCCTGTGCTAACCCGGGTTGACAAAGTGTGGCCTGGAAGCGTGACAAGGGAACGCAGCTAGCCGGTATCTGCAGATTGCAGTGCATACCTACTTTGATCACAACAATCTGCCTCTATTATCTGACTAGCATCTAGGTATCTATTACCTATTGTACCTACCTCGCACCGCTGCTTGCCTCTTGCCTTTTCTCTCTTTTCACACCTGTTCCGTTCCCTTCCCCGGTTCACCTTTCCTGTCCGAGGACCTGCCAATCCCCGGCTCAACAATTGCAAGGGCAACTCTTCCATTCCTTCCTCACCCCTTCTTTCCAATTTTTCCTCTTTTTCGTTCTCACGACCAAACCCTCTTGGTTGCGAGTTCGACTTCCCTGCCTTTCTGGCGCCCCGAAGATTACCCTCCACCCAAGGGACGAATTTGTCGCAAATTATTTGAGCAGACTGTTATCGGGGGTCTCGCGCCAGAATTTCAAAATCAAGCAACACCAAGGAATCAGATCTCTAAGCAGGAGTCGCATAATACGCCCACCTCGCACCAGAAGCCATGGCTACCAACGCCACGAGCTTCACGTCGCCTCTGGCTGACAAATTCGCTGCCGTCAATCTTCCTCCTCAGGTCGACTATGTGATCGACAAGGTCGCCAGCGCTGGCATCCTCACCTGGGTCTTTACCCTCCTCGCCCTCGCCGTCGCATATGATCAGAGTACGTCTTCGAAAAATTCTGTCTATAAGTGGTGAATAATAGGAGTACGCGCTTTTTGCTGACAACGGATCTACCCCTCTACAGTTAGCTACTTGTCTCAAAAGGGCTCAATTGTTGGCCCTGCATTCAAGGAACCCTTTATTGGTCCCTTCCTGCAGTCCATGAACCCCAAATTTGAAGAGTACTACGCCAAATGGGTCAGCGGTCCCCTTAGCTGTGTCTCTGTCTTCCACAAGTAGGTATACCCAAAATCTGCAGGTTCGTTGAAGCTCCGCGCTAATCTGTCGTGCACTCTCCCAGGTTCGTCGTCATCGCTTCCACCCGCGACCTGTCCCGAAAGATCTTCAACTCGCCCGGTTTCGTCAAGCCCTGCGTCGTCGACGTCGCCACCAAGATTCTCGGAGAGAAGAGCTGGGTCTTCCTCGATGGAAAGGAGCACGTCGACTTCCGCAAGGGCCTCAATGGTCTCTTCACCCGCAGGGCTCTCGAGTGCTACCTGCCTCGCCAGGAGGAGGTCTACAACCGCGAGTTCAAGAAGTATGTCGAGATCACCAAGGAGGCCGGCGGCAAGCCCGTTCCCTTCATGCCTCACTTCCGTGACATCATGACCGACGTCTCGTGCCGTACCTTTGTCGGTTACTACATCTCCCAGGAGGCCATCAAGAAGATCTCCGACGACTACTTCCTGGTCACCGCTGCTCTCGAGCTCGTCAACTTCCCCATCATCGTTCCCTACACCAAGACCTGGTACGGAAAGAAGGCTGCTGCCATGGTCATGGACGAGTTCGCCAAGTGTGCTGCCAAGGCCAAGGTTCGCATGGCTTCCGGCGCCGAGGTTACCTGTATCATGGATGCTTGGATCAAGGATATGATTGCCTCCAAGAAGTGGCGCGAGGCTACCGAGAATGGTCTGTCCACCGAAGGTCTCGAGAAGCCCCAGCCTCTGATCCGCGAGTTTACCGACTTTGAGATTTCGCAAACCATCTTCACCTTCTTGTTCGCTTCCCAGGACGCCACGAGCAGCGCCGTCACCAACATGTTCCAGATCTGCGCTCAGCGACCTGATGTCTTGGACCGAGTGCGCGAGGAGAACTACCGGGTCCGTAAGGGCGATGTCAACGCCGCCGTTACCCTCGACGAGCTCGAGTCCATGACTTACACCCGCGCTGTTGTCAGAGAGCTTCTGCGTTACCGTCCTCCCGTCCTCATGGTGCCCTACAAGGTCAAGAAGTCTTTCCCCATCACCGACAACTACACTGTTCCCAAGGGCGCCATGGTTATCCCCACGACGTACATGGCTCTCCGCGACCCCGAGGTATACGAGAACCCCGACTACTTCGACCCCGACCGCTACTACTCTGGCGACGCCGAGGAGAAGGGCTCAAAGAACTACCTGGTTTTCGGTACTGGCCCTCACTACTGTCTGGGTCAGCACTACGCTCAGCTCAACCTTGCGCTTTGCCTCGGAAAGGCCTCTATTCAGCTCGACTGGAAGCACCACGCCACTCCCCTCTCGGAGCAAATCAAGGTGTTTGCCACCATCTTCCCAGAGGTAATTACAATCTTGCTTGAATTACATGAATAAATGCTAACGCGAATTCCACAGGATGACTGCCCTCTGACTTTCACGGAGAGAAAGTGGTAAACAGAAGCAACCACCACGGACGACGAAAATCGAGTGCAGTATAGCTGCTTAGTTGATAGATTTGACATTATCGCAGCTGCTATCAGCACTGGCCCTCTGCATTCATAACGAGCGATACCTTAGACTAATTGTAATCACGACATTGTATATAATTCAAGATTCTGGAAGAGGAATGCATGGCCGCGGAAAAGACCTGGCAGTTGCTGCTGGAGGGTCGAAGGAGGAGAAAGATTAACAAAACCCGTAAAATCCAACCGACATGAAACCTTATTCTCGCGAGACGTGGTAGCAGTCTACATGTATTGCACTTTGACATGAACAGAGTACGAGCTATCAAAAGTATATAGTCGTCCCGTTGGCGCCAACATAGCCGATCAGGATATAGTCCTTGGCAATGGCCGTGCCGTTTTGGAACATTTGTTTCTCGGCGGTGCTACACGTTTCGTACATGTCCCAAAAGTAGCACTCATGCTTGTGAGCAGCGGGCTGCTGGTCGTTCATCACGGACTGGATACTATCAAGGCCTTTGCTCGTCGAGTAGGGCTTCGTGCCGCAGCTTCCCCCGTCAGTTGAGACCGTGCCCGTCGCCACGTCCTTGCTGGACATGACACGCTGGAAGATGCGATACGCCGTCTCGGGCTGATACCATGGGACTGGGACCGTTACTGTTAGTATGCGTTGTACTCGATTTGAGAAATCATATCTATTCACCTTCGTGTCCTGCATCGTAGACCCTGGAGAAGGAAAGGTTCCCAAACTGTCGGACCAGGCCGCCTGTATACGACTCGTTGGTCTGGATCTCGGCGTACTTGGCCTCGTGGAAGTCGTCGGCGATGTGTGACTCGATGTCCAGGCTGACTTGCTCGCCCCCGTACCCTGGATTGTCTTGATTAGTGTTCCGAGGAGGAAACTTGGACGGGGCATGTAATCAAGTGAGCTTCTGGACGACAAGACTTACAATTACACTGGAAATCTCGATCTCCATATACGAGGGCGACCTTGACGCCGCGGTCGAGGAGTTCGCCCAGGACCGCAACGTTACGCCCGAGGACGAAATCACCCGTGGCGGTGAAAGCTAGTATAGGTGTCAACAGTCTGGACAGGGCATGGACAAAACGATGGCGACATCTTACCGTTCATCACTGCCGAGGAGAGCCCCGTAAAGTTGAGCGGGACGCCGAGCTCGTCCTGGATCTCCTTTCGGTTCAGATACCCGGCCGCGTACTTGGGCGGGAACGCCAGGCCGGCTTGGGACGTGATGTCGAACTTTTCTCTCTGGGATACGATTGTCAGTCCATGGAATCTTCCATCTTGGGAAGAGTAGCTGACGACTTACCCCTGACGAGATGTAAGGCTGCCACATACTGTCGAAGCAGAACTCGTAGGCGCCGGCACACGCATTATTGACGGTCTCGCTCGCGCCGGTGCTCAGAGGATCCAGACTCGCCGCCAGGGCCCGGCACTCGTCGATGAGCCCGCGACACTGCGGCCAGGCCGCCGACGCCGCCGCGTACGCCGTCTCGTTGATCACCTGAATGCCCCAGGTGTTGTTGTAAGCCATCTCCGGGTAGAAGGGCATCTGGATGGCCATGTCGAGGCAGCCGTTGACGATGCCCAGGGTGTCGATATGGAGCGGGATGGTCGTGTCGGCGTCGAGGGCGCCGCTCGAGATTCGTAGGTTCTGCTGCTCAAAGTAGTCGGCAAAGGTTGGCCCGTAGTGGCCGCCGTAGGACTCGGCCCAGATGCTGAAGGTGTTGTTGTCGGGTTTGTAGTGCGGGAATCTATCGTGTGCCATCCGAGTTAGTAGTGTTTCTTCCCTTTCGGCCAATATGTATGGTGTGATCTCACTCTGTCAACCATGTCTGCATGAAATGCCACGCCGCCTTGGCCGCGGCGGTGGTAGTACTCGCCGTAGAGGACGCATTGCCGGACGAGAACGTGCCCCCGAGGACCGTCGAGCTGAGATTTGCCGAGGCAAGAGACGCAACGGGCGTCACCAGGAACGGCGAGGCGACCTCGTCGACGGTGCCGTTGACCAAAACGTCGTACGAGAAGCCGACCTGGACGGGCTGGTCGATATACAGCATGTTGACCTCGTTGTTCCAGGACCACGGGTTGAGGACCGTGTCCGCCGAGTCGCCCGTCACCAGGCAGGGCCCGTTCTCGCCGAGCGCCGCCGTGGTCGAGGGCGTTCCGGGGCCGCCCTGCAGCCAGAGGGCCAGGGGCGCGCTGGCCGGGTCGTGCCGGGACTCGAAGAACCAGAAGAAGGTGTGGACGTCGTAGGCGCGGCCTTCTGCCGGGTCGGCGGGCAGGTTGACGTAGCCCGAGTAGGACTTGACGCCTGGAGTGATCTCGCAGATGTGAGTCTGAGATTGTTAGGCGACTTTGCAAAGTAGAAGAAACGAGTTGATCTGATGTTGTATTACCTCTTTGAAGGACAGGGAAATTCTTGGATCTAGAGGAGAAGTTATGTTGTAACTCTCTCCTGACTGCCTGAGTAGACCGAGTGCCGTAATTCCATGCCATAGGGCGGCCGAGGCCAGAGCATGGCGAAAAGGAAAGATCATGACTGATCTGAAGAAGGCAAATCAATCAAGTGTATATATGTGTAGGAAAGAGAATGGTGATAAAAAGATGAGTGCAGATGTAAACATCATATTAAAGGAAGATATGGATGGAGCTTTGATGTTATATACGTCTCTATCACCAAACGTGTTTGTATTCCTATTCCACTGTTATACTACAAACACTGCACTGCCAGACATAGAACCAGGCGCAGGACAAGGTAAATACTACGGCTCACCATCGCTCCCGGAACTAATCTCACAGCCTCTTGAGTAGCATGCTGATGACTATGGAGACGAGTCCGAGATGGCCTATGAGTATAACGTGCCGCAACCAAGTTCACTCGATAATGCCGACAAGATCAAATTAAGTCTCACACTTAGATAGGCCGGGAACTTCCCTCAAGGGGGCGAAGGATTACAAGAAGAATTAGATTCGCGCTTGGGTGGCTGAGTTGGTAGTCCGGACCCCTAGGCGTGATATGGGGGTATGATTGGTCACGTCGGACTATACCCATCGGCTAAGACAGTTTCTCCCGAACTGCACATGTCCCTCTGTGTCATTATTTTTAGTTCACCTTGGTTGGTCAAGTCTTGTAAACTTTGGAGTAGTGCTGCCTGGCAAGGACCAAGGGACTGGCATGTTCTCGGAAGCAATACCGTAGAACCAACGACGGGTAAACCGCCGAGTATGCTTCGTCATTGCTTTTCAGATTTATCGTGGCCTTACTTATATTGTTCCAATGCTATCTACACGATGGGCTGGCTGCTAATTGCCTGGCACGGGATTGTGTGAGGATGCTGAAGCCGAACTTTGGGATTATAGCAGTCCTGATCACTTCCCGAAATAATGGACGGCCTTGCCAACGAATCTCTTGGTACTCATAACTCGGTATTCCCCGGCAAATGCACCATAATCTCATGCCAGATGATACCCTTCCCGTCCAACCTGTCAATGGTGACATTATACACGTCCCTGAATCCCACCGACTTGTACAACGGGTACCCCGCCGTCGTGGCATACAGCGTCGTGGGCGTCGCCGTCTCGTCAGCCAGCGCCATGCCCCATTCGAGATGGACCGCAGCAAAGCCGTTGCCGTCCCATTTCGGATGCGTCGCCAGGAGGGCCAGGTAGTCCTGGCGCTCGTAGACGTCGTCGAGGTACTTCTTCTCCGCCTCCCGGCCCTGCCTGAGGAAATGCTCTGCCCGGGTCATGTTCAAGTCCAGATGCGCCGAGCAGTTGGCCCACGCGGCCGACCGGTACGGCCACATCATGTGCGGCGGGTTCTCGTCCTGGCTCGTCTTGTTGAACTCCCAGACCGAGATGGATACCACGCGGGAGCCGGACTCGGCCGTCTCGTCCGGCACCGCGATGACCCGGAAGGTGGTATCGTGGCCCGGCAGTTTGCCCTCGAAGATGCCTCTCAATGTGTCGCGGTAACAATGCCATGTGTATCCGGGATAGTCATCTTCAAACTGATGGACGTAGCGCCACGCCGGCGCCGCGGAGAACGCCTCGACGAATACGGTGGTCATGTCGTCCATGTCGTCGACCGTTGCGGCGCGGAACTCGAACGGCAGCTGGTTCATGCCTCCCATGTAGTGCTGACTACTTGAGGCTGACAGGGCCCAGCACCGCGCCGTAAAAAAGGCGAAAACAGCCAGGAGAGCTGTCATATATGACGGTGGTGTCATGGCGAATATGTACGAGCCACGAGTCACTCGTAGATTCGACAGGCTCAGCGCTGATGGGAGAGTTGTATAGTCAACAGTGATGAGCCCGACTCGACATGGACACAACTGACATTGAACAAGAGCATCACTATGTTTGCCTACATGTGAGTGTGAGGCACGGCAACCCCGGGATGATATGGCTGACTATATCCCTTACATGACAGACATGTATAGAGACGCTTCAGGTTCGATCAACTCTTGTGGTCGTAGACTGCATGCAGTATACGCGATTCGAGATGTAATATAACAAGTTTCTGGACAATATTCAAAAGATATAATATGTTCATTTTGTAGACATTTTAAAGTGACAAAACAAATTCCGAATTATCAATGGTGTCCTTGGTACTTCGACAGTCGACTTATAAGAGTGGTATTCGGACACTCGGATCCGGATCGCATCATCACCGTACCCCACGTCATTTCTCAGCCGGAAGCTATCAGAGCTACCGAGGTGAACAAGATTCAACAATCCTTCAACCACATTTCAGCAAACAAATCTGGTCCGCCACAGTCCTGACGACCATGGCCTCGAAACACGCGCTCAGGGGCGCCCTGCGCTCTACCCGGCAATTATCCGCCTGCGCCCGGCCCTTGTCATGCCGCACCTTTGCAACCGCGCCCCGATCGATCGCGACGTCGCCAGCAGCAGCCATCTGCCGGCCTCGGCCGAGCTCCCAGTCGGTATCGACGAGATACTCGGGCCAGGGCGTGAGGTGGTCGTCCGAGTCGGCCACGGGCAGCAAGATCTACGACTTTGAAGAGGTACGGTGACAACAAAAATCATCCCGCACACGACATCCGAGGAACAAGAGCTGACAAGGTTCACACAACTCTAGATCAAGACCCTCTCGCAGGCCACCGAGTCCCCGATCCAGATCATCGATGTGCGCGAGCCGGGCGAGCTGGCGTCGACGGGCCGGATTCCGGGCGCCAAGAACATCCCCATCACGACGTCGCCCGACAGCTTCCACATCACGGCCGAGGAGTTCGAGGACCGGTTCGGCTTCGAGCGGCCCTCGCCCGGGGACGAGGTCGTCTTCTACTGCAAGGCCGGCGTCCGGAGCCGCGCCGCCGCCGGCATCGCCCGCGAGGCCGGCTGGTCCAGGGTCGGCGAGTACCCCGGGAGCTGGGCCGACTGGACTGGCAAGGGCGGCAAGATTGAGCGCTCGTAGGAACTGAAAGTCTTGTTGACAGCGTCGAGGCTTGTAAAATAAACTACCCTTTCGTATTTCAGAGCGGCAAATTCATCCACTGCTCGCGTCCAGGGGCATTCGAGTTCGAGCATAAGAAAGACTTCAATTGATAACCACGATGAACTTGCATCATGATTGAGTCGTCTAATTTACAATAAAATTCGTAATGTCCGTAGAACGCCCCGCGCATGCTAGCTTAATCCTACAGTACTCCTTTCGCCAGTTTCCCATGATTCCATTGGCCTTGTGCTTAAAGGCGAAGCAAGAAGCGCAACATGGCCTCGGCGCCCTCCTCGGGCTTGGTCTCGGCTGGCGGGTCGGGAGTCTGGATCGGGGCCGGGCTGCCGGCCTTGAAGAACAAGACCTTGATGGCGATGGCCAAGGCGGCGTGCAAGACTACGACCAAGACCAGAAGAATCTTGCTGGTCTGGTGATCCGTGGCGCTCAGCACCGGCCACAGGTTTCTCAGGAGGAAAGCCACCGACAGACCGAACCCGATGCCCACGAACACGTAGTTGAGAATCTGGACTGGTGACCAGGAGATCAAGGCGACGGGGATCCAGATCAAGTTGGCGTAACCATAGAGCGCCCAGCACTCCAGCAGGTTGGCGGACTCGGACCCAAAGTAGCGCAGGGCACCAAAGAGCAGAATCGGAATACCAAGAGTGTAGCCGTAGATCAGACCAGCAGCACCTAGTGGTCATATGTCAGCCTAGAGAACCTTGCCCATTGCGCGTATATTCTACTCGACTTACCACTCAGCAACTGAAAGTCGTACAAGAACGGCGTACCGTCCGTCTTGGTAAGATACTGGTTGATCGTGCCGCCGAGGAACAAGATAAAGACCACGGTCGTCGCAATCCAGAACGGGCCGTAGAGATCGGGGTTGCCCTCGAGGACATCGAGAAAGTTGGCGCGCGGGTAGAGCGCAGCCCAGCAGCGCGCGAGGACCGACGAGGTGTCGACGTCGAAGAACTGGGCATAGAAACCCAGGGACCAGAGGTATCTCTTGGAGGAGCCGGACCCGGAGCCCGCCGTGGCTGGGGGAGGCAGGCCCGAGCCGCCAGGGCCGCCCTTGCGCGTGCTGTTCGAGGGCGCCGTGAAGGTCGAGTTGTGGAATTCGAGATCTTCTTGCAGGTCGGTGTGGCCGAGATCGCCCTGATGGTCCTTCGCGTCAGCTGGTCGTGTCTCGTCTGGCAAAAGGCAATTGAAGATCAAGTGTACAGCTTCGTGATCCGTCAAGCTTGTGAGTCCAGGAAGTGAATGCATACCTCGTCGTCCACATCGACTACTGCATCGTATCCTGCGCCTCCCGACATGATGTCTCGATACAAGCAAGAATGTGATAGACTCAAGCCCGAATGATGTCGTTGGGGAGCTGTCGAATGAATCCGTTAATGGTTTCCCTTCTGCCTGACCTGGCTGTTGGATAGTACATGGACGCTACGTATCAGTGCCAATGCTGCTACAGTGAGCTAGGGGAAGCTTGAGGACACGAAGCAGACCGAGCTTTACCCGATTTGTCTGCGTCGGAGTTTACTGGCGTGATGCGCATTTCGGACACCACTGAATCATCATGTATACCAGTTATTCAGATACAACATTCGGTACATGCTGTAACACGGGCAGGTACATTATTGACTGGGTCGCGTTGTTCCTCGTGAGTTGTCCGAACAGCATCTTGTCCTGCGTAAGTAATTTTGGAATGGTTTCTGCATCCAGTCCTCGCGAATATTCAAGCTTGGAAATTATCACGGCCACCAAAATGTAGCTTCACATGTCAAGCTGTTCACCCAAGAATTGTCCACTTGTAGTCTTTCAATGTCGGTTTTGTTTCGTGGACTTTCTAGTAGCCTTGAATTTCAGTCTTTTGCAGCCAAGGGTGCCAGACCAATGTCTCTGATATCACATAGCCGACCTAACGCCTCCAGTTACCACGCCATCACTGGTCCCAAGTTCGAAAAGGGCTTGCTTGCGCAGCACCGAAATACGTATCAGATCGTATCATAGCTTCATTTTGTCCTATCTAGAGGATGCTATTCCGGAGAGGAAAGAACCGCATGCCCAAGCCAGGTCGTGGATACAATGTCGATTCTCATGCCGAGGACCCCTCCACCCATCTGATCTGTCTCGTAATGATGATGCCGAAAACCAGGTACGCCGGAAAATGAGGAAACGAATCGTCTACTTGAGCTTCTTCTTGGGTCGGAGCTGGTTGGTGTGACCGCACTTCTTCTTGCGGCAGTTGGTGGCACGCGGGGGCAGGCGGGCCTGTTATCCTGGATTAATACTCCGAAGGGCGTCTGGGAATGTAGGAGTACTCACGTAGCACTTGCGGCAGATCATCTTCTCGCAGTTGAACTTGGAGGCGAGAGCCTTGAGCGAGGGCTCAATGATACCACCACGGAGACGGAGGACCAGGTGCAGAGTCGACTCCTACAGGCGCAAAGGTTAGCCTCGATGTATTCCCAAAGTCCAGCGACACCAATCCAACAGTCCCATCCTCAACTCTATTCTCGCAAGAAATTCCCGTCGCCCCTTTGCGACCGCGTCCCGACCCTCCAAAGAAAAACCAACAACGTTGTGAACGCACCTTCTGGATGTTGTAGTCGCTCAGGGTGCGGCCATCCTCAAGCTGCTTTCCAGCGAAGATCAGGCGCTGCTGGTCCGGGGGGATACCCTCCTTGTCCTGGATCTTGGACTTGACATTGTCAATGGTGTCGGAAGACTCCACCTCGAGGGTGATGGTCTTGCCCGTCAGGGTCTTCACGAAGCTGCGAGGCGAGAAATCATGTCAGTATTCCATTCGCCAATGCAAATTCCTTCCAGGCCTGTTGTGTTCGTGGGTTTGGTGATCGGTTCTGGTGGTTCGGGATCTCGGGGCTGGATTCTTCTTCGACGCTGGGAGAGCACTCACATCTGCACTGCGAGCACAATAATGTTAGCATGATAGTCAGCGACGCATGAGGCTCTCTCTGTCCTCTCAGGGCCATTGCGCTACTTACTTTTGCCGGTCCTCGATAAACTTGCTGTTGGTGATGGAAAGTTCGGGGATGATGTCGCCTCCAAACAAAAAGGTTCTCAGTGGGGTGAAAATCGAATTGGAAATTCAGGTTGCCCTAGGTGGATCAGGTGACCACAGCTGTGGCGCTAGGGGAGCTTCGCGCAGAGTGAATTTGAGTGGGGCTCAATAATTGATGGGCTTGGGATTTTTTTGCGACCACCAAACAGTGCATCGATTCACTGCGATCGGTCCGCCAATGCTGTCTAGCGCGCCCCGTTGGACGGCTCTGCTTGTAATCAAATAAAGTGTTCTGCGCCCAGTGTTATGAATCATTGTGGATTCGAGACACCTTGATACATTTATACAAGCAATGAATTACACATATAAGCCCTCTATTGAGAGCACCTCTTCATTGCAGCGTGATACTGTTTGCAATTGCGCCGTAATTCTGCAAGCCTTTCACATACGATGTGGCTGGGCATGGTCGATTATGATGAAAATGTACACGCTTTGGGTATCTTCATTCGCAATACTAATACACTAAAAGAAAGCCACGCTCATGCTACAGCTCTGCCTTTTCCCTTTTCTCGACTGGAATCATCTTCTCGTTCTCCTTCTTTTTCCTTCTTGCGCGACCAAACCTCCAGTCGCCTTTCCATCTGTGAGCATGTTTGAAGCAAGAGCTTGAGTGGTATGGCAGCAAGACCCGCCGCTTCTTGGCAGAATACTCTTGCGATTTCCGGCAAGTCGTCCTCTGCCCGCCAAGTAGGACAAAAGTCTCTTTCTAGTCTTTTCCGTATACCATTCACCATTGGCAGGTCTGCCTGCGGTTCTTTAAAGGTCATTGTGGCATTCAGTGTGCGGTAACCACGTTGGATCTTGGTGGCCACTTCTTCCGCGCCATGCCTGTTGTCTGGCAGCATCCTATCGCTTTTGCTATCGAATATCCGACAAATCGTGGGAGGTGCTGGAACGATCAGTATTTGTATGATCCAAGTCTGTCATGAAACACTTACTGGTCGTCTCTGCCTGGTTTGTGCCCACCCACATTTTCTCATACCAGTCCATGAAATCGTCCAACTTGTCCTCATCCGTCAAGAGTGCCGTATTGGGTGTAACTTGATACTCTGTGCCTGGTTCCAGTCTTCCTTGTGATCGTTTCGCCTTGGCCTCTGCTCTAGATCGTTGCCATTCGACCCAGTCGATTTGCTTGACTCTCAGGTCGTCATGATCCAATGGCCGCCTCTCTATGCCATCCAAAGAGTGCAGCAGCTTGGTCGATACGACCACAAGCGCAATGAGGAACAATTCCGGATTATCGATTGCACGTATCCTCTTTCTCGATCCGTCTGGGAAATCGAATGTTGCACCCAAGATCTGAATGAGCGACTTGGCCATGAGATATACCTCTGTGGGGAGCGTCAGGTCAAGTATATACTGGATTAAGACCTGGGGATAGTTGAAACTGGGAAGCTTGAGCGAATAGTGGACGTTGAAAGCAACTGCCAGCTCCTGAACGGTTCGGAAGAGTCTCCCTTGTCTGATATGATCCCGAACTTGAAAAGCGCGGTGGTACATGGCTGGCATACGGTTCTGGACATTCGTGGGCAGACTGTGGAGGGCGGCCAAGCATTCAATTGCACCGGTCTGAGCCCAGCGGTGAAAATCTGCTGTAGTGACGGGCTGCTTCAGAATGACGCAAGCGATATAGCATAGAGCCAAGGTGTGCATGAGGCTCGGTAGCCTGCTGCCCTTCTTGTCCAGCCAACCATTACTCTTAGTAGAGGCTTCGCTGTCTTCAGGTCCGCTACTGCTGGGCATAGAGTCTTCTGTCACATAGTCATCAGTCTGCTCGCCCGTGTCCACATTCTCCATGACGCCTGGCATTGCGCATGCCAGACTCCAGAGTTCCTTGACGAGCTCCTCATACGTCCTGCCTTCCTCCTCGTCGAGCTGCAGCCCGACGTTTCGTAGCCACTCGACCTGTCGCCTGAGCACGTATTGCAATGCCTGCAGGTAGAGTCGCCTGCCCTCTGATCCCGTGAGTTTGAGCCCCTCGCGCTTTTGCTTCTCCTTCTTCGCCCTGGTCACGCGACCTGTGGTGCCGAACTCGTCTTCGCCTTTATCATGAGCCGCAAAACCTTCGAGCTGGTGTCCATTGCGACAGAAGCGCAGGCCTTCTTGTTCGTACCAATGGCGGGTTGGACACTCCTCGCACCGCTCCCCATGGCGCATCTTATGGTAGGAGGATATGCCCGCCATGGTGGTAGCTGCCCTTGTCCTCTCAAAGAGCAGCGACTCGGCAAGTGGGTGGCTTCATGAGATGGCGAAGTTCGCTCGAGTAGATGTTTGTGTATATAGTTTGCGTAAAAGTGCAGGTAGCGGGTTTGGGGGTTCGAGAAGTTGAGCAGGTGCGGTGACTCAAAGAGTAGCCTCAATGGAGTGTAAAATCCAGATCATTAGGCCAGTCACATGACTTTTGCACTTTGCTGTTGAAAACAAGGCTGTCCGATTGTGTCGTTCGGCAGTCGGTTTTATGGTGTTTTCAACTTGCTTTCTTATGCCCCCAAGCCGACAGACGACAGCAGCTACTGCTTACACACCCGTAGCAAGAATTTCTGAAGCAACAGTACCATCACAGACGCATGTTCACAAAAGAGTCTGGCACAACATTCATGGGTGATTTTGTGGATTCTATTGGACAAGTTATTACGCCCAATGCGTGTCCCCTTTTTTCTTCATCCTCTGATTTCATCGTCACATTCATGGCAGAAAGATGATGCGGGGAGACGGAACCGTCAAGGCAAAACAGCGGAACCGTGGCCATCGTCAATTCATGTACCCGGCAGAAACAATCGTAAATGTCCAGATAGAACCCCTTTTTCTACGCAACGACCATGAGGGAAGGGAAAACCCAGGTGTCAACAACTCAAATAGCATCCCGAAAAAAGATTGATCCATTGCGCGGCTGACACCCATGTCGGCAGGTTTTTGTCAAGGCTAGTGAATGAAAGGTCGTTATCGTAGATCATGCGCTGCTGTAGCAGGCAATTTAAGAGCCACGAGGAGCCTCCTTGGCCTCAACGGCGGACTGCTCACCCATGGCAGTGAGGATGACAACGTCTGAGGCACGCGTTAGATTGAACTGGCAAAGGTGCGAAATCCTCCCGGGATGCACTTACTGGTGTCCTTCTCCTCGGTGGTAAAGAGACGGGTGATCTTGTCACCGATCTCACCGTCGGGAAGCTTGACGTCGTCCTTGGTCTCACCATCATCGCTCATGAGGGAGAGGAAACCATCGTCGGCAATATCGAGCTAGCGCCAGGTCAGTAAAGTTATCTCGAAACAAAATATTTCATGCAGTAAAACTTACGAGCTGGTACTCGCGGCGGGAGACGTTGGGGACGTCCATGTTGTGGGTGGAGGGGCAGAGTTCTTCGAGCTTCTTGCCGGTGAAGATGTCGAGGGCGACCAAGTGGACCTTGGCGTGACCGTGCTTTCCAGTCTTGGAGGTAGACATGTCGACGATCTTGCAGGGACGGTTCTTGATGACGACGAAACCGTTCTTCCTCAGAGCAGAACACTGCATGGGGTAGGTGGTCGAGGCGCCGGCATCGACGGACTCGAAGGTGTGTTCATGCTATAGAGATGTCTTGTTAGCATACCGTGATCCTCTACCGTGGTTTTATATCATTTTATTTTGTCGAGGCTGGAAAGAAAACAGGCTGGAGAGCAAAAAAGCCGAAGCACGCCACCCATTGAGAACACTGCTAGCTGGAACCTCCGTCGGCAAATGTACTCCATATGCCTTCTGGGGGATTTCCCGCTGCTGGGTCTCGTCCAGGGCGCGCGCTGGGCATCGTTCGAGGGCGACTTTGTGTATCGCGGGGTTCGCTGTTGTTTTCGTGGGCGTAGTAGATGCGGGGTGGATTTTGCTCCCCTCGTCCCAAAACGAGGAGCGCAACGGGCAGGAAAACGACATGAGGGGCATTTCTGGCACAGAGAGAGCAACTTACCTCGGCGTCGGCCATCTTGACGGTTTGAAGCGAAGAAGGTGAGGTTGGTTTTTGGTGAGAAGTGGGAGTGAAGAAAAAAAAGAAAGAAGGATGCAATGGTGCGACGATGTCCAACTCCCAAGGAAGAGAAAGTTTGTGGATGTTGGGTGGGAGAAGAGAATTAGTAGTAGCGCGGGCGGGTCCAGGTACTGTAAGAATTGAGAAAGGTGCAGTGGCAGCGACTTTGTGCCTCTCTGTGCTCTTATTTGGTGGGCGGGGACTGAACAAAAAAAAAATTCACAAGGGAAAAAACACGCCTAGATAAGATGGGCTAATCGGGGCGGGAGAGAGAGGCAAAGAGTGGACCAATCGATTCGTCCAGATTTGCAGGCAGAGGTGGGGCAATAAACTTCTGGATGCACTTAAGCAGAAGCCTGCGAGACCGACGAGAGCAGTCCACCTTCCGTTACCTTTGAAGCCCTGGAAAGGGTAGGTAATTGCTCGGAACTTAATAAGCCAGGAGGCTTTCCATTCAGTGAATTGCTTTTTATTTATTACAAGAACCTCGGGACGCTTCGGGATGATTCAATTCAGAAATCGAGTCTTTCCCAACACTGCTGGAAGTTCTTTCCAGCTGTCTACGTTTATGCTTCGCTCCTGTCTGTGTAGGCTGCAAACACATGCATGTCCTCATCGCTGTCCGGAGCAGATGCTCACGTGTGGCTGCAGCCGTTGCTTTTCTTCTCCGAGGCTTCTTATCCGAGGACGATGCTTGAAGCAGAGGTTCGATCAAAGCCCAAAGGAGTGTTATTACTGACATTCGGCTTTGGATTCCTGGTGTGGGTATATTCTGTGGCATCCCTTCGTCCTTGTATAAGTTGAACCGCAGAGTCATAAGAGAAAGAAGCTCCATGCAATTAGGAGGACGGGTAGTTGCACACTGCCGGTCATGTTACTCCCGCCGGTCTCATTGATGTGCAGATCGACGCCAGACGGGACTGATATTGGCCAGTCCAGGTGGTACACCCTCTTCATTGACGCACTTACACATGTACAGTGTAAAGTCAGGCTTCAAGTTGCTCAACTTCAAGTGCAATCCAGGCCCCCTCTGGATCATTGAATGGCCTTTTCGCTTTCTTCAATTCAACAATGCCATGCCATTCGAAGCGACAATCAAGCCTTGGCGTGCGAGGTCCAATTGACCTGCTTATCAATCCCCTCTACGGACTTTGCTGCTTCTTCTGTACAAGAGTTCCTGTTGTAATTTCATTAATAAGGTGTTGAACCGCAAGCAAAACGGCGTTCCAGCTGTCGGTTCCGATCGAAAAGGGAAAGCGTCGGTGCTGTCCCGCAATAACCCCACAGTCAGCAAGAGCTGCCTCCCTGCTAGATGGAGACTGACATGTGTCTAGGAGTCCGGCCAATCAGAGCCAGCAATGAAGCACCCTGGAAACGGTACCTTGCGCATTAGCTGTCGACATCGGACACTGGACAGCAGAACAGGAGGCTGATGCACCACCTCGAATGCGACAAACATTGACCAAAGGCTCGGCCTGACAACCAACAGCTGCACATCGACGCCGTGAAAGTGGAAAAGGATATATACCGGTCTGGATCGCCCGTCCGAATCGAGAGAAGATACAATCCCGAACGCGGACAAATCCGTATTCCTCCAACCTGGAATCGGGGTTTGGGCGCTACGAAACCGACCGTCATGTTAAGAACAAGCCCATAATCAGTCTTCAACCATGTGGCTCGATCGTCTAGCAGGGCAGCAATCTGCGTCGCCGTCCTCATCGCAGCCAGGTAGCCGTGCCTACTCGCCCGCGCCCGGACGGCGGACCCCGAGCGGCCTCGGGCCTTACCTGACCTCCTCGTCGCAACGCCCGGGTCTCACTCCACGCTCATCTTCGGTGTCGCTCATCTCCAACGACAGTTCCACTTCCTCACTGCTAGCTGCATCGCGGAGAGCCAATGGTTCGGCGTTGAAGCAATCAACTACCGCATATGCAGGCCCGGATCCTATAGATGTGTTGGACAGAATTCTGGGTCAGGGGCTAGGCGACGACAACGAGCAATCTGCCTCCACCATTACACAAGATGACCTAGAGCAGCCGTTTGACTTTGGAGGGCTCTCATTGACAGGCCTGGCCCTTTCTGATGAGCCCGCCGGAGGGGGCGCCAGTGTACATAGACCGCAGACAGTTGAAGAATGTACGTATTTCCCACCCTCCAAAAGTCTCCGCCATCCCGTGCTGTGGCTCACATCCCAATCCCAGATGAAAGAGACAAGACCAGGTTTGAAGACCTACACCGATCCATACAAGCATGCGACGAGGTCCTGAGCTCTGTCGAAACGAACCTGACGAGTTTTCGAGATGACCTGGCATCTGTCTCGGCTGATATCGAGACCCTCCAAGCACGATCGACAGCCCTCAACATTCGACTGGACAACCGCAAGGCCGTAGAAAAGGGGCTGGGCCCTATCGTCGAGGAGATGAGTGTGTCTCCCGTGGTGATATCCAAAATAGTGGACGGCCACATCGACGAAGCTTGGATCAAGGCACTGGCCGAGGTGGATAAGAGGGCAACGGCACATAAGAAGACTGCAGCAGCGTCAGCTTCAGGCAAAGGCCTCCAAGATCTTGGCCCTCTACTGGAAAAACTGGTCCAGAAAGCTATAGAGAGGATACGGGATTTCCTTGTCGGCCAGATCAAGGCTCTGCGGTCACCGCAGATTAACGCACAGATTATTCAACAGCAGAACTTTCTGCGGTTCAAGGATCTGTATTCCTTCCTCCACAAGCACCATGCTGCACTTGCAGTGGAGATTTGCCAAGCGTACCAAAACACGATGCGTTGGTATTACCACAACCAATTCTCGCGCTACGAGACTGCACTCCGAAAGATCAAGCTTCATATGCTGGATAAGTTGGATGTGCTAGGCAACGAGGACATGTCGCGCAAGACTGGGGTTCTATCGTCCTCGAAACTTCCCGGGCCACCCCACGACGCCTTCAATATCGGCCGACGAATCGATCTGCTCAAGACAAGGGATCAGACCGCATTATCCTCGTACCTGGCTGAAGACGATAACGGCTACCACTATCTAGAAGTACCTTTTCGAAATTTCAACCTCGCTCTTGTGGACAATGCCACTGCGGAATATACCTTTCTCGCCTCATTTTTCTCACCCGCACTCTCATATAGCACCATATCTCGGCACTTTACCTACATATTTGACCCGACCTTTGCTCTTGGCCATGGTCTGACCAAGAACCTCGTTTCCGAGTCGTACGACGGGCTAGGCATCCTGCTTTCCATCCGACTCAACCAACACTTCCAATTCACGCTCCAGCGCCGCAAGGTCCCCGCCGCTGACAATTACATCAATGGAACCTCCATGTTGCTGTGGCCACGTCTGCAGTCTGTCATGAATGCGCACTGCGAATCCGTCCGTGCTCTGACAACTGCGCTGCCCACGCGTCCGGCTTCGAAATCCGAGCTGTTGAAGCTGTCCGCAGCGCCGCATGTCGCAACACAGCGCTTTGGACAGCTCATGCACGGCATTCTGTCGCTCAGTGCCGAGGCCGGGGATGACGAACCCGTCGTGGCCAGTCTCCGCCGACTGAGGAGTGAGGTGGAAGCCTTCCTGAACAAGTACAGTGGCCAGTGGGGCTCGGACAAGCGCAAGAGGGAGCGGTTTCTATACAATAATTACAGCCTGATACTGACCATCATCAGCGACACGGCAGGCAAGTTCGCCGTGGAGGAGCAGGAGCACTTTGAGGGCCTCAAGACTGCGTTTCAGGACGCAGCATAATTAGACAAGACATGCTGTGATACTTACGGGAAAGAGAAAAAGCGACAAGTAGACTTCCGAAATTCACGACCGAAACCCATAATGATACCATTTTTTCCGCGTGAAGCGCTGTAAAATCTGTTTATACAGGGAATCGTGAAACTAGAAACATGATTGTGTCAAGTGAATATGCCACCCGAGTCATGTCTATTTTACAAGGCTCCCAGAGCCGACTCATTGCTGTCGATCTCGCTTCCTATGTCTATTGTTTCCCGTTTCATTTTCTGACTAAAAGGGAACGCGTAATTGCGTCGCCGCAGCACCAAGACTCCTTTACAGACCGTCGCTTTGTAGACACTGTCTTGTGCAAGTATTTTTTGAGGAAACATGAAAATCCATGACTCCGCACTCTTTTCTGTACATGATGGGTTGTACATGTGGTGTTCACTCTATTCGATTTCGAGACATGATAAAGTCGCATTCTCTCGTATAGATCATCTGAGCTTCGCCCATAAAGCCTCGAAGAATCCCCAAGTGCCGGGAGTCTTTCTGATGTACACGGCCGCCAGGCCGATGAGAACGGCCAGTGCGATACCGCGGGCGGGCTTGCGGTATGCCCACATCTGCTTGAGTATCCTCTCGCGGCTCTCGGCCCACTTCATCTCCTTGAGCTGCTTCTCGAAAAACCGATGCCCATCCTCGAGGCTCTGCTTTGAGCAGACCGCGACGTCGCGGGCCGTCTTGAGGACGCTTGCGCTCGATATACTTCGCCAGGATCGGAGAGATTCTGGTGGGTGCTTCTCGAACAGGGCGGCCGTGTCGGCAATCAACTTGTCGAGATCGAGGGGCTGAGGCAGTTTGGACAGTATTGAGTGGAGCATTTCCGGCTCGCTATCTGGTGTGTCGAAAAGCTCCTCCCTTCGGTTGAGTACGATCTGAGCAAACATGTAGACGCTGAATATCTGCTCGCGCGCCAAAAGGGCATCAAACAGCCGGGCAATGGAGTTGTATGATTGTATGTCGTGCGCATACATGGTCAGCGTTCCTGACAAGGCGAAAAATGGCTCCGTCTGTGACAAATGGCGACATAATGCTGGATCTACCGCGTTGAGGATATCCGGAATCAGTCGCAACTGTGAGATGGCAGGGGCGAGAGTGGGGAGCATGAAGTCTCGAATCCGAAGAGCAGATAGCCGGGCCACCGCCGCTGCTCTCAACCGCGGAGGCAAGACGAGCAGAAACACTTGACAAATGTCGTGGTAGCCTTGAAAATAGCACAGGTAAGGTTGCCGTCTAAGGGTCTCCGTGATGAGGTCTGATAGCTCAATCTTCTTGGTATCCAATTGAGATTTTGACTCGTCTGTAACATAATTCGAAGGTCAGCAAAGTGTCGACGGAAACAGCAAAGAGCATGTCATGAGCCCGGTTGTCACGCAATCCGAGGAGCATGAGGCAGGTAGCACATCAACGTACCATTTGGGTAGTATATGAAGCTGCGGTCGACATCTAGCCGAACCTGATCCTCGTCTCTATGCCGCGGTAATGTCGTCCACGATTTGTCAACCCCATCTACCTCTTCAGACTTCTCGTCAAGAGATCCATTGTCCTCGGCATGAGATGCCGAGGAGACACCCTCACTTCCAGAAGCAACCCCATGAGGCGCAAGTCCGAGTAGAACAGCCCCTGCAAGAAAACCATTGTGTAAGCAGGATCTCATCTAGGGATCGACGTTGCTTGCGCGCGTCGGAAACTTACACGCGCGGAAGCGAATGGCATCCGAGAGGAACCCCCCTTTACTAACGGCGAGCTCCTTGAGGCGTTGAATGTTGTCACGGCTGCAGGCGTCAAGAATGGCGTGGCTTTTGGCGCGGCTCACCGCGACATCGTCCTCGCGGCGCTCTTTGGTCTCGGAACGCCCGCCGGACTCGACAGACGTCGTTGACATGGCTCAGATATCTGTAGTCTTGGCTGCCGTGTATCGTCGAGGAGCTGCTGTGTCCCGGTCGTCTAAGCACGCTGGGCCAGTCCAGACTACCTTGGAAGATATCGCATGCGAGGCCGGTCTTTGTTATAGCTGTTCGGAGCGAATGCAGGGTTGCGACGAGCTTGCAGAATCGAGTCGACTGCCCAACCTTGAGACCTTGTCCTTGCTGACAGGAAACTATTCGTTGGCAAACAAGGTATGCCGGTATTTTCAATCAATATACGTTCTTCATGTGGCTTGGAGGGTTTGACAATTCCTTGCAGCTGTAGCCAAGATGGAAGAAGCAATTGACGTGCGGCATGCAGCCAGAGGCAGGCCGGTGTCGAGGGGAGGGCGACAGGGCTATGCTACTGGAACCGGATGCCTTGTTCGAGCAGTTGGTAACGCAATCTCTCACGTCTGTCTTGGAGGACCACTTGATATATCATAAACGCCTATTCCGAAACGACATGCGCCGGAGCAGTCTGTCGGTCGAGTTCCTCCTCAGTCCCAGCAGCTATTTCCGAGTCCCGAGTCCCACATGCGGACCATGAACCAGCAAGTAGGTAATCAAGAGGTCCGGCTATGTACGGAGTAGTCGGTGGATTCAGTATTCGGAGCGAAACAATATCGGTCGGCTTCAGCTTGTATGTGGAAAGCTTCTGTGATTCGAGCTCGCCTTGTGACAATGCACGTTCCCACCAAGAGCCCCCAGTCGCCCTGCTGCATGGACCTGCTCTGTGCTCGAAGGGTCGATTAATTGCGTGGTCGGTGCCTTGAAGTCGGTCCAAGCAAGTTGATATAAGGACGACAGAACTGTGTACCAGACGGGCTGGTGATTCGGAGTCTGCGCTGCGTCAAAGTAGATTTGCTTTCAGTTGAGCCCTCGAGGGCTTGAAACGGTACGATTCGTACAGGACAGCATGCGCCGGCCTTGCCTTCTTGAGCTGTTTGCCGATCGCAGGTAAGGTAGGTCTGGTACCTGGGTAGGGATGTGTCGAGCTTGCGATCGTGCTAAGAGGTCCAGGCCTAGGTCAGTTTTGGGCTGAGGCGGAGGGGTTCCGTAAAGAGCTAGCCAAGCTTATAGGCCCCGGAATAGAGTGAGGCTCCGTATACCAATGGGCGGAGGGTGAGTTGGTTTTACTACACCACATACACCATATACATCGTAAACATCTGTTACTTACACGTTATAATAGACGTCGCAGTCCATGTTGAATGTTATATAGGGTCTCGATGAGATACAGATCATTTTGAATTGCCCATTCTATCAGTATTGGTAGGTACACGATATATGTATTCATCAAACATCCACTCCATACGTGTAAGTACTTACTCGGTAACATTGACTGTACAGATTAATGGCCCTTGTACAGCCTGGGATTTCAATGTCGTCGAGAAATCGAGCCTTGATGACCCGGGAATCACATCTTCTTACCACAAATCCACAAACACGATTCATACGATATACCATTGAAGAAAAGAAAAGAAACTCTGCGTGTTTGTTTTTATATTGGCAGGTATTCACGAAACTCCATGGTATATCCGTTTACCTAGGTGATGCAGTCAAGCTAGTCAAGTGGTTTATTGACATTATGACCTACATACCTAGAGACCATGTTCGAGCAGAAGGCGTCAAACTTTCGCTGACGCCACGGCATGTTCAGTGGGCCTGTGTAATATATCACACGCGGCCATGTCTGACTAACATGAAGGTGTACCTACATGCTCTTGGTCGAAATTGCTTTGATTGCTCGCAATAATTTCAAACTTGCAGTAGGTATGCCCTCACCGCAGGTTCGGCCAAGACGCCAGTTTGCATGCATTGAAATACCCCCGGCCGTGTTACAGACGACGGCATTCACGCCAGCTCTGAATCTGTTCGTTGTCTGTGTTACCTTGGGTAAGAGCTCTGTCCCTCCCTATCTCCCCTCACTCTCCATGCGGTTGCACGACCCAGGACATGCACGAGGAGGCCGGCCATGACAGGTTATGGTACGGACCTCAAGCCCATGGCGGGAGTTTCCGAAGGTAGACATGGTCACACCTTGGCCCCGGTCCCTCTAGACTCGGGGCCTCCTCGAACGTGGTAAATATCATGAAGAAAAGATGATCCTTGGGGTAAACCCGTAGTCAGTCAAGTGTCGTCTAATCTTTGACACCATGATCAAAGATCTACACATAGGTCAAGTCTTGGCGCCGATCAAGATTGTGGGATCCTCAGACTTGATGATCACTGTCTCCAAGGTTCGGATAACTGCTGCATGTTTCCCATGATAAACAGGTAGCCATATTTCATGTCAAGACTTGTAGGCCGACGCCCACGAGGCTCACAAGAACGAATCGCACGACTCCACGGGTCCAAATCCCTGCTCGCCTACAGGACTATCTGCTACCGGCTGCCGGTGGGAGATCGCAGCAGACTGTGTGTTATTCAGATGGCTGGTAGAATCTTGCTAATGCAGGCGGTCGATCGATGGGTGCCGTATCTTCGCCTATGGTCCACGGAGTCCCGCGTACTGGGCTGCTGAAGGGAAGAATATCCTTGTGTAGGTGGATTGACTCGGCTCTCGAGAAATAGGAGACCGGAAGACAGATATTGGACGAGATATTGCCACGACCGCGCGAGTACACATCGACCACTTAAGCAGACCAGCATGTAGTATTAGTGACTATCTACCTACCTATTCGCTATTAATCTGGAAACTTGGACGTGCTGAGTGTATCCTGGCTTGACAGCGCAGCGGGGTAAATGAACATCCCGCTGACATGCATGTAAGGCTTCTTTCTCCAGAAAAGATGCATGATCCTTGCTGTGAGCCTGTAACAATGGGCATACATGAGATATGTATGTTAATACATCTAATTCTCTTGCATGCATTTCAGTCGGACACAGCGGCAAAGTTTTCTGGCGACCTGTTATTGACCGCTCAATACCATTGCAGTGTGTCTGTCATGAACACAAGTCAAATGGATAGGCTCGGTGATGGGTAAATGTGCTGGATTCGGATGCATGGAAGACAGAAGTATAATCGACGACTTTATATGTAGTAGGGCTACGATACATTGTTACTATAGGAGCGCTTGTGACATGGCAGACTGCAAATTTGAGCCACGGTTTGTCATGGTACGTATATGATTTGTCTATTCCCACCCTGTCTGATGTGCCATGCTAAATGTAATTCTCCGGTGATCTGTCACAAAACGTTCCTGATCTGCTCGAGGGGTCCTCCATCGAGGCCCGAAACAATGCATTGTCGGACTTCACTTCTGGCTACATGGCAGACAACACATGAGCAGGAACGCGTGTGTTTCCCGAGATCTTATACATGTTTGCATTCATCCACAGCCGTGACAAAAGCCCGACTCTTATGTCTGAGCCTAGGCGTCGGTGTGATCGATGTCGCTTGATACAACCCCCAAGCAAAGAGTCGTGCCTCAAACTTCTGCATGGAGAACATATTTTTCTGCCTGCAAGTATTGCAATTGTACATTTCTGAAAAAATAAAAACGACGAACATCAGTTCGTTCTTGCGTAGACTGCAATCATGGGCCGAGTGATCCAGCAAGGTAGGTGCATAGAAGTGTGTATACGAATTACTTGTATGATGACCTGTAATGGAGTACAGTATGCGAGTGCACATGGGGTATGTGGGTTTCCAAAAATGCAGTGAATTGATAAATGTAGGCAGACCGGTGGCCCCTCATCAATGTAGCAAATAGCCCTCAATTTTTCGCTTCAGAGAAAACAATATCGTGAATGGGTGTACAATGGGGATTCCTGCAGGTGGCCAAATCGATGTATTTTGCTGAACAGCACGTGCAACGAATACCTAACCAATATCATACAGCTGCGTATCCAGCCCAGCTGAAGTTATGCAATGCGCAACGACATGCCGCAATGAGGAGGATCTACACCACATTTCATATTCCCAAGAATTAAAAAATCTTCTCCCTATAGGCCTAGAGTAGGTGCCGGGCAGGCCACAGGCAAAAGCTTCGTTTGGTGTTGAGCGTGGCAGGGCCGCAGTGACAGCATCGAGATCCACAGACTAAAGCCAGCCCAGCTAATCTGTACCTACCTAGGTAGCACTTGACTACTACTGGGCTTGCTGCACCTACTTCAGGTAAGGTAAGAGCCAGGCACCTACCTACCGCGCCTGCCACCTTTTGCGGCTTGCCTACCTTACCTACAACCTACCACTCCGGTTGAACTTGTGAATAATATCCCCCGCAAACCAGGGCCGGTCCCTCCTGCGGACTCACTCTCAATCACTAAATCCACAACCTCCCCTCCGGGAACGAACTGCAGGACCCCCAGGCAACCAACCGGCCAGACCTGCCTCGAAACACACGAGTTCTGATGTGGTGAGTTTTTCTTTTCTTTTTCTCTCCTCCTTTTCACATTTGCATACTTGTTGCCTTCCTCACGCTGTCTTCTCCCAACGACGGCAGCCAGCGTCATCCTCGTTGCCCAACTGCTGCACGATCAAACTCAAACGTCTCCCACCCCTCCAGCCTTGAGCGTTTTACTGCAAGGGCTCTTGTCTTGGGGTTTGTCCTTGTCCAGGGGTCTGTGATTGAAATCTGAATAATCAATTCACAACCCACACGAGGCAAACCGCCCGCTTGGGATCCTTCCTGCCTGCCTACATAGCAAGAACACCACAACCCGGCAACAACAATCGATCGGATCAATCTG
The DNA here is from genome assembly GCA_023510015.1 of Pestalotiopsis sp. LF_19_12. Taxonomy (NCBI): domain Eukaryota; kingdom Fungi; phylum Ascomycota; class Sordariomycetes; order Amphisphaeriales; family Sporocadaceae; genus Pestalotiopsis; species Pestalotiopsis sp. LF_19_12. The sequence continues at coordinate 89,246 of JALYBT010000056.1, read as the reverse complement.
AGCTGCGTCGAGATACATGCTGGAACCGCCAACCATGTCCTAATTGATCCGGCCTCCTACAGTTCCGGCCCGCGTTATCTTCTCCACAACCCCCTACTCAGGAACCTTCCCAACTATACTGGTGCCCGTCTCGGATGATCCTACGTATCACGGCCCTCGACAAGTGAATCATGAATTCTATCTCAAAGCGGCCGTTTTGCAACTTGTTCGGACGTTCTTGATCCTTCACTTACGACTTTCCGTGTTAGAGGGCGGTTACATTCGACCCTGCAAGTTGGGCTTTCATGTACGTGACCACCTTCCCGGCCAACATGGAAAACTCCAGCATCACTAATGCCGTCATCCAGTTTGTCTTGTTATTGATCAGGGGCACCCATTATTGAGCAACTTTTGGGCGCCAGCCTTATAAGTGCTGCTTTAAGTTTGGTTCTCAGCTATCCAAACTTGTACAACCACAGACACCAGGCAGTCTTCCAACTCCTGAGCAGCTCTGACGACTGCCTTTTTCCACCGGAACAGTTCGACAAAATTCTGTCCAGGCATATCAGCTATTCAGCCGTCATGAGCATCAACCATGGCTCTCCAAACCAATGTATTCCATAATGGCGAATGGGTCACTCGTACCGTCCAGCCTGGAGATCTACTCAAGGAGGCAACTGCTCCAGCACCGCCAAAACCGCCAAAACGGATACCTACGTCGCCGACATACGGCATTTTGACCAGAACCGTCATTGAAAGCCCAGTCTTCAGCTGGGTTTTGCCAGTACAGCTCAGATCGCCCAAACATAATGATGTTGTGTTTGTTGGGGTACGTACCGAAATTCCGCTTCACATATCCTTGAAGAGCGCTGTACTGCTAGCGTCGGGCTGTTCTCCCTGAGACTGAACGCCCACGTGTTGTTGAGATTCGAGAATTTCTTTTCTTCCTATAGTGCTGATCGTCATGCAAGATAAGTGGCCTCGCGAGGACGAACAATCCAGCTAACAGTTTGAAACCGATTAGGACAACTTTGTGCAGGTTTGTGAACTTGGACATGATGTTCAGCTCCATGACATCGCCAGAAAGCAAGACTTTGGATCTAGAATCCGTAACGCATGTGTCATTGGGTCACCAGCACATTACGCCGATGATTCTAGCCCCAATGGGATGAAGATTGAAGAGGATGACGTGGACATGTTAGAAGCAACTCCTGGTGGCCAACTTCCACCACAATTCATCGCCTTGGTCCTGGAGCGAGGCGATTTGGTCTTCCTCTACCTTGAGGAAAATGCTCATGACCAGTGGACCTTTGTTTCGCACAGTGAAAAGATTCCGGACGCGCGTCTCAGGCTTCCTGGCTATCATTTGGTAGTAGATCCAAGCTCACGGTTTCTCGCCCTTGGCTGTTCAGAGACACACTTTCAAGTATGGACCTTGTCGTCCATCAATACACTTCGCTCCCGCCAAGCACAAGGATTGCCTTTCAGGCCCATCGAACACTCGGCGATTCCAAAGGCTATCAACGGAGTCATACACAAGATGGTCTTTCTGTCACCCGGCGCCGACAGTGAAGAGCGTGTCATTCTTGCGTTGATACTGATCCACCAAGGCCGCTCCAGATTACACCGATACGAATGGGAACTTGGCGAGAGTGTGTCGGCTACTTTGAGGGAACGGAATACCGGTTGGCTTCTCGATCCATCTTTCCAAATGCCTCTTTTGATGATTCCTTCTACAATACGAGAAAGCTTTCTCCTCATCACAGAGACAAGTGAGGCCTTTTGGGCAACACTGAAGAATGGCTCGCTAGAGGCACAAGGTGTGGAGATCGAAGAGCGCGATCAGACGGCCCTCCATATCGGCAACACCATGCCTTTGTGGACTGCGTGGAGCCGCCCATGGCGCTTGCCAGAATATCACGTTGACAAGGATACTATATGGCTTGCGAGGGAAGACGGCATCCTGCAGTTTCTTGAGATCGAGGCGGCGGACGGAATAAGCACACAGACCATCTTGGGAGAAGTCAGGTGTAAGATTGACACAGCTTTTGCTTGTCTGTATGATCGCTTTGCGGACATTCTCATCACGGGCGGCGACTCGGGCCCTGGTGCAATTTGGCGCGTATGTTGCCAAATCCCAGACCTCATCATGTACGGTGGCTAATCATTTCTTTCAAGGCTGAGCCAAGAAAACCACCGGGTCACATTGGGACCATACCGAACTGGTCCCCAACAATAGACATTACGGCGACCAAACCCATGGCGAGTCTCGCACCAGACAACAAAAGACAGCGATCCCGCGGTTTTCTAGATGGCGAATCGTGTTCAAAGAACGACCAGCTATTTGCATGTGCTGGTCGAGGCCAGACCGGATCGATTGCTGAGTTCAGGTATGGCTTCGAGGCAAGGGTTGGTTTTGACCTCGACTTGGAAGATCCCGTGCAACAATGTTGGACATTGCGAGGTCCGGCGAGCAGCCCCAATTCCGAACTTTGTCTGCTGCTAGCATATCCCGATAGGTCCATCATTTACATGGTGGATATTGACAGCCTGGCAGTCACGGAAAAGGGCCCGGATGAGGTACCATACGATCTGAGTTCTACTACATTGGCAGCAGTAGAGGCTCAAGACGGAACAATTATTCAGGTCACGGCTGATGTCATTACCATCGTGGACCCGTTGGATGGGTAAGTGGTCCTTGACTTGATATTTTGTTTTGATTTAGACTCTCACAGTTGATCTAGCAATTTACGCCACCAGACAAGCCGTGTTGTAAACGATTCTGGAGCTGTCGTTACTGACGCGACGATAAGAGAGAACATGGTGGCAGTATCGCATCATTCCGGATCTCTCTTTCGTGTCAGTATCGCACATGTCGATGGACTGGAATTGATTCCAGGCCCGACGCACGATATCAATGGAGAAGTCACTTGCATTGCGTTCACTAAATTTGCAGAAGAAACCGCCCTGTTCGTTGGTGTCTGGGAGGGGGGCCGCCCACTGCTCATGGTATTTCCAACGCAAACAAGATCGACCGATCAGCAGCCGGAACCACTTGGACTTGATATTTCCCAACGTGAGTATGCTGTACTCCCAATCTTATGATTTTTACTGACCCATTCCCGGGAATAGTTCTTTCCACGCGGATGTCTAGCAATGATCGTCTTGCCGGTCTACCACCAACTGAAGCCTTTACCAGCATCGTCTCGTTTGAGAATAAGGAGGGCGGCGTGACGGTCTGCATAGGCACAAGAAGTGGCGAGGTTTTTACAGTTGCTTTGGATCCCAACAACATACAGGATTTCCGAGGCACATGCGACAAGTTTGGCTCTGCCGGGGCTTATGTATTCCCGCTTAGTGCCGAAGCCGAGCCGGCCTCGTTTCTCGTCTGCTGTGACTCGAACGTCTTCTTGGTGTCGAGTCTGGCAACGAGAGGAAGGCCTAGGTTTGGGAAGAAACATCGCGTCTGGGCTACGGGGGTCGAGTCCTTCATGAGTGCGTCGCCCAGCGTAAGCGCTGTCAGCAGGATGCGGCGAAACTTGTCACAAATCGCCGGGAAGGCAACACTCACCTTGATAACCCCATTCGCCATACACTTTGCAGAACTGCAAAGTCTTCCCAAGCCCGTTTTGCGTCACCTCCCCGTCCCCGGGACTCCATGCAAAGTCATGTATCATGCTAGGCTGGATGCTCTTGTTGTGGCGACCCTGCACGACGGATGTCCAGCCTTGCGATTCATTGACCCCCTCACCGGACTCGACCTTTCAATGCCGACTGATCATGGAGGCAACGAAGTTCCATTCATCACTGGTCTTGGTAGGCCCGGCTCTCGCATTCTAGCACTGACGAACTGGAATTACGAGAAAGATGGGCGAACGTGGGGCTATCTTGTGGTGTCAGTGCGAAACTCGGATGGCCAGGGCCAAGTATTGATCATCACGGCGGCAAAGGACGACAGTCGAGTATCAGAAGATGGTCCTTGTAGGATACGCTTTTATACAAAGTTGAAGAGGTCGGGATACGCAGACCCTGTCTGGTCGATTGCGACAGAGGCTCAAGGGCTGCTGCTGTGCACTGGTGAAACTATCCAGTACGAGATACTGGACCTGGAGCAGAAGAAGCTGAGAAAGGTCAAGGAGTATCAGCTGTCATCGGCCGCATCTTGGATGGAGGTGGTCCAAGACAGACTTCACGTTGTCACCATCCGTCATTCGCTTGAAATTGTGGACTTTCGAAGTTCACCAGATTCCGAAACGATGACGCGACTCTATACAGACGACCGAGCGAAGCAGTCGCTACACTGTATTGAAGGAGTCGACACCACGAGGCAGGGACGCCACCAAGCTGTCACACTCCTTTCCGACTATTTCTGTGGGCTTTGGGGATTGTGGGCTCCGCCTGAGAGCGATAGACCATTCAAACCGATCTTCCATGCGGAATTACAAGCATCGGTCAGGCGTTTCATCCGTGCCAGAACGCGGCCGCCATGGAGCAATTCCCAGCAACAATCATTGTACGGACGTGTGCCAAGCAGCAGCGACGGCGCCGATGTCCTCGGACTAGGTATTGATGGCTCTCTGAGACATTTTACGATTCTGGACTCGGACGCTTGGCGACTCCTCCGATTCATTCAGAATCTTGCCGCTGTGTCACCAGATATCTGCCATCCTGCCGCATCTTCTGCCAAGATGAGTGATGGTCTATCTGATGCCATGGAGACAGACCACGACCACGATTACGATCCAGAACCCAAGACCTTGCCAGTATTGAACATGCAGGTCGACGGGGATATTCTTCAGCGATGCCTGGACAATCGAGCCCTGGAGAAGCTGGCGGAGTCACCAAAACATGCAGATCGCCTTCGAAAGCTTCTTGAAAACTTGGAAGGTGGAAGGCACACGCAAGAACTGAAAGGGGAGATGGCAGAATATCTGGATCTTGCCTACGACGTACTTGAATACTACCTCTCGCCAGTGCTGTAAGCGGGGAAGAGTGAAAACGGGCTGCAACGCAAAGCAATGCGAATTGTTCTTGTTTCCTTTCTGTTGGCTGGCATTTTGAAAGCAACAGATACGTTGACGACAGAGATGCACGACATGATCAGCTCAGACATGTCTATCACATCGTAATGATTAGAGGCCAAAAGTCAATTGATGAGAAGGGGGAGAATTGCTAGGGCGGAATTAGAAGAAAGAGGGAAAGAGGAGAAATAAAAGTAGGAGGACTTGAAAAAGAGACCTTCTCGGTGCTGATTGAGGCCGTGCTCGTCTCTTTCAAGTTTATACTAGCCATTGTCCAGGGTGGAATAAACTGAGCTATGCAAAGAGGAATGAATACACATGATTATGCTGTTAGTTGACGGCTCCGCCTCAAGTCGTTATACAACATTCAGATTCATATTTTTTCGACGACCAGATCGGCCGCCTGAAGAATACGATGGGACCATACAGTGTGGTACAGCCAAGCCGGGCTGGTTTCCTCCCATGCCGACGGAAGGGACGTCAGCCGATAATTATATAAAGCGCGGCTACTGTGACGTCTTGAAAAGTGAGTCATAGATCTCACAATAGCAATAGTGTGATTTTTTCACAGCAAAATGGAAGAAATGCCCGAGGTCAACTTTTCGGACTTGAGGCTTATGCGGTCCGTTAATCAGAGAGTCCAAGTCGTGAGCAGCAGCAGCACGAACAACCAGTAAATCCATGCCCCACATTTTGGGATTTCGGGGGGCTCACCATCGAGATACGTAACTGGCCCCAATGACCTAAAACCGAGCTTTGCCTCTACCTTAATGCCTGTAGCATAGTGGATTTGAATATTCAACCCCTCCATCACAACCTGGAGCCCACCACCTGTCAATCCACCCATCCGCCACCACCTGTTTTGGCATTTGCAGCAGATCCCAGAACTTTTTTCTTCTCTCTATTCACCCTTCCCATTCATTTGTTGAAGGATCCGGTTTCTGCTGCCTCTGAACAGCTTCTTGTCTTTTTCTCCTCCCCCGAGATTGACAAGTCAAGGTCTGCTAAGCAAGCTGTGCCTTGAGAGCCTTTCATTATTATTTTTTCTTCTTGGTCCGTAATTTTTGTCTCCACAAAGCACCACACAAGCGACGACCGTCGACAACATGGCGCCCAAAGGCAAGAAGGGAAAGAAGGGCGGCGATGATGACTGGGAAGCCGAGCTCGGAGAGTCCATCGCCCCCGTCAATGGCGATGCTGCCCCCGCCGACGCCGCCGACGACGGCGACAAGCAGGATGACGATGCCCCCGCCGGTGGTCTCATGGCCATGATGAGCAGGCGCCGCGAGAAGAGGAAGAAGCAGGGTCTGTCAGATGACTTTGAAGGTCCCAAGGACGACGAGCCTGCCGCAGAGGCGACACCCGCCCCGCCCGCCCAAGAGGCCAACATGGACGACGAGTTTGCCATGCCCGAGAAGAAGGGCAAGGGTGGCAAGGGTGGCAAGGGCGCTGCCGCTGCGAAGCCCGCTGCCGGTGACGATGACCTCGCCGAGGACGGTCGCATCCTGACCAAGGCCGAGAAGGAGAAGCTCAAGAAGGAGCGTGAGAAGGCGCGAAAGAAGGAACAGGTGAGAAATGACACCGCTGTCCCCCACACACACCCAAAAGAAATCGAGCAATTCATGCTGACCTTTTCATCTCAAGGCCAAGAAGAAGACACCCGCCCCGGCACCCAAGGCCGAGCCCGCCAAGCCTGCCGCCGAGGAGAAGAAGGAGGCCGAGCCTGTACCCGCACCTGCCGCCGCCGGCAAGAAGGGCAAGAAGCTGCCCCCTCACCTCGCAGCCCTCCAGAAGCAGCAGGAAGAGCTGCGTCTTCGCCGCGAGGCAGAGGAGCGTGCGGCCGCCGAGGAAAAGGCACGCGCCGAAGCAGACGAGAAGCGCGATGCCGAAGAGATCAAGCGCCGGGAAGAAGAGAAGGCCAAGAAGAAGCAGAAGGAAAAGGAGAGGATTGACCAGCTCAAGAAGGAGGGCAAGTTCATGACCAAGGCCCAGAAGGAGGAGAAGGCACGCAACGAGCGCAAGCTCCAGCAGATGCTGGCTGCCGGTATCAAGATCGGTCCCCAAGAGGGCGAAGGCGAGGAGAAGAAGAAGAAGGTTGTGTACGACAACCGGAAACGCGGCAAGGGCGGCAAGGTGCGTAGCATGCGGATACTCCACTTGTACAACAATTGAAGGGCGAGGCTGACGAGAAATCTAGGTCGACGAGGAGAAGGCTTTGGCCGAAGCTGCCGAGCGAGCAAGACAAGAGGCAGAGCGCGTCGCCAAGGAGGCCGAAGAGAAGGCTGCCAAGGAGGCTGCCGAAGCTGAAGCCGCCGCAAAGGCCGCCAAGGCCGCCGAAGAAAGCGACGTCGAAGATGACTGGGAGGCCGCGGCCGAGTCGGACAAGGAAGATGTCAAGGACAGCTGGGACGCCGACTCGGACGAGGAGAAGACAGAGTTGCCATCCAGGCCAAAGGCCGAGGCTGGCTCCGACTCAGAGTCGGACTCCGAGTCCGAGTCTGAAGACGATTCCGAGGACGAGGAGCAATCTGCCCGACAAGCCGCAGAGGCCCAGCGCAAGAAGGAGGCTGCTGATCGACGTGAAAAGGCTCACCAGGCTGCCCTGGCAGCTCGCTCCAAGGACAACCTCCGATCGCCCATTTGCTGTATTCTCGGTCACGTCGATACCGGAAAGACCAAGCTTTTGGACAAGATTCGTCAGACCAACGTTCAGGAGGGCGAGGCTGGAGGTATTACGCAGCAAATTGGTGCTACATACTTCCCCGTCGATGCCATCAAGCAGAAGACCCAGGTCGTCAACCGCGATGGCGCTTTCGAGTTCAAGGTCCCTGGTCTCTTGATCATCGATACCCCTGGTCACGAGTCCTTCTCCAACCTGCGATCGCGTGGTTCCTCGCTCTGTAACATTGCCATTCTGGTCGTCGATATCATGCACGGTCTTGAGCCCCAGACTCTCGAGTCCATGAAGCTGCTCCGTGACAGAAAGACTCCTTTCGTTGTCGCGCTGAACAAGATTGATCGTCTGTACGGCTGGAAGAAGGTGGACAACAACGGATTCCAGGAGAGTTTGGCTCTGCAGCCCAAGGGTGTCCAGAACGAGTTCAAGAACCGTCTCGAGCAGACCAAGGTCGCCTTTGCCGAGCAGGGTTTCAACTCTGAGCTCTACTACGAGAACAAGTCCATGGCCAAGAACGTCTCTCTGATCCCCACCTCTGCGCACACTGGTGAGGGTATTCCCGACATGCTGAAGCTCATTGTCGCGCTCACCCAGGAGAGGATGGTCGGCTCCCTTATGTACTTGTCCGAGGTCCAAGCTACCGTTCTCGAGGTCAAGGCCATTGAGGGTTTCGGTATGACCATTGATGTCATCTTGTCCAACGGTGTCATCCGCGAGGGTGATCGAATCGTGGTCTGCGGTACAGAAGGAGCCATTGTGACGAATATTCGTGCACTTCTCACGCCAGCGCCGCTCAAGGAATTGCGTGTCAAGTCCCAGTACGTCCACAACAAGGAGATCAAGGCCGCCATGGGTGTCAAGATTAGTGCCCCTGGTCTTGACGGCGCCATTGCCGGCTCCCGACTTTTGGTGGTTGGCCCCGACGATGACGAGGATGATCTCATTGACGAGCTCGAGGGTGATCTGAACGTGCTCTTCAGCCGCGTCACCAAGACCGGACGTGGTGTCTCGGTGCAGGCCTCAACTCTGGGTTCGCTCGAGGCCCTGCTCGACTTCTTGAAGGACTGCAAGATTCCCGTGGCCAACGTCGGAATCGGACCCGTTTTCAAGCGAGATGTCATGCAGTGTGGTACCATGTTGGAGAAGTCGCCCGACTATGCCGTCATGCTCTGTTTCGATGTCAAGGTCGACAAGGAAGCGCAGCAGTACGCCGAAGATCAGGGTATCAAGATTTTCACTGCCGACATTATCTACCATCTCTTTGACAACTTCACCAAGCACATGGATGAGCAGCTCGAGAAGAAGAAGGAAGAGTCCAAGATGTTGGCCGTGTTCCCCTGCGTCCTCAACACTGTCGCTGTGTTCAACAAGACCAACCCCATTGTCATTGGTGTCGATGTGATTGACGGCAACCTCAAGATTAACACGCCCATCGCCGCTGTGAGACAGGGTCCTAATGGAAAGGAGATTGTTCCTATTGGCAGAGTGTGAGTTTTTTGTCCCCCCAACATCTACAAGTATCATATCCACATACTAACATTAAATATAGTACATCTATCGAGCGTGACCACAAGGCAATCCCTGTCTGTAAGAAGGGAGCACCCTCGGTGGCCGTCAAGATTGAAATGGGCAACTCGCAGCCCACCTACGGCCGACACCTCGAGGAGACGGACACACTCTACAGTGCAATCTCGCGTAAGAGTATCGACTGTCTCAAGGAGTTCTACCGCAAGGACATGACCAACGACGACTGGCACCTGATCGTCAAGTTGAAGCCCCTCTTTGACCTGTAGGGTGTTGTCTAGATAGTCTACTTGGGACAGCTGGATGGAAGTTGAAGCATCGTCGAATGGGTCAATCCGATTGAAGTTGCAGACATGGTCATGGATGTATGATGAGCCAAAAAAGAAGGTATGAGAGAGCAGTTTCCGGTTGCATTTACGTTTCCCGGCATTGCTCCATAGCTAGCTACATTGGCAAGATGAAAATAGGTCGTTTTGATTTAAGGCGCTTTAGGTTGATTATTTTCCGGTAAAAACAAAATTCGTTTCTTACTCTTGATTGTGTGAAGGTCTTGGGTGAGCATACGAAAATGATTGAAGTACGTGTTATGGACTGGATCATGGTTGTATCTTCGCGCGGATATGTTTACATCTCGATGTCCTGCTTATTTCTGGCGTCACACACATTCATCGGAAATCATCATCAGGTCCAGCTCATATTGGATCTTGGCCTAACGCAAGTAATATTGAGATATGCATGGGTGTAAGCGCAGTGTATACCCACATCTTATGGAGTGCTGGGCGACATACAGAGACAGAACACCATTATGAAAAATCTTTCGCAATTGACCGTAAACAACCCTGGCATCCAAGAAGAATTCTCTCGAATATTCCCAAACAGAAAGTATATGCAGCCAAAATGAACCTCGAGTAACATGTCTGAGGCTTGTAAGCCAGCCCTAGCTTGGCCGGCCCCACCAAATCCTGAAGCCCACAAGAGGGATTTTTCCCCCTTTCTACATATCATATAGGTCTTGATAGAACCATAATTCAACACCCAATCATCTAATGATTAGAACAACCCCTGGGGATGTGGTCTAGTGGTATGACGTTTCCTTAGCATGCTATCAAGCATGGAAAAGGTTCTGGGTTCGATTCCCAGCTTCTCCACATTTTTGTCTTTTTGCACATTATGTCTATGTCCAGAAGACTTGGGAACTGTGATGTTTTTGTCCTTGGTTGGGGAGTAATTCCTTTTTTGTTCCAGCTTAATTTCCAACTGGATCAACCAAGGTTTATAATTGCCCAATAGATTATCAACAAGCAAGATGATATAACTTGTATATGACACGCTGCCGCAAAGGTCAATACTTCTTTCTTTCGAGGATGTTGCGCAAACACTTTTGTGGAAATTTCGACACTATTATCATAGCCCGAGAGATTCTTATGTCCCGGCCAAGAATACATTTGTCAATTGCCCGACCGCAAACGTTGCCGACGGGAATTCATGTTTGCAGCTATCCCGAGATACTTTCCCCTGGTATTGACAGCTCGATAAGCCCCACGTTCTACGATAAGTCCAAGACAAGACCCCCGACCCCGCTAAAATTTCCATGTCGGCAGCTCAACTCCAAGTGCCCGGATTGCAGAGCTGCGATTTGTACATGTCCGCATTGACTCATAATCCATACACTCAACACAGCACTGTCCAACTCCAGCAAACCCCACGAGCCACGATGGACGTCGACACGCCCCCGGCGGCGTCGCCAGTCCCCGAGATCGTCGACTCCTCTGACGATGCCGACCCCATCGTCTCGTCGTACGCCGTCTTCAGCAACCAGCCGCCGACCAACACGCGCAAGATCCTGATCCTGCAGCACCCCAACAAGCAGGGCCCGACGCGCGAGGCCTTCCAGACCCTGTCCGAGGTCCGCGTCAAGCCGAGCTCGGGCATGATCGAGGTCGACGTCCCGCTCAGCTACCACGACGGCTCGTACGACCGCGAGAAGGGCATGCGCTGGGGCCAGAGCCTGGCGCGCAGCATGGGCCAGAAGAACGGCGGCAGCCACGGGCTGGCGGGCGGGTTCGGCGTGGGCGTCCCGGCCCCGCGCGCCGGCGGCGGCCGCGCCCGCAACAAGGACGAGGACCGCGACACGTACGACTGGACCGAGGCCGTCCGCCGCGACCAGGTCCTGCGCACCCAGACCCTCGGCGGCCAGTACGCCGGCCGCAACGCCGACTTTGGCGACAGCGAGTGCCGCTGGATGGTCGGCGTCTTCCGCGGCGGCAACCTCCACCTCACCCCCGCCCAGTCCGAGATCCAGCTGCGCCCCCAGCTGCACCACCTCGACGCCGCCACCGAGCAGGACCGCTTGACCCGCCCGCGCGAGGGGCCGGGGGGCCTCGCCAAGGACGGCTCCAGCCTGGGCGGTGGACCGGGAGGAGGAGGAGGACCCCAGGCGGCGCCCGCCGCCAAGGCCATCACCATGTCCATCAAGAACGCGGGCGGCGACCAGCCCAGCACCGAGACCATGGCGGACCGCCTGCGGCAGGTGCAGATGGAGCACTGGCAGCGGCTCAAGTACGTCGAGGACGACCGCGACGAGGCCTGGGAGCTGTACCAAAAGACGCTCATCTACCGGTCGCCCGAGTTTTCCTCCTCCGACGACAAGGGCAAGGGCAAGGCCTCGGACGCCGCCAACAAGCTCGACGAGGACGAAAAGGACGACCTGCAGCACCGGGCCGCGCGGCTGCAGACCCGCTGGGGCGAGGAGGACTACCTCCGCGGTGTCGCGGGCAAGGACAAGGAAGGCATCCTCGAGGGCTACGGCTCCACGGCGCTGCCGGGCGTCAAGCCCGAGGACGTGGTCGAGGAGGGCAAGAAGGAGGATGCAGACGGCAAGAGGACGACTGCCGCGTCTGCAAGAGGCAGAGGTGCTGCCAGTACCACGGCGACGAGAAGGGCACCGCCGGCCAAGGGCAAGGCATCTACAAAAGAAACCGCAATGGAAATTGACTAAAAGAGAACACTGGCGCACTGCTCATCACAGATTACGAGGGATTCCTCGCCGTCAGGCTTGATGGTAGAGGGTTTTGCATTATCAGGCGTTTAGATATGGCATTAAATGAGGCGTTCAGAGGCACAAATAGCAATCGGCATTGCAGGAATTCGCTTTCCTATTGACCATGGTTTTTCGCTTAATTTAAATCAACTATTTTGACAAATGGCAACTGCCCAGACATCTAGTATTTTGTCAAGTCTCCCCATCTCTAGACTTTCGTCCCCATATGGTTGTCTTGCGGTGCAACCACTCTCCTTGATACCTTTCTACGACACCATATTTTGAGCATCAGTCCTTTTCCATTGACTCGTCGATGCATATGATCGTTCCTGTCTGTATCCTTTGGTGATTCATGCGTCGGCTTTCATGTAGATGCCAAACACGAATCGTTCTTTGGAGGAAACAGCCCAGTGCGAATTACTGTCATGCAGTTCTCTTCCCACAAGGGCGGCGTCCTTTGTATGTTCAATATACACGGGAGAACACCATCTCCTCAGCATGCGACATTTACTGCAGCAGCTCCACATCCAACCCAATGGATCGCATGAACAAGTTAACATTGTCCAATCGCTGCTTGGACATATCAGCCGGCAAGGTCTTGGACATGGCCACGGTATCCATGACTCGGTCCTTGACGGCAAGCACAAGTCGTTGCTGCTCCTCTGGGCTGGCGCCGATACCAATGGCGGCCAGGAACTGCCAGACGTAAATGTCTTCTCCAGAGGTAACGGTACCGGGGAAGATGGTGGGGAGAGTAGGCTCCAAGTGGTTAAAGAAGCCGTTGAAAGTACCAGCCCTGGAAGCGATATTAGTGACAATTCTTCAAAAATACAATCGAGAGACCTCTTACCATTGCTGCCACAACTGCTCGTTGGCAATACCACTCTGCTTGATAATCTCAGCGCGGCTGAGGATCATGGTCAACATGGAAATGCCGATACGCGTACGTGCGATAGTATCGATATTGAGACGCTGGATAATAATGCTGAGAACAGCTGTAACAATCTGCAGTTCCGCGTCCGCCAGTAGGTTAAACAGCTGAGGCATAACAGCCATCGAGAACAAATCAATGCTTTCACGAATATTGGCAGATAGGTTGATAGGCTCGCCGGACTGTACTTGGGCGCCCTGCACAACGTCGAGTTGATCGAGATGAACAATGATCAACGTGAGAATGGTAGTTCTCTGCTCGTGGCTGAGCTGGCGGAAAGCTCGCGGGATAGCCTTCTTTCCCTTGGGGTACGAGAGGAAAGTGATGAAGGGGTGGATCTGTCGTGGGTCAATCTGCTCATGAATCTTGAGATTATCCCAGAGCTGTCCATTGAGCTTCTCGGCCACACCTTGCCACTCAGCCTGTTGCTGGATGAGCTCCGGGCTAGGGTTCGGGGTAGGAGGCGGCATTGTTCGCTCGTGGTCCTCCATCTTCATCAGGAGGGAATAAACGTTCTCAATAGCGCGAAGAGCCACCTTGCGGTCATGAATATTGACGGAACGCTGAGCGCTACCAGGTCGTGCGTCACCGCTGCTCTCCGTGCGCTTGATGTTCAACAGAGGCTTGGGCGTCTTTGCGTTGCTGAAAGAGATCTTGCCAAGACTGCCCTCAATAACAAGCTGCTTGTTCTTGGGCTTGTTCTTGGCAGCCTCAACGGCGCGCTGCACCTGCTGCTCCATTCGCTGAACGTGGTTCTCGGGGCCACGACCATGGCGTCTCATACCACCGTGGCGGTTGCCCGTCTGGAACAGGTAGGTCTGAGCAAAGTTGCTGAGAGGCTGGTTGGGATTGGGACGGCTGACAGCCTTGAGAGAACTGTGGACTTGGTAGTAAAAGTCCTCTACCAGAGCGGCGTCGGAACCAGCCTCGGAAGAGTCGCCAATAGCCGACATCAACTGCTGAAGCTGGATACGAGTGATGAAGCTCTTATCGTGAGGAGTCATCAAGCCATTGTCGCGGGAAAGCATATGAATCTTATGGTTACGCTTGGCGCGTCTGGCTTCAGCATCGAGGAATGCTGCCTTCTCATTATCCGATAGGTTGGACAGTTGGCTGGCAGGCGCGGCCGGTCCTTGGCGGGAGAACGAGTTCTGGGGGCGGTGGGAAGATTCGAGACGAGCAGCATCACCGGACATGCGGTTGGGGTTCTGGAGGATCTGCGTGGGCGCAACAGTCGGTTGCTGATGCTGAGCAGGGGACTCTGCTGGCTGTGCCAGAGGGCTCGGAACAGTCGGCGCGGCATGCTTGGAGGACGGTCGCTGCAAGATGGTGATCGGGTGACCGTGAGGACCTCCAACCTGGGGTTGCTGAGACTGTCGAATATCGTGAGACTGGAAACCCTGTGCGTGGAGCTGATCCTGCTGTGCATAGCGAAGGTCGCCGAGATCCTGTCGAGGCTGTTGCTGAAACTGCTGCTGCTGAACCTGGTAGTGCTCCTGAGGAAGCTGCTGTACGGGTGCCGCTCTGGGGGCAGACTGAGCACGCATAGCTGCCTCAACCTCTTCCAAGCTCATCATCTTGCGGCTGGCAGCTGGGGCCGCCGGCTGTGCCATGGGAGTCGGCTGCTTGGGCGCGGTGCCCCAGATGGAAGCATCGACCTGAAGATCAGCCACAGGCTCGTCCTGGTATTTCTCGTAACCACTACGGGCAGCTTTCGGGGCTGTCGGGTATGGTGCATATCCGTGGTATGCGCCGGGAGCAACGTTGGCGCTTGCAGTAGCGGGGGCCTTGCCGAAAGGCTGGTGACGGGTGAACCGAGCATGCTCCTCCTCCATGGCATTGGTGACCTTGGATGTAGCACCAAAGAAGTCGAAATCCTTTCCAACGGGAGCGGACGAGAAGGCATCGTCGCCACCAAAGGTATCGTCATTGAAGGCGTCGTCCGTCTCGTCGAGCTTATCGCCGAGGCCGTCGTAGTTGTCCTCAAAGTTCAATGCCTCCAACTGTTCATCGTACTGGGACAAATCGGCAAAGGGGTCGTGCGTCTGGCCGAAGCCGGGCGCAGCCATGTTGTGACCAGACATGGTGATCGTCTATCCGCTGGGCGAATGGTAGGTACTCTGGTGATCCTACAGTCGTCCTTGGTCAGCCATGCGAGAGGATGGAATGGGAGTGTTGTCAAATTGAAATGTGTAGAGGGCTGGGCTATTTTTGAGGATGACTGGTGGGGCAAAGTGATTGTGCTCAAACTACAAAGCGGCAGCTTGCGCGGGGCGATGGGTAGGTCAGGTCCGACTGTTGTGACTCCGTGACCCAAGTGACAAAACCAGCAAGCGCGTGCTTTGGGTAGGTGTTGTGAGGCCCGAGGAGCGACACGACGACAACTCATGTCACGATGTCATGATACGTGGGGCAAAAGTGGCCGGGATGAGCAACGCTGGCCATCATGGGCTCGCCGACGCAGGAAGCGACGAGGTGAACTCCAATAGGGGATCATGGCCTTGGTGCGATCGAAGATGTGTACTCACAGCTAAGAGAGTCCAGGAATGAGGTTGTTCGTGGTACTGGTAAAGTGCTGAATCATGATGCGCCCAGGAAAAGTCGCAAAAGTCAATGCGAGGAAGTCGCCGAACTGTCGCAGTAGCAAACTAGGACAGTAGGGCAAGAATAAGAAAACGAGAACAAGGAATGAATCCAGGAGAAACACCTAGTCCAGAAGGGTTGACAAAATAGGTATGTAGGTGTGTGAAGGAGAGAGAGTCCGTGAGAAGCCGACCGCGAGGCAAAATCACAGCTGCTTTCGCGGACGTTAGGTATCGGTGATGATTTGTCGGCGTGCTGATGTTGGTTAGGTCAATCCCCAAGGTGACGGGGGGGGCGACCTCCAGCAGCTCGGGTGCGGGCCCAAGCGGCAGCTTCCTCCCGGCGGGCAGGTTGATCCTTGCCGATGATTCCCCGCGGTGCAGCTGGCTGAAGGTGCCGCGGGGCCGCCTGAACAGTCACCTGGGAATTCATGGCAACACCCGCTGAACTGCATTGTTGGACCGGGCCATAGCACAGGTGAGGTCCCCATACAAACTGCCAACACCCATCCCCCAGACCATCAGGTTGCAGCGGTCCCCAATGCACCCAGGTCTGCCTGTCAGGTACCCGGCGCACCGGCGGCGCTGCTGACGATCTTTTTCTTTCAACCTACATGCCTTAACGGAGTACTTTGTACATACATTTACATGCTATGCACTGATATGTCGCATTCAAAACTCAGAATGGAATGTGACCATGATCGAGGGGGGCATCAGTCTTGGCAAAAGTAACGTTAATATTGCCTTTCTGTCTGTGTATTTCCCTTTTGCCTGTGTTGTTACTCTTTTAATATGCCCTTTGGAGGTCTCACAAGTCACGTTAGACACGATCTCCTTAACAAATATAATCAACGCCTATTTGCTTGGCCTAAGTGAAAAGTGCATACAGAAATTGATGTTGAATACATGATGCACCATCATTTGTATTTCTGAGTGTATTGTTTCGGCCAAATGATTGAAGCAGGGCCGATTGATTATAGTATTGGTATAAATTACAAAGTAAAAGATCTTTCAGTGCAGCAAACAATAAGGGCGGGCTCGATGAATATTCCAGTTGAATTGGAATGTTTATATAATACGATAAATTTTACCTCTACTTGGAGAAGATGCCTATGATCAAAAGAATGGACCGGGGATCCTTTATTCTGCAAGCAGAGCTGGTCAGATTGTTCACGATAACGTGTATGCGCCTTCGGGATCCCGCATGGCAATACCTAGGTGGTGTAAGTGTCATGTTTCAACCGCAGAGTCAGTCAATCAATTGGCTGTTCGTACGTGCTCGCTACGATTTACAGGGTGAAGCTAGAGAGCTAACCAGCATTATAATTAAAATGGCCACGAATCAACGCGCCAACAAATCCGAGACACACATGAGGTATCCATCGATTTGGCCAGAGAATGGATACGCCTACGTAGGCAAAGAAGTACGCAGTATATCGATAGGCCAGCAAGGCGTGCCCCCATCTTGTGTACGCGTATCGCCTCTATCTAAAAGATGTGCTGGCGATAAGCAGCATTGCTTTAATCAATTATACTCGGCCGATTCGAAACAATGCTGACGACCATTTGCAGAAAGACCTCCCCGATTGAGAGAGCTTCGGGCAATGGACGACGGTTTGTTCTATACAAGGTAGAGAGCTTCTGGACCCGCGCCTGGACTGTTGCCAAGACCATTGGGGGATCTGCCTTTGGAGGCTGAAGGGGGGTCTTGGGGGTCGCTTTGGTGATGCTTTTGGTGGGCCAATGGACAGTGTGGCCCGCCGGGGAGCGGCAGCTAGACCTGGAAAGGCATCGGCACAGGGGGCCCGTATCTTCTTCATCTGTTCGGGGACTGGAAACCCCTGACTTGCCGTCGACGACCTATGGGATGACAGAGCACGTCCCGCAGGAGAATTGCATTCAAGGCAGCTGAAGAGAAGAGATGCAGGGAGAAGGAGGGAATACTTGAATTACTTTTGGTCTGCGCTCAACTCAAGAATTCAATCGAGTCTCCATTGTTGGATTGTTTCTCGTCCAACCGCAAAGAGTAGCAAGGCAGTGAAAGGGAGACGTGCAAAAAGTAATCGGAACTCGGCTATCATTGATTTGCATCCCAAGTGATTAGCTTCATTTCCTCTACTACTGTGCGGTACCTCAGCATTGCAACTTCGTTGACAGAGTACGGGGTACACCAGAGAAGCCTGGAGACCTCCTCGACTGCCGGAGTACCTACTTCAAGCCAGCGAGCACAGCACGCCAGCCAGCCACTGGGCTTGCGAATTCTACAGAACCTAATAAAGTTGAAGCCATCAATTAAGAACTCAGACTCGCGCCTCAACTCTCTGCAATCCCCAACTTTTCTTCTTTCGTTCGAATTCCCTTTCTCCGTTCTGGTCAAAACCAAATCTGGTCTCTTCGTGTCAAACACATTTGGACCTCTTCCACCCAAAACTGATTGTGCATTGCAGGAAAAAGGACCCCTACCTACAGGCACCCCAAGCAAGTCCATTTTAATCTCCCTTTTACGAACGCCATGATCTAAGATCCATCCCCCTTTGTACCACTCGTATCGCTGCAACACCTGTCAAGGCCAGGCCCCGCCCCTTTGGCACGCGGAACCATTAGAACACGACACGGTTCAACTTTTTGGCCCAGCCCAGAGGCCTCTTATCTGCATGAAGTCCTGAGGTCCTTCACCTTCCACGCTGCAACCCCATCAACCATCAGCACTGATTCAGCATCAGCAAAGATGGCGGCTGGCAGTGCGCGCATCGTGCGCTACATCTTGTTTGCATTCTTTGTGAGTATACCCAGTCTGCCATTCAAGTCGCTGGTCGCATTCCTTGCCTTGTTCCTGGAGCCACGAAACTAACCACTATTTCACACCAGTTCATCGCCGTTCTCTACTTCATCTCGCACTCGTCCTACGATGGAGCCGTACTCTCGCCCGACACCTTCGGAGTCGGTAAGGGATCTTCGGTAGCCGGCGGCAAGGATTCGAAGGGTTCCAGTTATGGCGGAAGCGGCAGCGACCATAAGACCACCGATTCGACCGGTAGCCCCATCGGCAGCAGCCCTGGCAGTCCCTCTACTGCGCACCAGGACCTCGCCGAGGCCCCAATGGCCATGACTCCCGCCGACCCTGGCTGGGACAATCTCTTGGGCACTGCTCCTGGTCCCCGTATGAACGCCACCTTTGTCACTCTTGCGCGAAACAGCGACGTCTGGGAGATTGCGCGATCGATCCGCCAGGTCGAGGACCGCTTCAATCGCCGTTACGGCTACGACTGGGTCTTCCTCAACGACAAGCCTTTCGACGAGACTTTCAAGAAGGTTACTTCCTCTCTCGTATCCGGCAAGACGCACTATGGCGAGATCCCCAAGGAGCACTGGTCCTTCCCCGAGTGGATTGACCAGGACAAGGCCAAGAAGGTGCGCGAGGATATGGCTCAGCGCAAGATCATCTACGGTGATTCCGTCAGCTACCGTCACATGTGCCGCTTCGAATCTGGATTCTTCTTCCGCCAGCCTCTCATGATGAACTACGAGTGGTACTGGCGCGTTGAGCCCAGCGTCGAGCTCTTTTGCGACATCCACTACGACCCATTCCGCTTCATGGCCGAGAACAAGAAGAAGTACAGCTTCGTGCTCAGCTTGTACGAATACGTCGAGACCATTCCCACGCTTTGGGACAGCACCAAGAAGTTCATCAAGAACTTCCCTGAGCACATTGCCGAGGGCAACTCCATGGGCTTCTTGAGTGACGATGGCGGTGACACCTACAACCACTGCCACTTTGTATGTCTCCAGTTTTGATCCAATGGAATTTTCTATACTAACAGACCTCTAGTGGTCCAACTTCGAGGTCGGCAACCTGAACTGGCTGCGATCTAAGGCCTACGTTGACTTCTTTGAGTCTCTCGACAAGGACGGTGGTTTCTTCTACGAGAGATGGGGTGATGCCCCTGTCCACTCGATTGCGGCTGGTCTTCTCCTGAAGAAGGAGGAGGTCCACTTCTTCAACGACATTGCCTACTACCACGTGCCGTTCACGCATTGCCCGACAGGCGAGAAGACCAGACTCGATCTCCGTTGCCACTGTAACCCCAAGGACAACTTTGACTGGAAGGGCTACTCTTGTAAGTTCAAACAATCATATCACATTTGTAGCACTTGCTCACGCATTCATCTAGGCACACCGAGATTCTTCGAGGTCAATGGCTTGGATAAGCCGAGTGGATACGAAAACCAGCAAGACTAAGTTCCAGTCTTACAATGTATTACTATAGAAAAGGGAGCCAAAAAGACCCAGATCCGTCAATCTTATGAGTACTAGTTATGCTTATGCATCTCACGGTTTGTTAGGGCATGAGGAGGCAATTCCGATGTGGGCACGGCGTCAATGGTGGTCTGATTTGCAGTGTATTGGAGAAAGCTCTGTAGCTCTGTACATATTGGTTGAAATTTAATGCCATTCAAAGCAGACCTGTTCGTCTGTCTATTATGCTACAGTATTTGGTACAATTTGACATGACTGTCCTTGGACTGGACAAGCAATTATCTATTTTCTTAGAAACACTTCTCGTGATACCCTATCAGTTCGTGATTCTACCCTTCATAACCTTTTATGACCCGACTGAAGCCTTCTTGGGCTTCTTGGTTCCATACTTGCTTCGACTTGACATTCTGTTGGCAACACCACCCTGGAAATTGTTAGCAACATATTACATCGTGACTGAGCTTGGAATTGATTCGAATTTCAACAGGTGCCGAGTTCCTAGCAGCCAGGGGAAGGGACTGAGGTCGTTCCCGATAGGAGATCTTCCTTCCACGTCCTCAACGCCGCAACAGGCAAACAAAGCCGACTGAAAGACTCAAGGAAAGCATTCTAAGCACTTACCAAGTCCAAAGCGCCTCTCACCAAGTGATACCGCACACCGGGACAATCCTGACTGCGACCGCCGCGGACAAGCACGACACTGTGCTGCTGGATGTTGTGACCCTCGCCGGGGATATACGCTGTGATCTGGCGACCAGAACTGAGGCGCACACGAGCCGTCTTTCGCTCGCCAGAGTTGGGCTTCTTGGGTCTTGTGATTCCGACCTTGAGGCAGACACCCTTCTGCTGCGGGCACTGCGTGTCGGCGAGGGCAGGCGAGACGGCGTGGCGGGCGCGCTTGCCGGTGCGGATTTTCTGCAATAGATGGTCTTGTTAGATGCCGCGCTTGAAGTAAACCGGATCGATCGGTTTAGAGGAGGAGACGCCATACGTTCAGGACCTGGTTCAATGTGGCTTGCGGCGAGGGAGTCGTCGAGAAGGATCGCGGTATCGAGGAGCAGGTGGCTCTGAAAGGAACTGAGGCGACGGCGGGCCGCCTTGCCAGCGACGGCATGAGGTATCTGAGGACTGTTGCCGACATGGTTGGATGCAGTGGATGTTGGCGATGGCACGAAAACTGCCTGTCGTCTACCTACAACGTCGCAGCTCGCCAATCGCGATATTCTTTTTGGCGGTCGCTGGTGCTAGGCTTGGCGTTGCTGCGTTTTCGAGCACGGACCATGGCGTCGAGGCCAATGTACTTTGTACCTGGTCGGTGTCAGACTTGTTCCGCTCAACCTGATTTCATGTCACATGCCAGGAAACTAGCAGGCTAGGTAGGTGCGGAATTTGACGTGCAGCCAGCGAAATCAAGGCGCATCGTCACCCCTGGTGGCGCCCCGAAAGCCTTATTTGCCAGCTGCCATTTCTTGCACGGCTATCGCCGACAGGCTTATGACCTCAGCCCAATTCCGCTGCAAACCACCCCACGAGTCAAGATAGCCATGGTTGGCCCCACGGTTTCCCTCGGCTTCTTGGGGTAAGCTCCGTGGCATGCGGTTAGAAGGATGGAGGCGCCGTCCGGGGAAAGAGGCGATACGTTAGATCTGTTCCCGAACCATTGACGGTCAAAACCTGGGGTTTGCTCCTTTTTCTAGATTGAATCTTATTCTCGTTACTCTTCTCCCAAGTTGCGATACCACAAGATTCATATACCCTTCCTAGACGTGCCTTGTATTGTCTGTCAATCGCAAACCCGCTTGCGTTATCCTCTCGCCGGCCTCACCATTGTCGCGCTCTCACAAGATCACCATGTCTGCGATCGCTAGAACTCTCCGTCCCGCGCTGCGGCGGAGTTTGACTGTCATGACCAGAGCCTCTGCACCATCTTCTGCAAGAGTGCAAAATGCCGTCAGATCAATCAACGCCCCCCAACAGTAAGCCATAGCACCTCTCTGAACCATTGTATACAAGTCAGCTAACAGGCGCCGCCCAGACTACGATGCCTCTCGTCCACACCCCGCCGCCTCATGGACATTTCCGATATCCCGCCCACGCCTATTATGCACCTGTCCGAGACGGAGGCTGCCATGCAAGAGGCCGTACAAAAGTTTGCCAACGACGTAATATTGCCCAAAGTCCGCGACATGGACGAGGCAGAGGCCATGGACCCGTCGCTGGTAGAGCAGCTCTTCGAGCAGGGTCTCATGGGCGTCGAGATTCCGGAAGAGTTTGGCGGAGCCGGCATGAACTTCACGTCGGCCATTGTCGGTATTGAGGAGCTGGCCAGGGTCGACCCCTCCGTCTCGGTCATGGTTGATGTGCACAACACCCTCGTGAACACGGCAATCATTCGCTGGGGAAGCACCGACATTAAGAAGAGATTCCTGCCTAAGCTCGCCACCAACACTGTCGGATCTTTCTGTCTGTCAGAGCCTGTCTCTGGCTCCGACGCCTTTGCTCTCGCGACAAAGGCCGTCAAGACGGACAGTGGCTACAAGATCAGCGGTAGCAAGATGTGGATCACGAACAGCATGGAAGCCGACTTCTTCATCGTCTTTGCCAACCTCGACCCAAGCAAGGGCTACAAGGGCATCAGCGCCTTCATTGTCGAAAAGGACGCCAAGGGCTTCAGCATCGCCAAGAAGGAGAAGAAGCTCGGCATCAAGGCTAGCAGCACTTGTGTCATCAACTTTGACGACGTGGAGATTCCTCACGACAACCTGCTCGGAGAGGAGGGGCAGGGCTACAAATATGCCATTGGCATTCTAAACGAGGGCAGAATCGGTATTGCCGCTCAGATGACTGGTCTCGCCCTCGGCGCCTGGGAGAACGCGGTCAAGTACGTATGGAACGATCGCAAGCAGTTTGGGCAGCTCGTTGGCGAGTTCCAGGGCATGCAGCACCAGATCGCCCAGAGCTACGTGGAGATCGCGGCCGCTAGGGCGCTGGTCTACAATGCCGCAAGGAAGAAGGAGGCCGGGCAGGACTTTGTCAAGGACGCCGCCATGGCCAAGCTCTACGCTTCGCAAGTCGCAGGAAAGGTCTCGGGCCTGGCCATTGAGTGGATGGGTGGCATGGGCTTTGTCCGAGAGGGCCTGGCCGAGAAGTACTGGAGAGACAGCAAGATTGGTGCCATTTACGAGGGAACGAGCAACATTCAGTAGGTGATCCTCCACGCGACACGACTTTTTAAACAGCTACTAACTTGCCACAGGCTCAACACGATTGCCAAGTTGTTGCAGAAGGAGTACACTTCATAGATACCTAGGGCGATGTTCTGCATTAGCGATGATATGCTTGATGGTGTGTAGGCGCAGCAGGTGTCTTTTTTCATTTGCGCTGCATCGATTGGGAAGCTGCCCGTCGATTTGGTGGAAATAACCGTTAAGCATGCTTCTACAATTTCATGATCGAGCAATCTAGAGTACAGCAGTTACAGCGAAGTAAGGACTGTACCTATAGATGAATGATAACCAATACTTGCCAACGAATTCATGACAATATCACACACCTGGCACGAAAACCCCGTGGACTTTTTTGTTCAAATTGATTTCGCTAATGCAGGGCCTCAGCGATAATTCTTGGAAAAACATTTCCATAGTTGCCCCATTGAGCGGCGCCCTGCAGTGCCAGGGATTCGAATCCCACAACGGTCCCAGAGATCGAGGACCCACGTGCTTTATCAAAAAGCTTAATGCAACAAGATGGTGATTCCTACTCCTGTTTCTTGGTATGGGAGATGCTCCTAGTGGCGAGCACGCGTGTTGGAATTGCTGTGCAAGTCGGCGAGGCAAAGAATATCTATTCTGTCTCTCGTGAGTTCCTCTGGAATACATAGACGAATGCCTCTTCTCATCAAGAACAACAGACCTGGGATTCAGCGGCCGCTATAGATCCCTCTGCTCAAATCAAGGACCATTTCACCGCAAAATCATTACCCTGATTAGTATTATCTGGGGTGAACGGGGGATATGACCAAAACATCCTGACGAATGAATGGCGACGGGGTTCGCAGCAGCCAGGTCGAATACTGTTCTAGCTGGCAACCTATTTTTAGCGACAGCCCACTTACAAAAAACAGTCTTATTTAGAGGCTGGAGGCTTGTAAGCGTGGCCGGCAGGGGTCTCGCGATCGATCATATTGTTGGGACTTCTCCTCCCCACTTCTGCTTGAATTATGTTGCTTCTTCTTTTCATGGATTGCGGTTATTCGGGAAACGCTTGATCGCTCAAGAAGTAGACAGTCAGTGTGTTATCGGCCAATCGTTTCCATGTTGTCTTGTTTTCTTCTTCCTGGTTTCCTCTTTTCGTCCCAGACTGCCTGGGTTTAGATGCTCACTATCCTGTATTTGGTTTGATTCCAAGCTAGCTGTCAGCACTTGCGGTTTGAGTTGGCAATACAGACTGTCTTGTCCCGATTTCCTGGGGATTCTTTCAATCCTCTCAAGAATGATTCCGTTGTGCCTTTGCCTTTGACCATACCCAGTAAATCACCACCACACGTTCTTATGTATAGAACTCCTCTCGCAACACCATTAGGATTAGTCTTGTAAATTACCAAGTCGTTTCCCTATTTCAGCAACCAATTTCCGTAATGGCGTGAGACTGGAAAGGGCTCCTCGGAAGGGATTCCGACATGCTGTTCTGTCCTATACCGGGCAGATGATTGATGGTTCAAAAGTTCCACGCACGAGCAATGGAGCACTCTCTGAGCACAAATGTACGCGAGATTCTTTCCGGCCGGCCCCCAAAATAGAAAACAGAGTCCTGGACAGGGCCCAAGAAGCTTGACGATCACCCCCTGGGACCCAGCTGAGAGGCCCTGTCCCATCCTTCAGCCTCGAGAACCCTGGGCGTGACGAACCAATGGTGGCCCGTGGTAGTATACTTGGACCCGCCAAAGAGGCTCTTGGCAACACCACCGGTGGGAAGATCCCACGATGACCACTGCCGCGGGTTGGATCCTTCGGTCCTGCTAGTGCCCCCAGATTAGACTCTAGATGCCAAAGATTGTCGTGGGCCGGCAGCGGTCACCCGAGTACGCAGAGGGCAAGGCTGGGTGTGGTGATGGTCATATAGCCAGGCGATGGCCCCCATCTCGAAATTGGGCAGTCTGCAGTGTGATTCTCTCCATGTCCAACTTGGTGTTGTTTTAACTTGATTTCCTTCGCGGGTGGGCACGTTGGAATTTTGGTTTTTGACATTTGTTCTCATTCGACCTTGGAAAATCAAACAAAAATCACGGCCAGACCGTCATCAAATCGACCATGAGCAAGAGCGACTACACAGACGCCCCCGGGCAGCCAGCAGAGCATGAAATCTCGCGGCGGGACAGTAACCTGCGCTTCATCTCCAGCCCCGTCGCCACTGGCCTTAGCGAGAAGGCAGGATCAGGGCACGACAGGCTCGAGGCGACGGGCTTGCAGTCGCAGGTTCAAGCCGACGTCGAACGACTCGGCCACCGCTACAAGGACAACCATGATTGTCCCGAATTCATCAAGCACTCTAACTCGACCAACTACGAGGTATGATGCGTGCTGACATGGGTAATTTCACGTGTTGGGACTGACAGGTGTGCTCAGCTATTCTATGATTTGTGGTTCGTTGCGAATTTGGAAGTGTTCTCATCTGTAAGTTTTCCTCGATGTTGATGGAGTCCGGTAGTATCGACTAATCCTTGCCTGCAGTCAAAAAGTGTCAGTAAAGAGACCGACTTGTACGCCTATATTGGGTATTTGAGGTATAACTTACAGCCGTTTCAAACATACTTGTGTTTCTCGATGTGCTAACATCAATGTGCTTCACAGTATCCTATGGTTTACATGGTTCCTCGTCGGCATGTTCGATGTACGATTCGTAACTGACAGCATCTTTGAGCGCCTCGTCAGGACGGCACACCTGGGCGTCATGGTCGGCTTTAGCATCGTCGTGTCCAACTTTGACCCGGCCAATCAGGACAAGTGGTCGTTCCAGACACTGTCCCTGATTCTCATGTTCTCGAGGCTCATTCTCCTCTTCCAATACGGCACAATTATCTGGCACATCCGCCACTTCAAGCAGGGAAAGCTGCCTGTCGCCATTGCTGGAGCTATCCACTTCGTTTCTGCCATGATATTCCTCGGTATTAGGTTCCGGTTCTCAGACGACAAAAACAGCCGAGTTTATATTGTTTGGTACATTGTATCGGCGTGCGAGGCCATCATCCAGCTGGGGCTGGCAAAGTACTACAAAGTCCTGACTTTTTCTGGGACTCACCTGACGGAAAGGATGACGGTTCTTACTGTCATCATTCTTGGCGCCGGCGTGACTAGCATCGCCAAGAATATCGTGCTCATTGTCAAGAATGCTGCCGGATGGAGTAAGTCGTCATCTCCAGCCTTCATCACGACCGTACTGACAGTCGCTCCCAGCGAGCGCAACAATCGGAGTACTAATATGTGCTATTGCGCTCATGTATGTCTTTTTCATGATATACTTTGACTGGATGGAGCACCACCACTTGAAGGGATGGCGTCAGTTGGGATGGGGCATTCTGCACTTCCCATTCCACGTTGCACTTTTGCTCTTCATGGAGGGAGCTACACAGTTCATGATCTGGTGGAAAGTGGTGAGCAACTCCAGTAAACCCAAACCTACTATGCAAGCCGGACTGACACACTCGCAGCACGAGGTCACGGCCTACGCAGACGACCAATTCGTCACACTCCTCGATCGTCTCAGTGCCGGCGACGTCTACATTACGAGCGATCTTGTAACCGATCGACTGAACGGCACCATTCAGGATATCTTCTCGGTATACCCTCCGACATACACGCTGACGACGGAACGCTCCGAGTGGCTTTTAAACGACATCAAAGCTCTGCCGCAAGAATTCTGGGACCGCCCAACAGTCGACGCATACCCGGATCTTTTGCAAAGATGGTTGAATGACCTCCAGGAACTCTTATACACGGTGACGAATTCGCTGTTTGTCAATTTCAACATTGACCCCTTTGATGGCATGGACGAGACCGACCCTGCGTACATGCAGTACGTCGCCATCACTGATCTCAACGACCGCTACTACACGGTGTTTCAGTACGCCTATGTGACGTCGGGCCTCGTCCTGATGCTCATGACGCTCATGTACGCCGTCGGCCGGAGGCAGCCCTGGACGCCGTTTATCATCTTCCGGACGGCGCTGTTCGGGCTCATGGGCCTCGCCCTCGCCCTTGTGGAGCTGCTCTCCAAGAACGAGGAGCGGTCGCTCAACTACCTCCTGACGCCGTGGCTGCTGCCGACCATCTGCATCGTCTTCTTCGTCGTGCTGCTCCTGACGCACTTTCCGTACCCGCTGCCGCAGCTCTTCCGCAGCAGGCCGGGGTCTGGGCCCGGCAGCAAGACGTCGACCGCGACCTATCAGTACCCGGCGTACAGCAGCGTCCAGGTGCGGGAGCTCGGCCCGGAGCAGCAGGCCGGCGCGTATGACTACCAAGGATACGACCCGCACAGATGGGGCAACGGCAACAGCGGCGCCCACGTGCTATACCCGGCGGCCGGAGATACCATGTACCACAGTGGCTACGGGCGATTGGACGATCAGGCGCCGCCGCGCTCTCCGTTCAGACACTGAAGTGATTTCTGTAGGAAGAAGTAGTGCAAGTGAATAGATACTTACCCGCAATAAACGATCTCGGATATATATAGCGGAAATGCGCGTGTGAATCACGATCCGAAGGCTCGGGGGACCTTGCCCTCGATTCTATTGACATTGACATCGACCTTGCCATGCAACCATGTTTCCAATAGGAGATCCCTGACAGTTTCCTGTATGATGCATCTCGCTTATCGTGGTATACTACTTGATTTGTGACAAGCGCATCTGGGCGTTGTATTCCTATAGAAAAACATCCCATTTCCAGAAAGTCTCTTTCCAGAGTCTAGATTCAACGACGAGCGAGCAATAAATTCTCTGCTTGATGTTTAAAAAGAGAGGCTCGGATCTCAACCATGGACTAGATTAGCTCACCCCTTCAGACCCCTGGAAATGGATATTTTGGCACGCACCACCCTTTTTTGTTCCCAGTCGTTCCCGTCTGCCTTGTGCCGCTAGAACCCAAGTCGAGACTCCACCGAGATCAGAACACTCTGACACTGTGCCTCACGAGAATCTATCATTGGCCCAATGACCATTTTTAGGCGGCTTAGTAACCTGGTATGCTGAATCCTTCGCTCGTTATGCATCTGCCGCTGGGCTGAACTGCCCCGTGCCGCGATTGTTTGGGGCATAAAGGCCGAAAAAGGTTGTAGATTTATACTCGAACCAGCTCTCTTCTTCTCAGCTCGGAATTACCGATTGCTAACCTGCCGGACAAGGTTTCTGATCTGACAGCCAGAACCATTGGCATTGGCGGCACTTGAACAAGACAAGCAATGACCCTGGCAACACTCGCCACGACCCACAGAAGACGGGTCGCACTCCGACCATGGGACTCGTGGTAAATTTGCAGAGCTGGACCTCAACAGGGGTACCGAGGAGATCGGGGATCTAGCTCTCTCTGCAGGGCCATGAACACAAAAAGAAGACCAAGACGCTCTTTCGCCGCACACCTCGGTGCGGTCACCCGAGTGTTGCACTGTGATTAAGCCAAAAGTCAGCTTGCCCTGATGATCACAGCAGGTTGATGATCTAACCTGTGTTTCGCGCGTAGATGGAAAGTTGACAAGAAGGGATCGCGGCTCTGCTTCTAGTCGTGCGCTTCCGGTATTAGTCGAGCCGCCGAGAGTATACCGAACTCTACAATGCTGGACAGCAACAGTAACGACAATAACAGCAAGTCACGATGGGCCACGCCGGCGGATTGGGAAGCCCATCGGGGGATCATAACGCGCCTCTACCAAGAAAAGACCCTCAAGGAAACCATGGACATAATGCTCAGAGATTATGGATTCTCGGGAACGTCAGTCTCTCCTTGCCATTTCTTTCCATAGCGATCATCAAACTTGCCAATTTTACAGAGGCCGCGCCGCCTATTTACTAACACGAACTTTTATAGTACGAGAATGTACAAATCACGAATCAAGGCCTGGGATTTACGAAAAAATCGAGGGTTCGGTCGGGTCAAGGAGTCACTCGAGCACTTGATCGCCTGTAGCCACGGCGACGCCGTGATCGACGTCAAGCGGTACAAGGACCTCGCAGTGTACATCCGCCGCCTGCCCGTGGAGCAACACGGAGCCCTCGTGCGGCTGTTCAACCAGATCCGACCTGACATCGTGCCGCGCAAGAGCCTCGCCGGGGCCGACGATCTGTACCGGACGGAAGGCTGCCTCTACCACCTGCAGTCGCACATTGTCAACCTCTTCGACAAGAAGCTCTTCAACAGCAACACCGCGCCCGTCTCACGCATCACGTCCCTTTACACGGAGTGGTACCACGCCAGCATCGTGGCCCAGGGGGCGCTGCGCTTCGGCCGGACAGCCGAGGCCTTCAGGGTCATCCAGCCTTTTTTCGACCAGTACCAGGACGTGCTGCTCATACAAGACCCCAGGCTGTTTGGGTGCACGTCGGCCCTGGCCGCGCTCATCTCCCCGGCGGGCCCGGAGCTCGGGGTCGCCATGCTCAGCTACGCACAGCAAATGGCCGAGACCATCCACGGCCCGTTCCACCCGTACTGTCAGGCCCTGCGGTCCCTCGCCGCCATGTCCTGGCCGGAGCGACAGGCCGCCTGCGCCACCCTCCTCGTCTCGGGCTACCAGATGCTCCACCGGCAGCTCAAGCCGGGCGACCGGTACGAACTGTACACGGAGCAGGACCTGCGGGCCGCCGAGATCTTCATCCTGCGCAACGACCTGGGCGGCGCGCGGCCCGGCGGGAGTCATCACTACCGCGTGTCCAAGGCCATGTTCGAGATCACCGACCTGATCACCAGCCAGAACTGGTACCAGGGGCAGGAGCAGGAGCAGAGGCCTATTGCCGACGTGATCGGCACGATCGCCGAGATCTCGGGGGAGGTGAAGAGCCCGCCGCGCGACGACGACCCCGACGACGCGGCCGTCGACTTTCAGTGGCGGCAGTGGGATGACGAGGCCGACGGTAGTGAAAAGCGCCGCAAGGGCAAAGATGCCGGCGACGTTGTCAAGGTCGAGAGGAGGCATCACGCCGTCGCGAAAATGTCCATGCTGGCCGATCTCGAGTTGTATCTCACGCTGAGCGGCCAGACCGGGAACGCCATCGAGGCGCGCAGGGCTTTCGAGGACTCGCTCGTCAAGCACTGCGAGAAACTCGAGATTTGATTCACCGAGAGACGACTCGGGTGGGGAATCTTTTTAATCATCACGACTACCATGTTATGGCCGGTTTAAAAGGCCAGTCCAGCTTCGAGACTTGGAAGTCTGCAATGCACGACCGTCTGAACGGCCGCACTTTGTTGGGCTTATGCGACGGGTGAAAGCAGCCGGTACACACCCAGGACTCTGTCAGCATTCGCCAGAACGGGGATCCGGCGGGAGTACGGCGAACGGCAGGTGCGGCATGGATAAGTCTGCGCAGTTCGCACCATTCTTCTGTTCAGATTGAAGAAAGTAGGTGACTATCGCAGACTTGAGGTTTCCCCAGTTCTACAAACAATGTGCTAATTCACCTTTCAGCGCAGAATCTACAGATATACGAGTACCTGGAGGACTATACCGACCACACACCTCGTCGGAGTCCCAAGAGAGTACGATAGTCACGAGATACCTTGCGTGATCTCAAGCGAAAGCTGACACGGCTGTTTCGTGCCTTTGCAACTTTTGAGATGGTTGGGTACTTGCTATATTACCAAGACGGCAGGGAGGTCACTGAGGTGTCAACAGAATATGAGTACCTTGCCGGTCACGAAATATATTGTTCTGCACTTGAAATAGGCAGTACATACATCAGCGTGACGAGTTCGATAGATACCCAGCAGCTTGTACAATAAATAATCAATACGGGTTCAATACGATGAAGTGAAGACTGTTTCAAAGGTCTTACATGAAAAGTACTTGCTTTCCATATTTCAACGGCAAGAATAGAGACATGACAAGTAGGAAATAGACTTCCCCCATCCGAAGAGCCCCCGAGCTCAATATTGGCCGTTCTGACCAGCTTCAGACATACTGACGGACTAGTGTCTCGGTCAAGGGACGCAGGTTGGTTCAAGAGCAGAAAGAACTGACCAACTCTGTTACAGAGCCCCGCCTTTTGGCTTACCCCTGAGGGGCGGGACCCTCACGGACTTGGACGCTCATAATGAAGTACATATTACACGGCTTGCCCGGGGATATTCTGATTGATTATTATTTATTCTCAAGTATTTCGTTTCTTCACAGGAGATTGAAAGGATTTCCCAAGAAATATTTACAAAAATGGCACCGCTCAAGAATGTCGTGGTCGTAGGGGTATGCCCGTCCCCGACTCTTATCCGTATAAGACCCCGTCCCGGACCCCGTCCCCGCTAACTGTTTACCGCCCGGAACAGGCTTCCAAGTCCGGCATGATCAACCTGGGCTCGTACATCGTCGAGGCGCTGCGGGCGGACCCCGCGTTCGCCGTGACGGTGGTGTCGCGGCGGTCGTCTCCCGAGGCCGCGCTGCCTTCCGCGGGCGGCGGCGGCAGCAGCGTGCGCGTCGTCCGCGTCGACGACGGGTACCCGCCCGAGGAGCTGGAGCGGGCGTTCGCGGGCCAGGACGCCGTCGTCATGGCCACGGGGTTCCAGGTGTTTGGGCAGGAGGGCAAGTTCATCGACGCGGCTCTGCGGGCTGGCGTGAAGAGGTTCGTGCCCTCCGAGTTCGGCGGCGACACGGCCAACGAGAACACCGTGTCCATCTTCCCCATGGTCGGCCTCAGGGCCAAGGTCGTGCAGGACCTCAAGACCAGGGAGGGCGCCGGGCTGTCTTGGACGGCGATTTGTACGGGTCTGTTTGTGGATGTGTAAGTGCGCCTTGTATTTGCCAGACGGAAGCCATGCTTACGAGAAATCACCAAAGTGCCCTGCAAACCGGCTTCCTAGGGTTCGACCTCCAGGGCCAAAAGGCCACGGTCTGGGACGACGGCAGGTACAAGTTCTCGGGGATCACGCGGGAGAACGTGGCGCGGGCGGTGGTGGGCGTCCTGAAGAACCCCGAGGCCACGGCGAACCGGCACGTCTACGTCTCGTCCTTCGAGGCGTCGCTCAACGACCTCGTCGCGGCCGCCGAGAAGGCCCAGGACGCGCGCTACTCGATCCTGCACACGTCGACCGAGACCGAGGCCGAGGCGGCCCGGGGCGCCCTCGCCAGCGGCAACTTCATGGCGGCGACCAAGCTCCTGCTGGTCGCCACGCTGAATCCTGGATATGGAAGCAATTTTGCCGAGGGCGGCCGTCTGTGGAATGAAAAGCTTGGAGTGCCGCGCGAGGACGTGAACGATGTCGTTGCGCGGGTTATCAAGAGTTGATGGAACTGCTGCAGCGAAGTAGTGATACCTGGGCTGGATCAGCAAGGATGATGATCGCTGCGAGTAAACGTAAAATGATAACATATTTTGCAATCTCTCTCTTCCATGACCCGTACGATAATTGTTGGTTGTCTTGCACGACATCTATGCAATGCGACCAACCAGTTGTTGCTCAAAAAAGCAAACACCCATGTCTCTCTATAGTCGACACGATCCATACTTTGTATAGTGCGTCCCCACCCTGCAGAAACACTGTTGGGAGTATCTTCCCAAAATGCTGGCATGATGAGGGGCGATGGAGTCCTTTGCCGTGCTGTGCCGCAGGATTTCCGTCGATCATGTCCCAGCTAGTCTCTGTCTTGAGCGCGAGAAAGACTTGCGACTGAAGGGTCTACTCGTTCTGGAGGTTCCAGAATTTGCTACTCTCTTGAACCATAGTCTGGAGAAATAGGTACAATGTATACAAAGAGTCTCAGCCAGGACATTGAGTAATGTACCGTGGACCTGGACCACAGTCCACTTAATTGGACCATTCAAAGGTGAATTTTGAACTTCATACGTATTCTTCTAGTAGATATCGCTACCGTCGTACTTGCAGCCAAGAGCGGTTGCTTTGGAAGATCGACCCAACTGCGTATAGGCATGCAGGGATCGTCACGCAGAGAACCTTGAGATGGCTGTTGGTTGGAAAGAATAGCTCTTTATAAGTGGGAGGTGAT
This sequence comes from Pestalotiopsis sp. LF_19_12, assembly GCA_023510015.1. NCBI lineage: Eukaryota > Fungi > Ascomycota > Sordariomycetes > Amphisphaeriales > Sporocadaceae > Pestalotiopsis > Pestalotiopsis sp. LF_19_12. Next base: position 56,034 of record JALYBT010000056.1, on the reverse strand, counting down.
TGCCAAGGAACGGCGGCCTGCTTATATGGCAGCCATTTGCTCTTCGATATCATCAGTCTTTCTCCTCTCGCCAAGAAGCAACGACAAGAAGAAACATGACTGATACCATTCGCATCGCCATATCTGGCGGCGGCCTGGCGGGCGCCTCTCTCATACACGCCCTACTTCAGCACCCCCATCTCGACGTCCACATCTTCGAGTCGGCATCCGAGTTCAAAGAAGCCGGCGCCGCCGTAGGTATCGCCCGGAACGCTCTGTCCGCGCTGGACCTGATCGGCCCCTCGGCGGCCCAGTGTCTCGAGCGCGCCGGCGCCGTGCCCATGCGCGGAGTCCGGTTCATGCTCGCTCAGGGAGAAGACGCCGGCAGCATGATTGATGAGGCGAGGGATATCGACGGGCAGCGGCTCACGAGCATTGTCCACCGCGCCACGTTCCTCAGGGAGCTGCTGAGGGCCGTTCCGACGGAGCGTATGCATGCGTCCAAGAAGCTTGAGCGAGTTGAGCAGGTCGACGGGAACGGTGGCGCCATCACGCTATACTTTGCCGACGGCACCACGCACGAGTGTGACGTGCTCATCGGCGCCGATGGAATCCACAGCACTGTCCGCAAGATCCTTCTCGGGCGAGACGATCCCGCCGCCGAGCCGAGAAATGCCGGGTGGTGGGCCGTAATGGCATTGAAGCCGTACGCAGAAGCACAGAAAAGTTTTGGCGAGGGCACCATTGACGCTGCCAACCCTCGCGAGCACATGTGGGTTGGCGACGGCGCGTGTCTTATGCATAACGTGCTGAGCGACGGACAACTGGTGCAAGTCGTCATCTCTGGGCGTGAGGAGAAGGCCGAGGGGGCGGATCGATGGCATCGACTCGTCGGCGCCGAGGAGATTGCGAAGTTGTATGAAAACTGGCCGCCACATTTGAACAAGGCAGTCAAGGAGGTAACATACATTTCATTTCATATTCTCTCCAGAAAGAAATTGAGGTTGAGTGACTAACGGTCAGGTGTAGCTCCTATGCAACGAACCTCAACAGCCAGCCATGTACTTCTGGGATCATCCTCGAGCCCGCACATAGCCTTCAGGAAATATGTGCATCATGGGTGATGCCGCCCACGCGACAACTCCCTGGCAGGGCTCGGGCGGCGGCATGTCCATCGAGGACAGTCTCATACTCTCTACGCTGCTCAGCCGTGCCAAAACACCGAAAGATGCAACGGCGGCATTGAAGGTATACGACCAGGTACGCCGCCCCCGAACTCAACGTATCGTGGAGTCGAGTCGAGGGACGGGGTTGATTATCACTGGGCAAGGCGAGGAGACGCAGCTGGATCTGCAGAAGCTCAAGGAGAAGGTTTTGCCTAGATGGGATTTCATTCTCAACATTGACATGGCGAAGCACCGGGATGATGCAATCAAGTTGATGGAAGAAGCAATTTAGAGGATTTTCCCCTCATTTTACGGGTGAAGGACACGATCGGACGAAAGTGATCAGCCGTGTTCTACTGAACTTACTGATTCCGAGATCGGACGAAAGGGATCAAGCAGATGGTCAAAGAGAAAGAGAGATTTCGTCATCCGATGTTCATTGGGTATCATTTCTGTGCTCTATATAAGAGAACTTCCTTGTTTATTCCCTATGTACATTCTCAATTCGGATGTTTATCATCTGGTGCGAGGTTTGCACTCATTCTCACCAGAACATCCGAATACCTCTTGCCCTATCCTAGATTTATCGTCCAGAAATGCTTCCGCAAAGATACGACAAAATGGTCTCGCAGGATAGCTCATGCCTAGGGCAAGTCGTCCTCCTTCTTCACAACAGGATTCTTCTTGCCACGAGGGCGTCTGTTGCTGGCGGAGCCTCGTGGCTGCCCGCCCGAAGGGCCACGCGGAAAATCTCGCATGCGCTGGTGGCGCGACTCAACGCGCTGGTTGTTGTAGTTGTTGCGCTCAATGTTCGGGGCGCCGGCATTCATGACGCCGTTGTTCATGGCGCCGTTGTTCATGCCGCCATTGTTCATGGCCCAGTCGGCCGTGCGATTCATGGCTCCCATCTGCATGAACATTGGGTTCATGGCTAGCATAGCAGCCATGTCCCACATCTGGAAGTTGTTGTGGGGAGTGTTATTGGCATTATTGCCATTGCCGTTGCTGCCGTTGGCACTGCGGTCGTTGCCCGTCGTGGTTCTCGGTGCCTAACCAGAGCCGTTGTTGGGAGGGAACGGACCACGATTCTGCTGGTTGCCGTGGTTCTGACCATACTGGGCCTGACCTTGCATGGCTGCAAGGAAAGCAGGAGGAAAGTACGGCTGTGCGCCCTGTCCAGGTTGCTGGAACTGAGGGGGAGGGGGAGGCACAAAGTTGGCCGGCATGTTGGGTGTCTGAGGCCAGGTTGGGAATTGGAATGGGGCTTGGCCACCAAACTGAGGCGGGGGAGGAGGGACAAAGCCCTGGGCTGCACCGACGTTCGGAGGCGGAGGGAAGAACGGCAACTGCTGCTGCTGCTGAGGATAAGCCTGAGGAGCAGACTGCTGCTGTTGCTGCTGAGGGTAACCCTGGGGTGCAGACTGCTGCGAGTAGCCAGCGCCGGAGCTCTGGTGGCGTTGACCTCCGCGGTTACCACGTCCATTGTGGCCACGGCCACGGCCTCTTCCACCACGGCCACCACGGTACGAACCACCGTCGTTGTTGGCGGAGGAGCCTGCGGTAAAGGCAGGAGCGGCACCCTGGCCAAAGTTGGCGGGTCGAGTCAAAGGTCTGTAGGGACCGTCGTCATCATCGTCGTACTTCAGGGTGGTGGGAGCAGGAGCTGCATCGTGTCGACCACCGCGATCTCCGCGGCCTCCGCGAGTTCCATCTGCACCACCTCTAGCATTCGAACGAGCGTTGCGCTTAGCTTTCTTAGACTGAGTCTCCTTCTCGTCGTCTGAGAACTCCATCTCATCGTCTTCGAGCTCCTCATCGTTCAGGTTACTAGCGTCTGTGCCCTTCATGGCCTTGAGAGGTTCGGTGAATACGAATGTGGAGTGCTCCATTGTGTAGAAGATCTTGGTTCCAACCTCGATCTTGAAAGTCTTGAGCTCCTCGGCATCCTTGAATCGTGCCATGTAACGAGGCTCTCGGACGCTGCCGATCAGGTCGGCCAAGGCGGCGACCACAGTTCGATCCTCGGTGCAGAGCACTGAACCAGAATCGAGGACCTGGTACTCGCCATTCGTGTAGGCCTTGATGAGGATGGCGTTCTCGACAACGTGCTCAACCTCACCGAGAGCGTGGATCTGCATCTCGGGTGCGATGGTAATGTCAGGTCGGGGTGCGACATCCTCAGCCAGCTCATTCTTAGTACGGAGGCCAGCGGATCCGGAACTCTTAGACTTTCCGTCACCCTCATCGTCAGAAGCTGCCTCCATGAGAATGCGTGCCATCTCCTCGGGCTTGAGGAGTTCGTTGTCGTCGTCAGAGTCATCGTCTGAATCATCTGAGCTGCTGGAGTCGGAAGACGACTCATAAGGCGAGGAGTCGGCCTCCCAGCCAGCACCTTCCTCGTCATTTGCGTCAGCTGCATCGGCATCATGCATCTCGTGGTTCTCTGCAGCGTCCTGATCGGTAGTCTGAACATTGGCTGAATCAGTCTGGGCAGGGACTGGATCAAGGCCGCCGATGAGAGCCTCCAAGTCCTCGGTCAAGGAAGGGAGGTTGGCAGGGGCGTCAGTGGTGCCAACGGCAGTGGTGACATCGGCGACAACTTCCTTTGTGTTGTTACCATCAATGTCCATGGTGACCTCGTCGACAGTTGAGACGGGGACTTCTTGCTCGGCGGGCTGAGCGGCATTAGTAGCGGGAACGGGAACCCGCTCAGCGCTGTTGTTCGAATCACTAGAAGTGACAGTAGTTGCACCGTCGGCGACGACAGGAGCTGATGCGACATCGGCAGTGGTGTTCTTGCTATTGTCGGCGACCAGGTGAGTCTGGCCAGCAGGTTGACCCGAGGTCGACAGACCCGGGATCTGGAATGGAGTTGCCATGATTGGCAAGAGATGAAACCCGAAGGACTCCTAGTGATGAAGTGTGAAAAAGGAACAGAGAATGTTTTTTGTAGGTGGTTGTGAAGTCCGAGGACTGAGGTAGACAGTGAATGGGTGGGTTGCGCTGGTGCTGAGGTGGGACAGCGCGCAAGAATCACAGACAGATCAAGCCGGTGAGAAAAGCAGACCTGAAGAATCTGCAATCTACCGAATTGAAATAGTAGTGATCCACGGGCAAGAATTCACCTGTGATTTGGATCGAATAGCTTTTTGCAAGAAAAGCTGTTGTTTGGATTCCAAGAATTTTTTTTTCTCTGGGAGAGAAGATCGGCTTTCTATCAGAGCTGCCCAGGGAAAAAATAAAGTGGGACTCGCGCGCCGCCTCGAGAATCATGCAGGGACGGGAGCTAAAGCTGGCACCTCGGTACAGCGATACGCTTTTATTGACAGGTTGACAGGACTTTATGTCTTCCAACAACAAGAGAATCACGCAGCCAGATATGTTCGTGCTTCGTCTAACTTTCTAAATTTTAGAATTGTATATATAATCAAGAATATTTCTAAGAGTAACTTCTGACAACCGCTATCGGCATCATAGAGATATCAGGTAAACAAGCTTGCAAGAATGGAGTAATCCATAAGTTCCTGAATATATCGACTTATCGGGGTCTAGCTATAGAACAGGGACCAGCAGTGCCCCGCGCGCCTTCTGTACCCAGGTACCTTTATGGGTCGCGCGTCACAGCCGCTGACCGGGAGCTGGAAATAATTGACAGCTCATCCCAGCTCGAGGTCCTGCACAAACTATCAACACCTTGGATGTTCACAGCTGCTCCGACTGCACCTCGCGGTCTAATTGCGCTTCCAACAACTTCACAATGGCCTTATCCAGTTCAAGCCATGCCAAGAAGAAGTAAGTAGCACACCATACCGATTTGTTCTGCACACAACCGTCGCTAACTGTTGCCATCTCCAGGGCGCCGTCCCACTTTGCGATTGAACCCATCAAGGCCTTCTATGTCTTCCTTGTCGCAAACCTGATTGCCGCCCTCTTCGCCCCGATCCAAGACTGCGACGAGACATTCAACTACTGGGAGCCTACACACTACCTGTCCCATGGCTATGGTCTCCAGACTTGGGAGTACTCCCCCGACTATGCCATCCGAAGCTGGTTCTATGTCGGTTTACATGCCATTGTCGGCAACCTTCGGCGCCTACTCCCTCACTCGACAAAGGTCGGCGAGTTCTACGCTGTTCGATATGGTCTAGCCTTCACCTGTGCCCTGTGCCAGGTCCTCTTCTACCGCGTCATCAGCTTCACGCTCAACTCGAGGATTGGTCTCTTTTTCATGATCGCGACCGTCATCACCCCTGGAAACTTTCACTCGGCCACGGCATTTCTGCCGTCCAGCTTTGCCATGTACATGTCTCTCCTGGGTGCCGCCGCATTCATGAACTGGCGTGGAGGCATCAAGACTTCTTGGGGTATCTGGTGGTTCGCTGTGGGTGGAATTCTGGGATGGCCCTTTGCGGCTGCCCTGTCTGCTCCCTTCCTCGTCGAAGAGGCCTTGTTTGCTGTTGTTAGCAGCAAGGAAGGCTTCTATGAGGCATTTCTACGAGTCACTCGTGGCGTCATAGCAGCTTTCCTCTTGGTGGTATGTCTCATTTGGAAGAAAGCTTATTGAATCACTAGCGCTAACATGTATAGATTGGCGATGCCTTGATCAACACCTTTTTCTACAAGAAGTGGGAAATGGTGGCGTGGAACATTGTCAAATACAACATCTTCTCTTCGACAGGAGGTCCTGACTTGTACGGAACAGAGCCTTGGACTTTCTACTTTCGCAACCTCGCCATCAACTTCAACATTTGGTTGGTGCTGGCACTGCTGTCATTGCCGCTCTTCCTCGTACAAAAGCTCCTTTCGACCCGACAGCATGGTTTCCAGACTGGCCTCAGGACTGTCATCTTCCTGTCGCCTTTCTATCTCTGGTTGGGCATCTTCACGCTGCAGCCGCACAAGGAAGAGCGCTTCATGTACCCCGCCTACCCGTTCCTCTGCTTCAACGCGGCCGTGACGCTACACATCATCCTCAACGCCTTTGGCAATTCAGACCCGAAGACCCTGGTTGGAAAGATTCCGGCAAAGCTGAAGCTGTTCATTGTGACTTCGGCCATTTTCCTGTCTCTTGACCTCGGTGTGGCTCGAATTCTTGGTCTCTACCAGAACTACTCGGCCCCGCTCAAACTGTACACTCCTCTTGGCGCAGGTGTTGCAGGAGAGCAGGGACTGGGCGGACGAGGAGACAGTGTTTGCTTTGGAAAAGAGTGGTACCGCTTCCCCAGCTCCTACTTCCTCCCGCGAGACATGCACGCCAAGTTTATTCGCTCGGAGTTCAGAGGTCTTTTGCCAGGCGAGTTCTCCGAGGCTCGCACTGGATTCGGGCTCTGGAGTGGCACTTGGCTGCCAACCAGCGGCATGAACGATCTCAACCAGGAGGACATGGGCAAGTACACCGACATTCGACAGTGCTCGTTCCTGGTCGATACACACTACCCTCTGAACCAGGACCCGCTCCCGCCCAACGAGCCCGACTACATTGCGGACACGGAGAACTGGAAAGTTGTCAAGTGTGTTCCTTTCTTGGATGCTGGCAACACTCATCTGCTCGCCCGAGTGCTATGGGTCCCCGAGTCTGATCTCGTGCCTCAAACATACAGGCGACAGTGGGGCGAGCATTGTTTGTTGCAAAGGAAAAAGTAGACGTCTTTCAAAAAATAGCAGTGGATGTAGATGGGGTTTAAACTATATATGTGGCGCTTCGTAGATATTCTAGAGTATACCCTCATGGAGAGATGCTTCTTTCCAAGTCTCTTGCAAAATTCCTCGGTATTTCCGACTCTTCTGATGTTTCCTGTGAGTACAGAGAACTTATCTCATCTGACATTCTATTATGAACGTCTCCAGCCCTTTTTGTGACGGCTGGTGAGTCTGTCTGGCTCCCCGAAGCAACCGTTGTAAACGTGTCCCAAGTCCCACTGGGGCTGATGACTGCTTTTTCGATGTAGAAGTTCTGGCTTTCTGGGGGATCTCTTGGTCCTTCGACCGGAGTTTCACCAGAACTTGATCCTGGCTCCTCGGTGATGGCAGTCTCCAATCTCTCAGCAGGTATCCGGGCGTCTCGAAATTTCTCTCCTCCCGCCGCCCGCAGACGAGGATGAGATGGGTCTGTAACGTCAAGGCAACATAGCAGTTCGCCCGCCTCGGTAGCCGGCACGACGTCAGTACATTTGGTCCAGGTCCCAAGGCCGAGCTCCTCGTGCGCCATGCGCTGGAGCTGCAGCGTCGAGTTGGACGTCCACTCCAGATGCGAGTACTGCTTGTATCCCCGCTTCTTGTGCAGCAGCGTCGACACGGGCTCTAGAAGGTACGATGTCAGGACGATGATGACGCCCGCGACGAGGATGAAGTAGAGACCGAACAGGCTGAACGATCCGTATGCCGTGCTGCGGATTTTCTATAGTAGTTATTGTCAGCAATTATATCTCGGCACCGCATCGTTGGTTGCGCGTTAAGAGGAAAGGTAATTCTTACCTGGCTATTACAAACATTATCCATATCAGAACCAGTGAAATTCACCCAGCGCTGCAGCGTGGCCTCGTCCGTCGGACCATACGCATGCTCGACGGCCCCGGCCTGCACGGCGGCCATGGAAATGTCCCAGAGGTACCGCATGTCGAGCTGCCACTGGTTCGCGGGCAGCGGGCCCTGCTGGCCGGCCATGACGGTCCGTTGCGCCAGCAGGCCCGCCGACCCGAGCTGCTCCAGGATCCCGTACAGCGACTTGCTGACGCCGAAGAAGATGCTGGCAAAATGGTCAAAGCGGGCGGCCGCGGGCGTCGCCGCGGTGCCGGTCCCCGTGAACACCGCGCCCAGCTCGGCGTAGCTGGTCCCGAACAGGGGCGCCGCGCCGGCGACGGCCTCGCGCAGGCTGGCCAGCGGACCGCAGCTCTCGCTGGTGCAGAACTGGTACCGGTCGGCGCAGCCCACGGGCGAGGCGGGCTCCTGCGGCAGGTACACGTCGACGGCGCTGGTGCCCGTTGCGGTCATGCCGAAGATGGTCGAGGGCTGGTCGGCCGTGCGGTACCAGTCGTCGGCGATGGGGTGCATGTTGACGACGCCGTTGCCCGAGAGGAACATGTGGATCAGGTCCGCGTCGGTCCGGGTCAGGGCGTCGATGGGCTCGAATGCGGAGAGCACTGAGTATGTTGTGCTGTTCAGTCTTGTGGCTTGGAGTGTACTGTATTTTAAGGTGATTAGTAAGAGGATGACAAAGAGCACGACAAGATGGGAAAGACTGTGACCTACTTTACGAAATACGTCGAGTATCCCATGATGGTGTCATTGGAGAACTGCTGCTCGTACTGCGACAAGACGTCCGCAGCACTGTAAATGTAATCCTGCGGTCCGGTCGGCGCGATGTGGCTGCCGTAGTGATATCTGGTAAAGTTGCGAAGCGGCGTCATCTGCTGGCTGGTAAACCCGGCCGTCACCAGCGGCGCGCAATGGAGGACGTTGCGCCAGCGCACCCTCTGGTCGGCCGGGGCGTTGATGCCGAGATGGACATGGCTGTCAATGTACCCCGTATCCATGCGGATATTGCTGGACTCGGTTCGGCACATGCCGCCGCCAAAGGGGCAGGGTGCTTCATAGTCGACGGCGCCCTCGAGCCGGCTCTGGATCCAGCGGTTACAGTCGAGCCCGGAGCTGCCGTTCAGGTAGCACTGCTGGGCGTAGTTGGCCGCCTGGTCGAGGACCTGGGCGGGGTGCGAGAGCGAGTAGTAGAAGCCGCAGCGCTCGCTCTGGATCAGGACCTCGTCGCCGACGCCGGTGGAGATGCGCGAGGAGAAGGCGCCGGACACGGTGAAGGCGGCGAGGCAGAAGCACGCCACCAGGGCCGTGGCTAGTAGCTTGAGTCCTCGCAGTGAGCGGCGAGTTCTCCAGAAAAGTCGTCTGAGATATGTTAGCTCTTCACTTCTGTCGATACATCTCCAGCGTATTCAGATAAGACAGGGATTCTGGGACTAGAAACTGAAAAGAACACTGAAATTTCCGCCACTTACAAGAGCAATTCGATGTCATTTTCCGGTGCTGATGAGTTGCGCAAGATGGCCTGTCGCTGATGGTAAATCACGTCTTGCGGCGTGGCCGTCGACGAAGATCTATGTAATGCGAAGCAGATAATTTTCCAAAAACGAGCGCCGACAAAGGCAACAAAAAAGGCCGTAAGGGCAATCAGCAGATCTGCGTCCTGGCGCTTCAAAGTCAGAGTGGCTCCCATGATGGGCCCTCGAGACCAGTTCGTCCATGTCCCAATGTGGGCGGGATACTGCGAAGACGAGTCGCTATTGGAACCTGAGATAAAACTCATGGCTGCTGTTGTACATAGGCAGTCGAGTATACAGTAGTTTGCTCAGGAGTTGCGGTCATAATCACGGACTTGCCACGTTCATTAGCTTTCCTAGCAGAGGATAACATGTCTTATACCTGGTGGCTTAGATAAATTTAGCACCCGGCTTTTCGTCCATAGAAGACAGTAGATGTCGATTCAACATACAACTAGCATAGAACGAAGTAGGGTGGACCTGCATAGTAGCATGTTTCGCAATGCTGACATTTCTACTTATAAATAAGCCACAAGTAGCACAGCTATCAGTTGTATCGAAGCATATGAGGATCGACTATGCAGCTGAGCTGGTTGTGAAGACCAGTCTTGAGCTGTAATTCGCCCGAGGTTGAGAACATGGTGGTAGCGCTTATGGCCCCCACGAACCTGCCAAGACGGAAATGCAGGCGCCACGAGTCCATTGCTGCAGCGATTCAGATACCGCCTGTTTTCAGCTGTGATGCGGAATGATGCAGCATTACTGTTATTCGTTGGGGGCCGTTTGTATTGCTGAATGGGTCAAGTGTAAGAGGTCTATTTTTGGCTGCCCCAAGGGATGGCAATTGTATAGCATTTGTCCTACCTTGCATGTTGTTGCGCTCTGCTTCAAATGATTATATAACACTCAATAAATACATGAAAGGGCTGCTCGTACTAAGAAGAAAATAGGAGACAGATTATTTGGGGGTTCCTTGATTGTCGATGCAAGCATTTGAGACTACCTAGAGTCTGCAGATTGATTACCGGGAAGTTAGAATTTTACAACATGATGAAATCTTTTTATTTGGCTTGCGGTGACGCCTATAAGACCTTCATCTCGGCGATGTCCTCACGCTTCTTTCATGGAACTAGCTGAACAGATGTTGCTCTCTCCGGGGGTTGGCCCGAAAGTCGTCTGCAATTTCAGTCATCATCTCTGCGATTCTCTCGATCTCATCGCCAATGAGAGCTGGGCGTACAAAGTCGTCGGCGGTGTAGTCGGGTGAACCTTCCGGAGGGCTGCCCAAAATGTCAGTACATCGATTTGGGCACGAATTCTCGTGGTAACTCACACAGCGTTGGAGATGGTCTTTTGCCAAAGATAGACGCACAATGCGATGTTGAAGTCTCTGGCGATCCTGTCGCGACTCACATCGGCGTGAATATAGGCCGCAGACATGTCGTTTGCTGTCAGTTTGTCGGTCCCGTTGTCGAAGGCTATATAGGCGACCGGGGCCAATTTTCCAGTAGCATCCACAAAGTCGTGTATAATGAACTCGCTGTTACTGTCTGGGCGAGGTCGAAAAAACGCCGGCTTGCCTTGCTTTCGGGCACTGTGAGTCTGGGGCGGTCTCGAGCGCGGAGTGCTTGCCAGATGCCGTCTGGGGTCATCGGGGTTCCTACGTGTATCCCATAGTGTTGACTTCTCGGAGCCCGGGGGAAGATCCTAATTTTCCTGTTATTGGCAAAAGTCGAACATCACTATCGGGGAAAATTTTCTTACCTCTTTGAACTTGCCAACTACAATGGCTCCGAGACTGAGAGTCATTTTCTGCATGACAGGCAGTCGTAATGACATGCTGGTGTTCCATCCAGAGAAAACTCGCTGCGCAATCTTACTGGTTTGCTCTTCCGAGATGCTGATAACGCTGGGATCATGGCAGCGAGCTGCTGCGAGAATTAGAGCTTTGAGATCCGCGTGGAGGTCCTCTGGGATGTCCTCTCACCGCTTGATCACGGGGGCGGGATCGGGCTCGGCCATCTTGACCTGCTGTGCCCTATTAGCGAACGAAGCTTCAACGAGGTGGTGATAATGACATACACTGTTCTGACTGGCCGGATGGTAATTTTGACAGTGGTAGGCGGATCTGGCTGTTTGAAATTCTTCGGATGCAGCTCCGTGGTGGGAAGCAGATAGGTACAGGACAAACGCTGTTTACTAGAATCAATGCGAAACGTGCTACACTGGCTGGCTAGCACGCCTGAGAAAATCTCTTGAGCAGTGACTGGCCATTGCCTAGGTAGTGGGTGATTGTTGTAGCCAATCCTCTAACCCACAAACGAACAATCACGAAAATACGTACTTGCCTGCCAAAGCTGTGTGCAAGAACTCCCCAAATAGGAAACCACCTCTGAGGATGGACAATGGATCCCGAAATATCGTGTCCTGTCTTTCTATGCCGATCAAGCCAGAATAAATCCGTTCCGATGGACTAAACCCGACGAGAAGTACCACCATCAACACCAAGGTCGGTTCGGCTAGTCTAGATCACGCCCTCTGATCAACCTCTTGTCATGGCATGGTCAAAATTCATCGCGTACCTTGGGTGACTTAGGGATCTACTGCGGGTAGATCGACAATCTGTTGCGATTAACTGACCATGACCAAGTTTGGAACAGCCGACAAGACAAAATGATCAAGTGATTCACGCTGCGTAGTGAAGACTCACTCCAGAGAGGGCGTATTGAACAATTAACGCGTGATGGTGGACAAGGCTTGCATATTCAAAGACATTCCCGATTGCCCGTCCAGTCATTCCTTGAACAATCAACGTGACCAGACAGGTCTCTGTCAGTCATTTCATTTCTATTTAATCCTTCTGCTGGATCTCCTGCCTTGACACCTATTTCCATTGCAACAATGCCATTGACCTTGGAACCTCGTGCTAGGTTCCGGCCTTCTTAGTGGTAGTGGTGCCTTCCGTGTTGATATAGAAACCTTAGAATCAGCAATGATGGATGCATTCATCGGAAGGTGCGTCTCGAGCAGTGGGAGAAGGGCATAAACAACATGAAGTCTTTGCTCCCGGTACTCTCGTTCTGCCTTGCATCAACGCCGTCCACCGGTATCACTTCCAGTTTCTGAGTGGTACAAGCCATACAATGACGCATCCAACTCTTTTATCAGCACCGCACACAATTATCCATGATCTTATATTTGTCGACACTGCCGAGCAGATCCACCAAGAAGACATTGGTTTCAATGGTTCGCGGCGTGCCTCGAGCCCCGTTGGGCGCTCCCAAGCCCCCTATTGGTGCTGGTGCATCTGATAACCGTGACTGACCTCATCGCCGATGCCTCTGCACTGTTTGCCATCCAAATCATTTCCCACAATACATTCACATTCATTCACCTCATTGTGAAATTCTAGATTCTATACTTGCCGAGATTGACCGTACCTCGCCGATTTCTCACACGTCGCCGACGTCAATTTTTGAGAAAACAAGAAAATGCCTTGGCCCAAAGGCAAACCTTTCCGTGGTGGTGCCTGTGTCGCTTTTTTCGATATTTTTGCAGAGAATTATTATCCGTTTTTCGATAATATAAACTTTTCGTTCTATAACAGCATTTACCAAACGGAATACCATTTGACAGTGGTTTCCCTGGAAGTTCTCGTCACTTGAATCGTCAACTTGTGTATCCAAGTTCCTCCATCTCGGTCACATCTAGGTATTTCGTCTGGCCTTTCCACAACTCGAAGCTCCATCTCGAGCACGTTACCCAACCAGTCAAGCCATTTATGACTGCCATGCGGTCATTCCTCGAGTCAACCTTCCACCACGACCCCCTTCACATTAACTGGAAATTTGATACCTCGAGGAGCTATCTCCAGACTACCACACCACCACGGATCGCACCGTCACGCGAATTGACGAGACATGTTCAAGAGGAGACATTCTGGTCTTTATGAGCAGCACAGGCGAGATTGAGAACTGCCGTGCTGCCTCAGCAACCAGAGCATGTGGAATCCATGCACACGGACTCGGCTGATTCAGAGTGGTCCAATCTCGAAAGCCGCTGCCAGACAGCGTGCAGGAAGAGCAGGCCGGACGCAGGGTGGTATCTGCTTTCGGGTTTATACCCAAGAGTTCTACCTTCTAATCCTAACTCTCATCCTGCTTCAACACCGCACGTTCACCAGAAGAATTCTTTCGCCGACACCATCGCCAAGATGGCACCACCAACGAAGCCTCTGCTCATCGTCACGGGCACCAGAGATGCCCCAATTGGTAAATAAGACCTTATCCAGTTACGACAACGACAAGTATATGCTAGATGTCACTCGGTCGCAGATGTCCACGACCCAAGGAAATAACGTTGTCCTCGAAATCAAGACTCTCGGCCATAGCGATGCCCACCATGGCCGGTATGCAATACCTGCAGACTGTTACTGCAGTTGAGCTAGAATGGATCAAGGTATTTATGAATCCGTTCCAAAGGTGGTATAAATCACTTGCTGACAACCTTTCAGGACTTGGCGTATTTCGATGAGAAGAGAGTGCCGAGGCGCGCTCCTGATCCAACGGGTTTCCAACCTTTACTACAACCGCAAGTTCTGAGGTCTCTCCAAGCAGCACGAGCCAGGAAAGCTATACGTGCATAAGTCGAGAGTCATCTCCACGAGCGAAGGAAATGTTGTCGCCCTCGCTACCACAACTCTCGGACATAATAATGTTTTGGCCTCCTTGCTTTCTATCCAAATGTTGGGACGACAACTGAGAAAAGTACAGCACAAAAACTCGGTAGTAATAATATGCTTGTTGTCAAGACCTTTCAACACACACACACGTATCTCCCTTGACGGCCGGACGACCGCATCAGCTACGAGAACATGCTGGGAAATCACCCGACTTGGTCTTTTTTCTTCTTCTTCTTTTAAGCTTCCCATGTATAGGGATGTAGCTACGAAGGCATCTTTCTAAAGAATAGACAGTTGTCCTAACTCTGACACCTAGGACGAACAACTACTTCTTACTGACATTGTCCTTCAGGTCTTGGTACTGTTCCCTCCCCACCTTTCTCTGCTGGTCCGCTCCGTGGTCTGCCTCTGGCTGGCTGATGTGTGAGTGGCCGGGCTGTCTCGCTCCCTGATCTGGGCCGGGCCCTCCGAGGTTTCGCTTTGCTGTAGTTATGTTCTTGTCAGCGCTATCCCCCGGGAGAAAATTGGATATTCAGCTATCGGAGCAACTTACAGTCCTCGGCCAGCTTGTGGCCTTCACCTTGGTGTACAATGCGGTCCGACATGGTTGGCTATTGATTTGTTGCGACGTGTTTGTCAAAGTAGTATTTTCGCAGATGTTTGTGCGGAGGATGGTAAAATTCAAGTATGTAAGAAAATGAATCTGTAGAGCTTGGAATGCTCTCTCTATCTATATAGCAATGCCAAGCGCAGTCATGGGCACGCCGTATTGGGGTACACCCGGATCCTGCGGATCTCTGTCGCAGTGAAAGTACTCGTTGACGTTGTTGATATTGCTCTGTTAGAGTTCAGCAGTGCGTGGTGGTGGTCGCGGGGTCGAAATGACGTCTAGGTGACGGCATTTGACCACAGCGACGCATTGCACATGTCGAGGCAGAGATTATATTGGTACTCGGCATGTCCTCAGACCTGCCCAGGTATGTATTGGTAAAATGCTACAAGGAGTTTATTGGGGTGTAGAATCTCAATATTAGAGACCAAAGAGTGATCGATGGGAATATCAAACATTATTATACCAACGACTCCAGCCGTGATCACGAAGCGCTATCATACAAATCTTGAGATCAATTGATTAAACTATCCAGAACGCCGCAAAGTACCTCTTTCGCTGGTTATTAACATTACTCCGGTCTTTTTGAATTATGGTACATCTCTAGTACATCTACTTTGCCAACATCTTATTAACCTGTATCAATCCCGGCGCGGCCAACGTCTCCGCCGCGATATCATCTGCGTCGGCAAAGCTGGACGCCTTGGTCAGCGCCGCGATGCTCAGGCCGTCCATGACGTTCTCCGTGTAAGGGAACTCGGCCTCGAACGTGATGGTGTCGCCGAAGCCCTGGACGTTGGAGATGGGCACCGAGACGGGCAGCTGCTGCCCCGTGAGGTAGGTGATGAACAGGTTCTCCTCGGAGACGCTGCCGACCGTGACCCCGGACCCGCTGAGGTCGGCCGAGAACTTGAGCGTCATGTCCTTGGCCTCGGGCGTCGTCATGACGTCGAGCACCGGGAACGTCGGGATGGGGATCGCCGAGATGTCGAACGGGCACGACACGATGAACTGCTGCAGCGCCGAAAAGGCAAACGGACCCGTGCTCATCGTCAGGAACGGCTTCTCCGACGGCTGCCGCTTCAGCATGAACCGGTAGAAGCCCGTCTGCTCGCCCTCCTGGCCGATGATGGAGGCGACCTGGCGGATGATGCCGCTCGCGTCGCCGTTGTCCGCGAATGACTTTTCGGCGCTGGCCAGGGTCCCGAGCACGACGCTGGAAAAGGTCACGGCGAGGGAGAGCGCCGATTCCAGGTCCGACGTGGGGAACTTGTATTCGCAGGGCGCTGGGATGAGCGTCGCGTTGAAGTGGTTTAGGACCTCGAGGGCGCTTATTACGTGGAGCTCTTCTTGCTGTGGAAGGTCAGCATGTGATCATCAGAATCGCGGTCCTAGTGTATGACTTACTGCCTTGACCGTCTGCAATATCTCTAGGATCTCTGCAGTGTCACTCATCCCCGGAACAGATTGATACCCCTCGACATTATTGGTGATGTTCTCGATCAGCGACGAGAAGAAGGCGACTTCAAACTGCTCGTTGAAGGCAATGAGCTGAAAGTTGGCGACGCCGTCCTTGCTCAGCTCGATCGGCGGCTTTGCGTTGGATAGCGAGCCGCCGGCGGTCGTCTGCATCTGCATGAGCTGTTGATTGTCTGGGTTGGGAAAGCCATCGCTCGCGGGGATGGCGTAGGCACTCGCGAGGCCTAGGACTGCAGCGCCGGTGATGATGTTTCTGCAAATCATTTTCGCGCACTTTCTACTCTATACTCTATGGACAAGAAACATTCCAAGATGGGACGCGAGGTCTCTATATAGTACATCGACGCGCGCGTTTGGTAAACATGTGCACAGCCGGGGCGCCTGTGTCAAGGGGAACGGATGGTGCGGAAGCCATTCTGACCGGAGTTGACATGTTGCTCTCACCTGAAGTTGAAATCGGACGAGCTCAGTTGTAGTCTCAGTGCTCTCGCTCACTATCAAGACTCATAGCGATGTTGTTGGACGGCAGTTGAATACGCCGCTAGGAGTGAGCTAGTCGTGATGTTTCGCGACATGGAGGCCGGCGCACAGATATCGCGAGTGGCAGGCTGTGCCGTCTGGTGTTGGTGCCTCTGTACCCCTGATGAATGAAGAAACGTGCCTATCACTGAGAAATGAGCATCAAGTCTACTCCAACATGTCCGGGTCCGAGAAGATGTACGGGGAAGCGGCAACGTTTGGGGAAGTCAAGTCAGAAACCGACGGACAGAGTTGGGAGTGCTGAGGGTTAGCGTTGTCGATCGCCAAACACGAAAGGATTCTGTGTTCGTCTGAGCTCAACGTGGCAGGGAGACGCCTTCGCCAACTTGCAAAAGCGTTTACCATGCCGTCGACCGTAGCGCTGTACGATAGAAACAACAAACCTGGCGAGAAGTCAAGGCGACATCGATTGTGCCAAGAAAGAGCATGGACCAATATGATTGTCCACAAGCGGTAAATCGAGAGACTATAGCGCAGTATACTACGGCTGGGACGTGCCCTGGCAAGACATCTGAGCTCGGGGCTCGGACGGAGTCTTTGCGCCAAGCTGAGACTGGAGACTAATGATTAAGCTTGATTCAGCGAGACTTTGATACACTTCCAAGACATGAGTTCGGATGAGAATCCAGGTATCTGGATAGTCCATTCCCTTATTTTGTCGGCTTTGGTGAATCCGGGGACTTGCAGATTGCTTCCTGCGAGTTGCGTGACTGACGGAGACTCGCGGGGTGTACAATCAATGACCGACTGCTCATCTTTTTGATGAGGTGATGGCCAACCATGGGGGCATAACGCAGGATATCGGGGGTCGGATATTCAAATCTCTGTCAAATTTCCCTGTCCAAGAAGATAAATAAAATATAATGCAGACACTCCAAAATAAAGGGAAACAGACAATCGCCGAGCCCAGCATCCCGCCGGCCACCCCGGCAAGCCACTTCAACCGCCCCACCTTAATTGCCGACGCTACGAAAACTCTTTCCGCCGCCCCGCCCACACTGACATATCTGCTAATAATTCATCTCTCTTCAACAAGGTCTGTTGGCAGAATTGGCATTGCGTCTGACTACGACCCGAACGTGTTAGTCGACATCAGGAGATTCTGGGTTCGATCCCCAGGCAGACCTTCCTTTTTTGGCGTTTTTTGAGGCTATATCCATGATATTTTTGCCCAGAACATGTCGACAGACACTAGGATAGGTTGCCAGAACGTTGAGAGCTTTTTTTATGCCCTTTGAGTGTTCTGTTATGGTCAGGGTGAAGGTGTCGCGAAGACGGCTGAGCCCAGAGTAGTCTCGGCATACTGGAAAGCAGTCTTGTCGGTTCCCTCCTTCCCTTGCAGATTGTTTTCCCATTGTGCTCCCTCCCTCGTGACGCTCCTTCCTTCTTTACTGTCTCTACGTCTTTCCGTTTTGCCTGCTCACCTGGCCTGGGCACCTCCCCCTCTTTCTGAGAAATGATGCTCCTTTCTTCTCTCCGACCTTCTTCTTACCTCCCTACACATATAGAAGACTGTCTTGCATGTCTCTTTCGAATCAGATGACTTGCCGTTGTCTATGCTTTTGCACGCCAGCTATTTTTCTTCAATCCGATTGCCAACCTGATTCATCTGAACTTTTCCAACAAGACTCTACGCTGTCGCCCATTATGCCACCTGCTCACCGTTCGGCGACCGGGGGACAAGTCTCTTCGATGCAATCAATCGTGTCGAAGCGAGCGAAGATGAAGTGATCTTCAATCTGATGCAAGAGATCAGCGAAGACGAGATCGCATCGGTCGGCTTCCGTTGGCACGCATCCGGCACACAGTCGGGTCAAGATCGCATCCTTGGCGTATATGAGCGGTTCTTACGTTGTGCAAAAGTCCTACCAGACGTAGAAGCCACTGAACGTCTGACAGAAGAAGAAAAGGATTTTTTGATGTTTCCTAAGGACGAAAGGAAATTGACAAGACAGCTCCGCAACTACGTGATCTTTGTGGCCAACCATGTTTCCGGCAAATCCCAAGACAATGTGACCTACCAGACTTTGACGAAATACCGCGCAGCGCTGGTCTTCTGGGTCGAATACATTTTCAACAAACACTTCACACCCAAGCCAGCGAGAAGTGTGGTATACAACAGGATCACGGAATCTCTTCGCTTTTTGGCCAAGAAGCTTGGTTTGACTCGAACCAGCCAAAACCCAAACAAATCAGAAGTCGGACTCGCGGAATTGCGCCAGATTTTTGATATCGATCTCGCCAATGCCCCGGAGATCGCCGTCGCAGAAGGTCAGCAATTGGCCATGTGCCTGATGCGCATTTGTTCCGTACGACCGGGAAGTATTGGCTGGTCCAATCAAGAAAACAAGGGCCTGGAGATGTACCTGAAATGGCAGGACATCGACATCACTCGTGGTGATGTCAAGGGAAGTTTTGACGGCATCATCACATTCCTAATCCTCAAAAGCAACCTGGACGACCACGAACGCGCTATGAACAAGCCTGAGAATTTGCGCATTGTGAGAGCAAAGATACCTTCGCCTAGGTCTCATGCCCATTTCATCTTCTCTGTCGCTCATCGGGCATTGGCCATGGCCTTGCGTCTCAAGTACATCGAAGGTATCGACAGCATTGACGAACTCCTGAATGGTGATTCTCATCACATCAGAGTAAGCGATTCCAGTCTAGATTCTAAAGTCATATCACATCTGCTAATCATTTTCGTTTTACAGTTCAAACAAGAGGCGCTGAATCGACCTGTCGTGCGTGCTGCCGGTGCTCGTGGACTAACTACCACGGACGAGCCCGCATCCGCAGCGTCCCTTTCCGAGTATCTCGCACGGAGAGGACAATGGCTTGGATATTCACAGCCGATCAACTATACGTCAATCCGGCGGCGAGCCGGAACAGAACTCTCTCTTTCCGTCGGTGTTGACGAAGCCAGGAGGCTCATGAACCATGACCCTGACTCACGCACCCTTGAGAAGTACTATCTGAACCTGTCCGGGTTCACCGATATGAATGCGGTTGGATTAGGTTTGCGTGGCACCGCGGAAGACCAAAGCGACCGCCTGGCCCGAGAGAACCATCCGTTGGCGATGGATGCCATCAGCAATGATCCGGAAGCGATTATTCGGTTGCACGGAGAGGCTCTAAATGCAACTTTGGCAAAGCTTCTCGCCGACTACGGACCTTTGACCGGCACTGCAAAGGAGCAAGACAATACTCGCAGGCGTCTCCGCAACGCTGCCAAGAAGGCTGTTCTGGACGATGAGGTCCAAAAAATGCGTGCGTCGTTGAGTCACGTAGAATACAATCGCCGAGTACAAATGCTCAGTCAATCGGATTTCACGAGTCTCGTGCTACAAAAAGCAAAAGAAGCCATGAAGGATCCGGCTACAGTGGACGATGCTGATGATAGTTTGTATCACGACAACGGCTTCTTCAAACAATCCACATGCTCTGAGGATCCAGCAGAAGAAGATCTGGACGAACAAGTTTCTACGGATGAGCCTAAGGAGGGGCGTGTCGGCCACGTTTTGACAACAACTTCAACACTGGGAAGTCCAAGAGCTGGGCGGCCATGGTCGAATGATCTGGCAATACGATCAAGACGACAAAGTCTTCGCCACGGTAGAGAGAGCTAGGGTGGAAATCAGACCAAATGTCTTTACAAAAAGAGCACAAAAGCTTTTCAAGAGAAAGATGTATCTTTGCGAATTTCGTCCCAGATGTTTGGACGGAAAGTCTTTACAAAAAGAGCACAAAAGCTTTTCAAGAGAAAGATGTATTTTTGAGAATTTCGTCCCAGATGTTTGGACGGAAAGCAAGTATGTATGGAGGTTTTCGCCAGTATAGTATATCGATAAGGTGTTTCCCCATGTGTTTGACTTCTCTCCGGACAGGCTGATGTAGGGCTGCGTCGGAGCCATAATTTCAGTCTTCTGATTGTGACAGTGACACCAGAGACCTTCGAATTGAAGCAAAACTCCGTATCAGCGAGTTGCCAATTACTTGGTAGCTATGATGAGGGATTTGTATTCTCGGAGTATTGTTTGGGGACAGCATATTTGACCATGGTCAGTGACAATACAATTCGAGAACATAGAAGGTAGACTCGGTCAATTGATCAGTTGTACTGTAGCTCTTAATGACTCTGGATCAATTGGAACCGTCCGTTGGCTTGCGAGGCGAACATCGATGATGACATTCGTATAAGCAATCGTCTAATTGTGGCCGGTGGAATTATGCGCCTAAATTCAGAAGTCCTCACCAGTGCCATCTAATGCAACATTTGCGTTGCATTGTACAGATTCGGGTCAGCTCATGTCCTCCGCCAGAGTTTTAGTTGCTGACTTTGCAATCGTCGCAATATTCCCCCGAACCTGCGCAACGTGAAGGATCATGTGCGTCGTCTCGTAAATGCTGGACTAAATGATGACTGAGATCTGCGATTGGCTACCGTGGAACGGAAGGGCGCACGAGTGTCAGATTCGTCATCGGAGCCGTTTCGGCAACCGCATCGCAGTCTCCACGTCGCAAACAACTGGCCAGTGATGCCTAGCATATCATAATGCTTCTGGCGCTCACCGTTCTTATACTCAACGAAAGTACGGAAAGTCATTTCAATTCCATGTCCCGAGTTGATCACGTAAGATCGAGTACATGAACAAGACTTCGTAATTGTCTCCTGACCCAAGACTACGAAATCATCATGAGTTCCGCGCCGGAGATCATTCTATACGACTTGGCATGTGCCAAGAATGTCTGCTTCTCTCCTGTCGTTTGGCGCATACGTCTGATGCTCAACTACAAGAATGTCCCCTACAAGACGATATTCCTCGAGTTCCCAGATATCGAGCTAACATTCAAAGAGCTGTAAGTGGGGGTGTGCTCCTGAGTACGAGTCTCAAGTTGCCCAAGTTACCTTGTCTGACATCTCACTGCAGCGGCTTGGAACCTGCCCAGGCAGGAACCAAGTATACCGTTCCAGTCATCCAGTACGTGCCAACTGGGGCGTACATCATGGACTCGAAACCCATCTCGGAGTTTATCGAGGCGACGTATCCCAGCCCGGCGGTGACTCTGGCATCAGAGCACGGCCGCCAGATTGAAGCACAGGCGCGCGGAGCGCTGGCATCGACATTCCGCAAGTCCATCATGCCGCGCGAGATCAAGATCCTGTCACCGCGCTCCCAGGAGTTCTTCCGGCGCACACGAGAGGCGAGTCTCGGACACCGCCTCGAGGACCTGCTCGAGGGCGACAAGGAGGAGCAGGCCTGGGCGGACGCTACAGAGGGTCTGCGCGTTTCGGGAGACCTCATCACGACGAACAAGGCCGAGGGACCATTTGTGCTTGGTGCCAAACCGAGCTACACTGACTTCTTCATCGTTGGAAATCTGCAGTGTGCGCGGGTGATTGATGAGGAGTTGTTCCAGAAGCATTTGCAGGGTCCTGGTTTCAAGGAGCTCTACAAGGCCTGTGTGCCTTACCTGGAAAAGCAGACTTGATTACGGTGATTATGTAGTATGCATCATGTAAGCCATGATGTGCAGAAAGAGAATCCAGAGAATCCAAAGTGATGCCTCGATAACATGGTATTCCGTAGGGATGCCGTACCTGTTGATAGAGACAGAATAGAAGCCAATGTGGCTGATATTCAATCAATTCTCAGCATGCGGGGACCCTGTGGGTGGGGCCGGCGGTTGTGGCTTTCAAAGTAAACAAACGCGACAAAGTGACCAATGAGCAGCGCGCCTAACCAAACTCGAGCGCTGCTCAATTAATTGCCTTCCACCATCATCCCGCTTTCCCAACTCCAGGATTCCATCACTTGCGCATTGCGATCCACTCGGCGCAAAAGACTGAAGCGCATCGCTCTCCCTCTGATCGCATAATTTCTCTGGACACGGCAGTGCGCCGATACATCATTACACCTCCACGGCGGCACCACGCGTCTGTTCGCCCATGTTGATCTCTCTTTGAAAACGATTCTGCGACAATCTACGAGCGGCGACGCGCCTGCACCACGACAAAGATGGAGGAACTCGAGACCCCCGATCAATTCTTCACGCACGAAGGCCGTCTGGCGTCTTTCTCGGCGGCGCAACAAGGGCCTGGTCGGAAGACAACGGCAAAAGGAAAGGCCTCCAAGGCGCTCGCATGGCCGCACAAGGGAATCAGCCCGGAAGCTGTATGTTCAGACTCAAGTTGCCTACGACGAGCGCATGTGGACACGAACTGACATTGTCTTTTAGCTTGCCCGCGCCGGCTTCTACTTTGATGCCACACCAGACTATCCCGATAATGCAGTCTGCTTTCTGTGCCATAAGATGGTTGGAGGTTGGGAAGATGGCGATGATCCGCTTGACGAACACTTGCGGTTGTCGCCCTACTGTGGCTGGGCCATCGTCGCGGCGATCGACGCTCGCGTGCGCGACTACAACACACAAGACCCGAGCCTTCCACACATCATGGGTGCGAGAAAGGCCACATTTGGTGACCGGTGGCCGCACGAGGGCAAGAGGGGTTGGAAGTGCAAGACGAAGCAGGTACGTTTGACTTTCGGTCCAACAACGCGACTTCTAAACTCTAACCTCTTTCCAGATGGTTGATGCCGGCTGGAAATACACTCCCACTCTTGAGTCGGATGACATGGCAACCTGCACCTACTGTCAATTGGCACTCGACGGATGGGAACCCAGCGACCAACCTATGTGAGTGCATGATCCTGCCCCAAACCACCATCAGCTTCTAATATTCGCTCCTTCAGGAACGAGCACTCCAAGCGATCACCTGAATGCCCATTCTTCATCCTCACGAATCAGTTCCAGAAGGCCAAAAAGAGAGGCAAAGGAGCTAGAACTTCCAAAGCATCACGACTCTCGACTCAATCCATAGCAACTATTACATCCGAAGCCCCATCGATGTTGGATCAGCCTGCCGACTACGAGGATAGCATCATGACAACAGCCTCTACCGCAACCGCTGGAGGTACGAAGAAAGGACGCGCAAAGAAGGCCACAACCACCACCAAGGCCAAGAAGCCCAGAGGCAAAAAGGCAGAGCCTGTCGAGGTGTTGGAGGATCAAGAGCACGATGAGCCGCCGCCGCCGCCTCCTAAGCCCGCGCGAGGACGCAAGAGAGCTAGCGACGCTATGGAGGACGACTCTGTTCTGACCAACGCTGAAGCGCCGGCACCCAAGAAGCGAGCCACCCGCGGCCGGCCCAGTAAATCAAACGACGCCTCAGTCATCGAGCCGCAGCCGGTAGAAGACATGAGAGACGCATCTCCTGAGCCGCCCGCAAAGACCACGAAGAAGAAGGGAACCAGGGCATCCAAGGGTACCAGAAAGGTGTCAACAGCCTCGACCGTGTCGAATGATTCTTTCCACAATGCCGCAGAGGAATTCCCAGACGACGAAGAACTGGACCGACAACTGCAGGCCGACTTGGACCGGCCTTTGTCCGATGATGAAATGATCACGGCCGACTCAGACTCGGAACGGAAGAAGGCCCCGGCTAAGGGCAAGGGCAAGAAGACAACCAAGAAAGCAGCGCCGGTTGCCGAGGAATACACCTCTGATGACCATGCCATGTTTGAGCCAGCCCCTGCTGAGATGAACGACGCTGATGCGTCTGCCGAGTTGAAGGAGCTCCAGGAGAAGATGGCCACCGAGGAGCAAGAATCATTGCAAGTGCCAAAGAAGGGTCGTAAGGCTGGCACTAGAAAGGCGTCCAAGCAAACCAAGGCCCAAAAGACACAAAAGGCTGCAGAGCCTGAGCCACAACCTGACTCAGAACCTGTCAGCGTTGTCGAGGATTCTACTATTGACCCAATGGATACCAGTGCTGTCAGCAATGGCACCGTTGTTCGAACGTCAACGGCGGCAGCCCCTGCCCCGAAGAAGCGTGGCCGACCGAAGAAGAACAGTACCCAAGCTCCACCACCTCCTGAGCCTCAGCCCGAGCCTGAACAGGCTTCCGAGGATACGCAAGTCAAGCTGCCGGCCGAGGTTGAGCAAATCGATTTTGCCGACCCGTTGGAGAAAGCTGCAACGCCCAGAGTCAGCATGGGTTCCAAGCCACGAAAGAAGTCGCTACCACCTCCCCCAGTGCCCGAGGATGAGCTTCAGGCTCCCAGTACCCCTGGACCTGCTACGTCCTCTGCACCATCTGCCAGGCAAGCCACCATTTCGCCTTCACAATCACCTCAAACGTCAGACGCCGAAAACCAGCCACCTTCTTCCAAGCCTTCCAATACATCAGCCTCGAGCCGGGTCAATATGATTCCTGAAGCCACTACCCCTGTCCAGTCTTCGCCTACCAAGCGCAACGACAATTTCCTGGGTGGACTTCAGAGCAACAAGCCCTGGTCACCTGTTGACATTGACTACATTTTCGAACAACTTGGCAAGGAAAACATTGTTCCGGGCTCAGACCTGTTTAAGGGACTGCAGCTTACAAGCCCCGAGCAAAAAATGACTGTTGAAGAATGGATACACCACAACGCCAACTTGGCAGAGCAGAGACTCAAGGTCGAGTGTGAGATGATTGTGTCCAAGTTCGAGAGTGAGGGAGGCAAGGCTATGAGGTCTTTGGAAGAGCTTGTCGTGGAGCAGTGAGCAGTGTGGAGAGGCGTTCAGGTGACTCAGGATAAGAATCATCAACGGCGTTTTGCGGATCATGCATAGCTAGGCGTGCTGTGATTCTTTGCATACGGAACATTGCAGGAGTAGTCGGTTTTTGATCACATGGCATAGTTCTGCCGCAGCAGGGGTTGGTTTTCAAGTGTCGGTTTATATACATATGGACTTTGGCGTTGTCGTTTATAGGGCAGCCGCGTGCATAATGCGATCAATCATTCTACAAGTTCTTTGTAAACGAACATTGTGGACAAGTATATTCAACTCAGAATGGGAGTCAGTCTCTCTGGAGAGCTCAAACTGTGTGGGCGAGAATAAGTGAGCAGTGGTAATGCTTGTATTTTGTCTTGGTCTCCAAGTAGTGTAGAGAGAGTATATTGTACATGGCTGTTGTACATTGCTGGTTTGAGGCCGTCGAGTTTCCCATGGCCAGGAAAAATTCAATAATAGAACCACGAGTGATGTCAAGACCATCCATATAGATGCTGTGTCACCTATCTTAATAAAGTAACTCCACGTTCCCAATTCACAGAGCAACGGACGCTGAGGTTTGCTGATATCCCGTCAATTCTTCATTGATATGCCTTCGATGCCCATTCCCGCTGCTCTGCCAGTCCCGATCCTCTTGCAGTGAGTCGATAGAGAGCCTTCTCACGTCCACGAGCCCGTATGTGTCCTGCGGAGGGTATACTGCCACCGGTTTGCCTGATGCAGTGAAGGCTAGCTGCGGTTTGATCGTGGCGTAACGGATGCGTTCTCGTCGTCGACTCGGATAGCGCCAAACGTGGCGCCAGGCAATGCAAACGCTGACCAATCTGCTTTGTTCAACATCCGTCTTGGGGTTGTAATTGCGTTCATGTTTACTTACGCGGCTGGGAGATTCCATAGGGCGTGGTAAGCCGCCAGGTGATAGGTGCCAAAGTGCGGCAAATCGATTGTCCAATTTAGAAGGCATGCCACGCAGATGCATAATTCCAGGAACAGGGTGAACTCAATATGGAATCCAGGGGGCCGCTGGTACAGACCATGAAGTATTCGGAAAACATCCCATGCTAACAGGAGGATTGCAAAAGTGGTCTATAGATGACGGTCAATTCGAGGTAGCAAGGTTGAGAGAGAGGTATTACTGACTCGGACCCTGATGCCTAGTCGTTTGGCTGGATAGAATCCTGGTTCGTCTTCGTTGCTTCCACTCGGGCTCACGTTTAACCAATTGCTCAGATTGATGTTCCAATTCCATGATGGTCCCATGGAAGCAATGCGGATGAATCTCAAAGGCTTTATCCAGCGCTGACGAGTGAACTGCAAAGCTTTAGACCAGCCTCGCGAAATGAGAGTTCTCTGTGGCCGAGAGCTATCGTCTTCCGTCGAGCCAGTATTATGGTCCGGAAGTAGCGTCTCGACATCATCAAGTGCTGCACTACCTGAAGAAATTCGATGGTCTCGGGCCTCAACATGTCTGCTCGGCAGGTCGATGTTTGAGATTGGATGAAGTCGTGGCGTTCTTGTCGTCGAGCGAGGCCAAAGCTCCAGCCAAGTAGTATGCATCGTGATGAGAAACGACAAGAAGCGACTATCGACAAGAAGACTGTATTTGAACAATGTACGTGGAAATAGTGTTCCCTCGTTTGTTCTGCATTGCAAAGAATTTAAGATGTTGCAATCCTGGTTTCTGGTGACAGCCAGAACCAACGTGCCCTGCTGCATCTTTACAGCATCTATATGTACGAAGTAAGTACTCTTGACCGGGGTCCCACATGCTGTGTGCCAACTTCCAAGGTATCTCCTGCAATGCTTACGCCAAGCTTTTCTGGCCAGGACATAACGTCTAGAGTAGAGTTACCCAGTGTGATTTACGAAAGAAGTAATATGTTGGACCGCCAAATGATGCCTGACCAACTGCATACTGATGTATCACCCCGCCGACGTTGCTTCGCCCATGATAACTGATAACTGAAATCTAGGCGCCGTGTTTTCTTGGCACTGGCTGTCATGTTACATGACATCCGAGAAAGGCACCGAAGCTGAAAGCCTCCCTCGCCTTCCCCTCAGCCCTCTCGAAAAGGAGGCTATCTAGGGCAGCATTCTCTGGATTTTATGCTAGTTTTTGCATGTCGCATAAGGCTGAGACTCCATAAATGTCCCTGATTCGTACTTGTCGCGAACTTAGGGTTCATCTTCAATCGCATTTTGACTACCCATACATGTTGCCCGTCAACCTGTATGCCTACCTGCTTCTTTACTTATCACGCACATGTCTATTTGTTCTTCACACATCTGGCCTCTCTTTCCATGTGGGTTTTCGGTCCACTCTCCCTGCAAGGCTGGCGCCGCACGGGGGCCATAAATGTCGCTCTTGCTGGAACGTGCGAACTGGTTCTCCTCGTGTGCCTCGCCGTGTCTTTGTCGAAGCGTGAGACCTCCAGCATCGACTCGACCAGACTTTTTGAAGGCTCCTGCCGACATGCTTCAACTCTGAATACCATTCTTCATTTGGTTCTCAACATCATTTCCACCGGAATATTGGCATCCTCCAATTTCTTCATGCAGATAGTCGCTTCACCGTCCAGGAAAGAAATCGACCAGTCCCATGCATTTCTGCGACCTCTGAGGATTGGACTTCAGTCGCCGACAAACATACCGTTTCTATCACGAAAGAAACAGGCTTGTTGGATTCTACTGTTACTGAGCAGCATTCCGATACATTTCTTCTTCAACAGCGCAGTATACAGTACTGCCTACCAGACTATAATATGGAATACCACGGTAGCAACAAGTCACTTCGCCCAGAACGGGATCGAGAATCAGACCTATTGGTTCCCTGGAGCTAGTTTGGCCATTGCTGGCATGTCGTCTCCCGCACAGGAGTACAATGGTATTGCCGCAATTCTACCAAGCACAGGGAAAGATGTGCTCGGCTTCGGGAATTCATACAGCAGTAGAGGCATCCCGGGAGAAGAGTTGACTGATTATGCTCGAGGAAGACTTGCAATTACGGCCGAGCGCTGTGGTGACTGGATCACATTAAGTCCACAAGAATGTATGGACGAATACAGGCCATTCAAATTCCACACCCAGTTCAAAGACCTCGTCATAGTTGTTCGTGCCGGGGAACCTGATGCACAAGGCTGGAAACGAAGTCAAGTCTTTGACTTCAATCCTGAGAGCAATCTTTCGAGTGTTTGGGACTCTGCAGTGCCGCCCAACGAAATAAACTCTCTCTGGTTCTTCGCACGATGCACTCTCGGCAAAGAGGCAATCTTGCGATCAGGGGACTCCGAAAATGTTTATGGGAGCGATTTGGCCGATGCTGACGGGGCAATAATAGCATTCGACCATTCATGCGGACGACTGTTCGGCTTAAACACTTCACAACCGCTTTATAAAGCCGCAGATATACCCGATGTCACATCCTTGTCGTTCGTGAACGACGGGCAAGGAGGAAATACCACCATTGTAGAGGTGTCGAAGGGCTATATTGCTCACCCTGGAGCTCGGGATTTGCAAATCGACCACTGTCTTGCGGAGCCGGCGATGTGTCAAGTAAGGATGTCCAACATACTGATCTTGATCGTCATGGTATGTGTCCTGATCAAAATCGCCACCTGCATCTATCTTTTGAGAGCCTTGGCAGATGTGTCTCTCGTCACTCCTGGAGACGCTATTGAATCTTTTATTTCCGAGCCTGATCCTGTGACGAGAGGTCTTGGTACTCTGACACTCTCCGGAGCGCAAGACCTCGAATGCGCACCACGGGAAGCACATTCTATCACCGAAACCCCAGAACTTGACTTTTCCATACGACCGCGCCGATGGGTTGGCCAAATCCACCGTTTATATTCTTCGGTATGCCGCGGCTTTTGGGTACAGGCCTATTACCCGATTTTCTTTGTTATGGCTGTTCTTCTTACTGGAGTAGTCTTCTCAAGCCTGGATGACGGGTAAGGACTTGCTCTTTGCCTAGCACATCAATAATAAATGAGCTCGTCGCTGACTTTCCCCAGACTGCAGAGTTTCGGCCGGGCTGACGAATACACGATTTGGGCACTTGGCGAATTTCACTTGAGTTACCTCGGAGTCCTTATTTGGGTCAACACGCCCCAGCTCGTCCTATCATTCCTGTACCTTACCATCAACACACTTCACACGCAGCTTCAGATCGAGCGTGAGTGGAACTCCTACGGCCTCCGATACGCCCCTTTGCGAGTATCATATGCCGTTGGCAAGCAGATATCGACCTACAGGCTTCAATTGCCGTACAAATACAGCATTCCCCTGATCGCTGTGAGCATCTTACTCCACTGGCTCGTCTCCAACTCACTCTTTCTCCTCGTGGTAGAGGGAGGTAAGTGCCACTTCCCAACGCGCGCAAGCGACCGAGACAGCTGGCTCACCATTGATAGGGGCTGGGTACACCGGTGGGGACTTGAACTTGGCCGAGAGTATGGGTGTTTCCTCGGACGCCATGGTCGGCGTCGGCTACTCGGGGCTGGGCACTCTCGTATGTTTCTGCGTCTTTCTCGTCGTGGCCGTGTCCCCATTCTTCTTCAGGTATCGCAAACTGGAGAGTGACATGGTGGTGGGAGCAACGAACAGCCTAGTCCTGTCGGCTGCCTGCCACGTACCGCAAATCTCGAGCGCTTCGGTGTTGAGGGAGAAGAACAGCGGAACAGAAGAGATACTCGCGCATCTCGATTTGGGAAGCGGTGACGGCGACGACTGCAACCACGACGACTACAAAGAATACCTCGCAGAAGTGGCTAGAGGAAACGTGCGATGGGGCGCCATGCCTCTGCCTCGTGACCTGGCAGAGCAGGTATCAGTAGACAACGACGAGCCTGTACTGCACCTAGGTTTCGGAACTGAGGAGCATGATATTCAGGCACCACAGACAGGCGTCTTGTACGCCTGAAAAGGGAGTCGTCTTGAGATTGCAGCTATCACTGCGATTGGGCATTGTTGGAAACAGTCTTTTCTAGGGCTGGAATTATAGTATTGAATCAAGTCTGGTCACCGGTATATACCTGATGGAGGAGAAATTCGGTATTGGACGACTCTTGAAAGGTCATGCTCTGGTCACCCACCACCTGCAGCCAAGATACAGTTTCCAGATGAGGCCCTCCAAGGATCTCGACTCTGGGCATCTGATACAGATTATGGTCACAAGATCCTACGGTTGGAGACTCCTAATCGCAATCCCATTCCAAAATTATCTTTCCGATCAATTGGTGCCTTCAGCCAGCTACGAGTTTCTTTTGGCCATATCCTGTGTTTTGTTAAGCGCCGGACCGTGGTATCCAATAAGCGCCGCTACATGCCCTGGGCAGCTTTGGGACTCTTGGCAATCATGGGAAGCGAAGAGGCAGGAGACTTGACTACAAATATCCTCATCCTCTGCCTTCAAAATGTAAACGAAAGCCGAAAGCCCGTGTTCCTTGACTTGTTCCTCACAGCTCTCCACGGAATGCGATGCATCAATAAGAATCGTCAAATTCTTTGACTCATCCACCGCCTTGGGAAGAGATCGGGGAAGACGCCAGCGCTAGACGCTAAAATATCATTGGCCCAGGGCACCCGGGCGCTGAAACCAGGCACTGGTCAGCGCTGAGGATCACCCGCAGGCCCCACCGACCGTCTGGGGTTGGCAGGGATCCCGGAGCCTACCAAATTGTAGACCGGCATTGGTACCGTCGTGAAGGTGGGTTTCGCTTGGCTACGAGCAGAGCTTTGCGAAGTGCACGCCACAGGAACGAATCTACTTTGACGTATCATTTGGATTGCGACAAAAGATGAAGCAGAATCTCTCGCTTCTGGACCTCCAAAGTCCCTCCAGACCCGGCTGCCTCGGGTCCGGTGTGATTGGGCGCCCTTGGCCATTTCAATACCTCCCTGTCCGTCTGATATCTGCCTGAGGAGGCGCTGCAGCTGAACGTTTCTTCACAGGCAGCTCACAAAAATCTGTAACATTCTCTTCTTGCATCCTTTCATCCTTTGACTGCTTTGTATAGTGGCCTTGGACTTGTCAGTGTTTGTCGTTGCCTGGTTGCTGCGGCGTTGCCCACCATACTTTGATCAACTTGTATTATTGACAGCCGGACCTGTCACCTCGCCGTGAAGCTTGCGGCGCGCCCACCCAGTCAACGCGACTGGCTCTTGAACCAAACAGCATCCCATTCGGCATTGGATTAGCCTCTTGGTTTCCATTGCGCAGTCTTCTTCTTCAATTCCTGCCTCCCTCAATCGAGCTGCACTTGGGAGAAACCCGCAGTTTTGGTCACCTCCTCAACTGGCCCTTTTGGCCATTCACGATCACCAACCAAACTGCATCCTTTGGGATTCACCAGCACCGTCACCAAGCTGTACATACTGGTGATTCGTTCGTCGGATCTTGCCTCGTATATACTTGCGCGTCTTTTTGACACGCCCAAACCGCCTCTATAAATCCGACGACCACTCAAAAACACCATGCGCTCCCTCTTGTTGATTGCTTGCGCTGCTGGCAGCACAAGTGCTGCCTGGCTCAGATGGACCGACCGCTCGACGCCGACCTGGAAGCCGCCCCAGGAGACCGGTATTTCAGAGATCGCTGATGTCACCTCCGGTTGGACCCCCAAGCCGACTCAGGCACCCGGCCACAGATCACAGGGCGAGGTTGTCCTCGACTTGCTTCGACGGGACGCCACCACAGACTGGACCAACTCGGCCACCTGCGGCTGGGTCTCTGGAACATCATGTGAGTATCTCAAGAGCACTTTACAGTCAGGCCTCGCTTACTGACTTTGCCATAGCATATCCGTGGACTTGCGACAAGGATTTTGTTTGCGCAACAAACGACGCCAACGCAGTTGCTTGTGTTTCTGGCGATTACCAGCCCTTCTTCGTTTCCTGCTTGGACCGTTCGGCCTACCAGCAAGGATTTTGCGACGACAGTGGCCCTGAAACCGGATGCTGGTAAGTCGATAGACATTCATCTCCCACGACTCTTGTGTCTGACCTCATTTGCAGCAGCGAAGCCGCGGCGCCGGCCTGCGTCACCTACCTCTGGACCGGACTCCCACATCGCTCGCAGTTAAGATGTGGCACTGCTACGGCCATTACGACCATGCTCGACGAGCCGCAGTTTGTCATTGATGCTTCCATCTCCGCCTCCAAGGCATCAGAGGCCTCAAAGTCGTCAGCTGCCGAGGCATCAGAGTCGGCTACGCAAGCTTCCCTGTCCACATCCACATCTACCCTTAGCGACGGTACTGTCGTTGTTGTGACTAGCACAGTCGATCCGCTCACTTCCACCACCGGCGCCAGCACATCTACAAGCAGCAACAGCACCAATGTCGGCGCAATTGTTGGCGGTGTTGTTGGCGGCCTGGCCTTCTTGCTCCTGCTGCTTCTTCTATGCTGCTGCCGCCGCCGGAGAAAGTCCAAGAAGACCAATTACAACATGTCCTATAAGCGAAGCAACAACGAAAAGGCCACAGTGTACAACAGCCGACGGGACAAGAGACAGAACGAGCGCAGGCATCGCGAAGCCAAGCCCTCCCGCAGCCGCAGCCACAAGTCCAGAGCGCCCCCTAAGCAGGAGGTCGTGAGCGACGACGACTCGTATGATCTTGGTTTCGCCGAAGGGCTCAGAGGCCAACGCCCTACTGCGCCCCGCCAAGCTCATGTCGTTGACGATGACAGACCTGTCTACGCTCCTCAGTACCATTTCCACGTTTCGAGCAATGGAAAGCGCTCCAGAGAGGGCAGCATCATCGAGACTACACCACAGTATCACGCCATGTGAGACTGGTTCCAGCTTCATAGGGCGTAGGAATCGCATACCTGTGATTAAATACCCGAGGCGTTTGTTAGAAGATAGCAATCTTCTGTTTTCACCATCACCATGCAGACCAGACTGCCGAAGACATGTGATGGTCTGGGAGATATATTCTTCCTTGAAATGGAGATTGGCTGTGCTCATTGTGTTAGATCTGCGGATGGGGGACTGCCACGGAATATTCTATTTGAAGATACCATTTCTGCACAACGTGTATCAACGACATACACATTGTGACTTGCATGGCCTAGGTCGAAATACGACTTGGACGCTCGTTTGCTTCCTTGCGTTGGAGTTATTCTGCGGAAGGACGTTGTACAGTACTATTTTCGGTATACCTCCCCCATATATAGATGGACCACGCACATACTGAGCATAGAGAGCCAGAAGGTGCTCCTGTAATTCTGTCGATAGATAATGAAGATATGACTCATGACTTCTCCGTCTCTCGTGATATGGATGTGCTAGCCGGCGCCTTTTCGTTTATTTCTTCCACCGGCTTGCCCTGCAACCTATCACTCAACCATTTGAACCCGTCCAACAAGCCTTCACCCGTGACGACAGAGGATTTCACGGCATACTAAAGAGAAGTCAGTTATCTTGACTACAACTTGATCGTGTAGGATTCTTACCGAGTTTAGGTTTTCCAATGCAGTACCGAATTGCTGGTCGACATGTGCCATGCCCATTGCATTCTGCAGCCAAGAAATTAGAATTATTGCCTTCATCAACGAGATCTCTTCCATCAAACTCACCGGTAAATCAGACTTGTTGAACAATAGCAGCACCGGCTTCTCCCCGCCCAAACCCTCACTCTCGTGGTTCAAAAGCATATCGAACTCCTCACGCCCCTCGTACGGACGGTCTACATCACTAGAATCGACGACCCACACGACGGCGTCGGCCTCGGCCAGCATCCTGCGCTCGAGCCTGCGCACCCCGCCGGGCCGGCTGCAGCACGTGTCGTACGCGCAGAAGGCCACGTTGCCGCAGCGCACCTCCTCGACGTGGAAGCAGACGATGAACATGTGCTCCAGCACGTCCCGGCCGCCGTCCTGCGAAAAGTGCCGGCGGCGTCGAGGCCGAGGAGGAGGATGCGCCGCGGGGCGGGGACGGCGTCGAAGAGGCGCGACGCGGGCGTGGCCGAGGACCGGATGCCGCGCCGGATGAGCTCGTTGCGCAGCCAGAGGGTCCAGTTCTGGGCCCAGGTCAATTTGGAGGGGAAGGGGAACATTTTGGCGTTTTTGGGACTGGACATGTTGGCGGTTTGAAAAGACTGGTGGCTTGCATGTCCTGTATTCACGGTGTTTGTGTCATTTTGAGATGTGGTTATATAGTTGCCGATAATATGGCTGCCTGCGCCAAAGTGAGAACTGTCATCTCAAGAATGAAGCTAGAGTTAGGTAGAGACGAGATGTCCGGAAGTGACCAGGATCCACCCGGGAATAACACGATGCCAACGAAACGAGTTATCACCAGATTTCAGGTGGCTCATGCTCAGAACATGCTCAGAACTAGATTTGCTTGATCAATTCAAACAGGCAGACGAATTGAATGACGGTGTCTTTACCAAAGGACAGCTCGCCTTGAGGGTAGAACACTTACGTTGCCTGTAGCACCGACATCATACCAGCCTCGAAAAGCGGCCGCATCCCACTCATCTACTTCGTCAATATGTGTTGAATAAGCCCATCGGCCTAGATCTGTTACCGTAGTGAACAACTCCAACATCTTTGCGACCGCGCCTAGCAAGGACTCGCGGTTGCTCGGCCAGGCCAAGAGGTGCCGACTTATAAGGACCAACAAGCAATCTACCTTCGCCTTCGGGCAATGGAACGGTGGTCGAATGGTAAAAAGTCAAAGAAACCCTTCAAACTTGAAGGCCCAGTGTTCAAACCCCCTCGAAATTAAACCTCGAAATTATTTTTTGTGCTTTCTGGGGCAACCATCAATGGCCTCAAGCAGTGTCTCGTTATGATCACCACTGTACCGAGAAGCTGCGCATATTATCTTATAGCAAATTGAATTCCGATGTTGGTTCAGCTGTGTCAGATCATTGCGCACAGTCAAACGCCAATATACAATCCTTGGGTACGAATGTCATGGTTCTCGCATGTAAGCTTTGTAGAATAGCCAGACTTATACAAGTGCTATCTCATAATATGTACAATTTTTTATTCTTGAATGAGAACAGTATCGACAACATGTTGGAGTCCTTCCGCCATGATCCCAAGCCAAGTCTCCTCGTCAACTCCTAAGTGGTCACAGCTATTGTGTAATGAGCTGCGAGCCGCTTACTGGTAGCTGGCGCGGTAAGCGTTGAACTGATTGTACATGCGTGTCTGTTGACCGGCGGTGAACTCGGTGTAGCAAGTGCTGTACACACGTCAGTAAATCAAATTCCCAAGAAAGAAGAGACCAGTAAACAACGTACTCGTCAGAGTAGTCCATGTAGTTGTGGATGGGGTCGACGCCGCCGCCGGTGCACGTGTCGCGGGTGGCGGGGCACCCGGAGGCGGCGGTCCTCTCGGGGGGCGTGTCGGCGACGGAGTCGCCGACGGCGCCGCAGCCGCCCTGGAAGGTGTGGTACAGGCCGAACCAGTGGCCGACCTCGTGCACGACCGTGTAGCCGTAGTTGTAGTCGGTCTCGGCGCCGCCGGGCACGGTGCTGGCGAGGATGGTGCAGCCGTCATGGACGAGGACGGCGTTGCTCGAGACCGTCTGCGGCAGGTAGCAGTAGCCGAAGGCGTCGAGGTCCGACACGAAGTAGATGTTGACGTCGGCGTAGGTGCCCTTGCGCAGCGCCGTCTTCATGGCCGTCTCGGCGCCGTCGCGGGCCCAGACCGAGTTGACGGTCCAGTCGCGGCCGGCGTCGACGAACGAGATGCCGTGCGGCGCGTACGCCGTGTTCATGACGTCGAGCTGGTCATCCAGGGTGGAGTTCTGTAGTCGCATGTGAGCCTCATGCAGCTTGGGCTGGCTGGGCGACGGTAATCACTTACGCTCAGGTAGCCAGCAGCCTCGGTCGTGCCAGAGGCGACGACGTGGAAGTAGACGTTGGTCTCGATGGTGGCCTGGGTCGAGAACGAGTTCTCAGCCTCCTGGATGGACATCTGCACGGCCATGTCGAGCTGCTCCGCGGTGGGCTCGGGGGCGGCACATCGCTGCTTGGCGGCGGCCGAGGCCACAAAGGCCGAGACGACCATGGACTTGAGCTGCATGATTGCTGATTGGCTAGACAAAGAAGCTTCAAGTATGTGTGTGTTCTTGTGGAGGAGGGAGTGCTACTTGGGATGACCTTGAGGGCCACTTATGACGCCCCGGGACCTCTCTTATACATGACGAGATGGGACGGAAAACTTGTGCACAGTTGAGCGTACTTTAGGAAGGTTGCTCGAGGACGAGACCAAGAACAAGTGACTCCATTGCCTCTCGCGAGGCTTGTCAAGAATAGCAACAAACCTTCCCGATGCGTCTCAAGTTTATGAACATCATGATATCGGATGCCGCCGGGTCAACATAAGAGACGCTTTCTCGTCAAAGGCTGGGCAAACATGTTCCTGTGCAAGATGGATAGAGCGCGTGGCGAGTGGCCGCCTACGAAAGAGCGGCGCGCCTATAGGTTGTGTATTTCATGCAGGGGAAGCGAATTGGTGGTGGAGAGTCAAGTCTTAGCATTTTCCTAGATAAGGTAGTGTGACCTTGTTGGGGATCAGGGCGCGTGCTTGGCAATTATATCAAGCGAGAGGGTTCGAGTATATCAAGAGTTGAGCCTCAGCAGGCTCAGAAGCATGTATACAACATAGACTCAAAGCTAGTTGTCTAGATTATATACTGCTACTCATTAAAACCACTATTGTTGCAAGTCTAATAGGTTGTGTCCTCTTCTGGACATGATCAAACTCGTGCTTGCTGTTTTTGGTGTTCGAGTTGCCAAGTAATGCCAAGTATAGAAGTGGCGGGAGTGTGACCTATCCACAATGCGACGATGAGACCTCCCTAATATGGAAATCGCCATTGGCAACTCGAGCTTGGCAACTTGGAGCTTGAATCCAATCATGGTAGAGTCCCTGAGAAAGAAATGAGTTGGCAAAGATATTTATGTGATTGGTGGACTTTCAGCTGAGATTGAACCTAGAAGCTGTTTGCTTTTTGGTAGAGAGCATCATGAAGTAAGACCATTGTTTACACTACTCGCATGACATACCGGATCAGCCTTTACTCTGCAAAACATTTCAACTGGTATAAATTCAGTTCTTGGCTAATCTGAACGTTAATCTGATGACCTGCGGTGAAGTTACACATAGATCTCCCCAATGATTTAGTCAAGACAGGCATCTTTCATTGGCATTCCGGCACTACAAATGTGCGGCTGAATGGGGCACCGCCATATCGTGTGGTAGATGCTCTGGGCTCTCGGTTTCAGGCAATCAATCTCTCATGCCTTTGCATTGGAACGCCTTCTTGCAACTCTATTGTCTAGATATAAGTCTTGCTCTACTCTAGTCGCAATGCATAACCAACTGTCAAAGACTCCCAGCATAGTCTGCACTTCAAGCTTGCGCAGCTAGCCAATCCTGGCTGAACGGATAGTCGATATATCCCACAGGGCTCTCTGCATCGTAAAAGGTATCCCGGTTATATGCATTGAGCTCCAGACCCTGCTTGATACGATACGGCAGATCGGGGTTCGCCAAAAAGTATCGACCAAAGACGGCAGCCACCTCTTTATTTCCATGATCCTGATCCACGAGCGTCCGGGCACTGTCCGGCTTCAGGCCACCTGCAATGAGTACGGGTGATGTTTGTCCCCAGGCCTTGAAGATGAAGTCGTTTGAGTCGGTACATCCGTTGTCGGTGTTGCCGGAGATGCGGGCCTCGATGATGTGGAGGTACGCGAGCTTGAGCTTTTTAACCTCTGTCACGAGGTGGGTGAACTGAGGGACGGGATCCGACATGCGCATGCCCTGGAAGTCGGACCACGGGGAGAGGCGCAGTCCTACTCTGTCGGACCCAACGGCTGAGACAAGGGCCTCGAGGACCCGTAGAGGGAACCGCGACCGGTTCTCGACGCTGCCGCCGTATTGATCGGTGCGCTGGTTCGACACGTCTTGGATGAACTGGTCGATAAGATACCCATTGGCACCGTGCAGCTCTACGCCATCGAACCCTGCCTCCATGGCGTTCCTGGCAGCCTGCGCATAGTCCGCGACGAGGGCCTCGATGTCGTCCGCCGTGAGCTCCTCGGGCGCTGGCAGGCCGTCGGTCGCAATGGGCGACGGCGCCTTGATCGTAAAGCCCTCGGCCTCGGCGACGTCGGGCTTGGCGACGCGGCCCAGGGCCCAGAGCTGCACGTAGATGTAGCTGCCCCGGGCGTGGACGGCGTCTGTGACGTGCCTCCACGCGGCGATCTGGTCTCTGGTCCAGATGCCCGGGACGTTGGCGTCGCCCGCGGCCCGCTGCGAGACGAAGGTGGCCTCGGTGATGAGCAGGGTGCCCGGGGTCGAGGCGCGCTGGCCGTAGTACTCCTTCATCATGGGCAGGGGGACGTGGTGCTGGTTGGCCCGGTATCTGGTCAGCGGGGCCATGACCACTCGGTGCTGCAGGGTCATGTTGCCGATTTTGAGCGGCTCGAACAGCTTGGAGTCCGACATGGTATGCCTGCGTGTATTATGGTGGATGATGTGTTTACGTATTTCTATGAAAGAATGGGGTATATCCGCGGGCTTTGGTTACGGTGGCTGTAAAAGATCTTGCAAATAATAGAGAGTGAAGCTGATGAGATGATGGTGGACTTGGAATATTAGATGCGTAGGATTATTACTTCTATATATACATTACTAAGGAATTCCCATGAATCAGGCTCAATTCTAAAGCTGGTCAAGGTTTGCTGGATATTGAAGCCATTCAAGCAGCATGATTACCAACCTGGCTGGCCAGTCCACGTCAGGACTGCGGGCAGAAGAGGTCCCGGTTTTAGATAATCAAGGCACGGGAGGACTAATTGAGCGTATAGTGGCTGTGGATCTTATGTTTCCGAAGACCGATTTTCTGGGGGGCGAATTGTTGTGCACTGCAAAGCAATCTCTGCTGCAAATAGGTATGGTACGTGAATCAAGGAACAACGGCAGCGACCGAGGGGCGAATCATGCCAATCAGTCAATCCCGTAGTGCGGCGCCATCCCGCGGCATCTGGTCGCCAAATCCCGATAAGGTTCTGACTATTAGTATCTCAAAGCGGACGGACATGCTATGACATGGACGAATGGAGTACTGTGGAAGATTTCGTAAGCCAAGGCAACACTAATCCAAGAGTAATCATGGGGAGGAAAACGGTTTGTCAACAGCTATAAGATATGGGCCTCTTTGACATCAAGGTACACAATCATGGGATTTTCCATCGATGGTGGTGACCATAAAGATTCAAAGGCCCGAATTTTGTCCATAGGATCGAGATGAGATGAACTCAGCGCAGTCAGCGCAATCCAAGCGAAAATTGATTCCCAAAAACAGAAATGGTCAAACTCTTCTTTGCCAGTAGCAAAAAATAGCTGGGTCAATTCCTACGAAAGATCCATTGATGTACAAATAATTCCATTCCATACATAGATATAACAGCAAACCCGTACTTCGGGATGCATCCTAGTCGTGCCTCCGCCGGGATCCCGAGCTCACCGCGCGACGTCCCCTGAGGCATCACGAAGAAATGGCCTGACAGCAGCACTATGATTGTTGGGTGACTGTGTAAAGTTTCCGGTGCTTCCGTTCAGCTACTTCCCATATATAGATATTGTCTCGATTAATGACTGTATTGCCATAACTAATATGCACACGGTTACTTAGTGATACGCGTTGTTGCACTTTCCAGGCCTCTCTGAATGGCAGTAAACAACCGAGAGGAAGAGCTCGGCGCCGCAAAGACGGTTGACGATCGCTTCCTGGTCTGCTGGGATGGCGATAACGATCCATTCTGCCCCCGAAGTCGAGGATTGCTGCACAAGTGGGTGTTCGTAATTGTTGTGGCAATGGGGAATCTTTGTGTGTAAGTCAATGCGTTACTTCCAGACTGTCTAGCATTATCCCACAGCTATCGCAGTGTGCCCTTCCTTTCCGATGATGTCACGTAGCACATGTACGAGCACGATATACACGTCTACATTCGACCAAATCACGGCCGAATTCGGAATATCGGCTGCTGTCGCAACTTTGGGCTTGCCCAGCTACCTGCTCGGCTGTGAGTAGATATCCTCCACAAGTGTAGATGTTTATGGTTCATGTTGCTGATGCGGTTCACATACAGTGGCGTTAGAGCCTCTCTTTCTAAGGCCCCTCGGTGAGTTTCACGGTCGGCGACCCGTGTTAATCATCTCGTGGTAAGCGAATAGAATCAAAGTCGAGCGGGACCGACACGCTCATCTTGAAACAAAACAGGGCGATGTTTTTCATATGGCTTATTCCATCCGCTGTAGCTAAGAATGTGGAAACCGCAATTATAGTAGGTCGTCGATACTGTGCGTTTGAATATACATGATGCTGAACATTGTATACATAGACTCGCTTCTTCAGCGGGCTTGCTGGTAGCGCATTCTTGAGTGCGAGCAGTGGTACGGCCAGTGATCTGTTCAACCCGAATGAATTACAAGCGCCTGCGACCATTGTATTCGTGAGCTCTTGTATAGGTACGCTACAAATCTAACGAGGGGCATCCGCAAAAACCATACTCACAATGAATATTAGGCCCGTGCTTCGGTCTGTTACTTGGCGACTTCATCAACTTCCATGTCGATTGGCGATGGACTTTTTATGTTGGTGCTACACGAGATTGAAACTGTGTCGCCATTATTGATTCTTTTGTTCTAGTTCATGCTCATCTGGGCCGGGCTCATGATGGTCTGCAGTTTCGTGCTGATGCCCGAGACCCATCGTGAGTAACGAAGCCATGTCGGAAGTGCCAGCTTCGGAGAGCTGATAATCGATCAGATCCAACCATGTTACGAATAAAAGCACGACATCTGCGTGAAACGACTGGCGAGAGCAGGTGGATATCAGCTATGGAACTTTCGCAAAAGTCCATCTTGGCAGAGATTGCCACCTCAGCCTTCCGGTCGTTACGGTTCCTGACGCAAGAGCCAATATGTCTGATGCTGTCTTTCTACTCGGCGGTTCTGATCGGCATATTGTATCTTCTGGTCCCAGTCTATCCCCTCGTCTTCGGCAATGTATATGGCTTCAGCCTGTGGCAGGTCGGACTTGCCAATCTGGGCCTTCTCATCGGAATGATTGTTGCATCATTCACCAAGCCCATGTGGCTTCGCGTGCACACAAAGATGCTCAAAGAAAATGGAGGGACCCCGGAACCTGAGTTGCAGCTCCCATCTGCAGTCATCGGCGCGGTTCTCGTACCAGTCGGCTTGTTCTGCTTTGCGTGGACCATGTACTCAAAAGTACACTGGATAGTGCCAATCATAGGCTCTGGTATATTCGGGATGGGGTAAGCATGATCAATTGACTTGTAGCAGATGGGTTTGACTGACCCCGCCGCAGAACTCTGCTCGTCTTGACAGGC
Organism: Pestalotiopsis sp. LF_19_12; assembly: GCA_023510015.1. Taxonomy (NCBI): domain Eukaryota; kingdom Fungi; phylum Ascomycota; class Sordariomycetes; order Amphisphaeriales; family Sporocadaceae; genus Pestalotiopsis; species Pestalotiopsis sp. LF_19_12. Next base: position 14,524 of record JALYBT010000056.1, on the reverse strand, counting down.
GTATCCGGGTTTCTAGTCGATGCTTATCCCGCCTATGCGACAGCAGCACTTGCGGCTAACAATTTTACGCGATGTGTATTTGGAGGTGAGTAAAACATACAGCATTCACGTTGAAATTGCACAGACCAAAGCTGACCATGATGTGACAGCCGCCTCTCCTCTATTCGGGGTTCAGATGTACAACAAGTTGGGCTATAACTGGGCGTCCAGTCTGCTTGCCTTTCTTACGTTGGCAATGATGCCGCTTCCCTTGCTCCTCTTTCGACACGGGAAACATCTGAGAAGCAGAAGCAGATATGCCAAGACTTGAAGTTATTTGATCTGTATTATTATGTATTTCAAGCCAGCACCAGGCCGTCGCCCGAACCTAGCTCGACGAATTGATATTCTGGTGCCCGCTCGCCCATAGATTTGGTCTCCTTGTTCACGGCGTCAGACACGGTATACTGGGTTCGCCGCAGCAGGGGCGCGATGAAACCCCCGCCCTTCTTCACCTCGTCGTGCGTGGCGATCCAGTACTTTGCGCCGCTCGCGCGCACCGCCTCGAGCCCGTTGAGCGCGCCGAGGTTGAGCTGCTTGGTCATCCAAATCTTGACGTCGTGGAGGCCATGCAGAAGAGCCACGGTCTGGATGCTGGAGCTCTTGACCGCGTCCAGGTCGGAGCCTTTGATGCCGTGCGGGGAATAGATGACGGCGCGCGGCTGCGAGTCGTCGAGTGACGATTTGAAGGCGAGCATGACGGCCGAGTGGTAGTAGAGGGCATTCCCCGCAGTCACGACTCGGCCTATGCCGACCCACGATGGGAGCGGCGCCACGCTCAGCGCTTTTTGCCAGTCTGCCGTCGACGACGAGAAGCCCGGCGTGGTGACGACCTTGTCAAAGTGCTTCCAGGACCGGATCAGGTCCGCGGCCTTTTCGGTGGCGAAGACGGGAGTGGTGCGCGGGAGTTCCCTCAGTGTTGCCTCATGGCAGTGATCCGTGAACTCGTGCGATATAGCCACCACATCTATGTGAGCGGCGATGGGGTTCCCGGCCGGCTCGCCGTCATGCGAAACCGCTGCGCGCTCCGACTCCGCCAGCAGCGCGTTCAGCTCGTCTATCGTCCGCACGCTCGGCGCGACGAGGTGCCACTGCGTCGAGAACCACGAGGCAACGTCCGACTGGGGGCCCTGCAGCCATGGGTCGAGGAGGATGTTGAACCGCGCCCGGCCCGCCGGTCGCTCGGCCGACGGTGGGTACGGCAGGCTCAACAACCAGGTTGTGTCGGCGTTGAGGTGGATCAGGACCGGCGCGCTGGAGTCTGACAGTGTCGACCGCAGCTTAGCGCGGTCGCTTACACTGAACGTCTGCGCCGTGGTTTGAGCAGTCGTATCAGTGACGGCCATTATCATTATCAAATCAGTTAGCAGTAAATACAGGCGCTGGTATTGGGGAAATGTCGATGCCTCGTGCTACTGTACTAGGTCAGAGAAGCCACCGTCCATCTATGACGAGCACTGCCGGGGGGTTCCCCAGTCCGTGGTCAGGCGGCTTCATGCTGAAACTGGCATTGCTTATATCCGATCTTATTTCCGAGGACCAGTCTCTTGGTTCCAGACATCCATTGTCGTACGATCAAGAACTCTTTTTGGTTGGCATGACGAGGCTTCTCATGGGGCAAACATGGAATCATACAGGTTATACTATCATATAGACACTACCGGTAGATGTCTTGTGGAACAAAGTTTATTAAGTAGTGGGTGCCAATTGTCCCGCATGTCGCTTATAATGGCTTTATTTACTTCTGCGATATGGAATCAAGAAAAACCTCACCTACGTATCCTTGAGGAGCCTGCCTAAGAAAGACGTAAATGGCTGTCAACAGTAGCAGAGGCACCAGGATTGCCAGGAGTCTCATTTGCAACTTGATGAAGAACTTAATGGCCGGCATTAGAGTTTCCGTGCTGCAGCAATCTCGGATGCGCTTCAAACGACACTGCCGTGGGCGCTCTAGGCTGTTTGCTTCAAGATCAACGTCAGCATCCCGTGAAAGTTCAATACGTTGAAGCCAGCCCGAGTGGTCGCGATGGGCCATGTTGTATTGGCGACAAAATTCGCAGCACGCCGAATTTGGCGATCTTGTCGAACTTGTCGCGGACATGATCGGGGAATCCTCAAAGCCAGCTCGACTGTTCCCTTGGACACTGTCCATGTTCAACATGGGCGGCAAAGCAAAGAGCTGTCGAGTGTCTACAGTGATTCTCGGCTTGCTCATGGTGTTGTACGCAAGCGGCGCCGGGTTTGTCAGAAGCGGTGCGCACTCCAGTGGCATGGACTGGACTAGGACTGCCATTGTCTGCGAGAGATATTATATAATAATTGCGACCGGTAGCAAATAGTCCTGTCCAGTTTTCCACAAACAGGCGCAAACAGCTGAAGGAGAAACTTGTGTGTGATCTGTCAATAGAATTGTTCCATGCAGACCTGCACGTGCCTCTTATGTTTGCTTTCAGACAAAGGCTTGTTCCGGACAAGATTTCTATGCAACAAGGAAACAAGAGCGAACGGAACAATGGTGCTTCATCCTGTCAATCTTTGTCCCTTTGGCACTATGCAGTCGACTCGAGATTGCATTGTACCCAGTCGAAGCACAATCGAAGCCAGGCGCTCTAGCTCGACTCACTGGACTCTCTAAGAGTAGCACTGCAGTCGACCACTCCGTCACAGCCTCTATGGAGGGAACTGTACAACACATGGTCAGACTAAAAGTTCTGGAAGAGAGATTCATATACTAGATCAATGCCGACTTCATTCGATATGGCCTTGGATTTCGGAGCAGTTTGTACCGGAGTTAAGTTGATTGTGATAACGAAGAAACCGGAAATAAGCCTGTGCTCTGAAACCCGGTCGCATTCGCTTCATCAGTCCCCCCGACTACCTAAAATGTCCAGCTGAGACATGTAGTAATAGTCGCTCTTCGCCAATCAAAGGCGAGCACCATGAATCCCGACGGACGAACTTTACGCCACATTCTACGTAGACAACATCGGACTCGGCTTTGGCTATATTGACACTTCAGATGGAGGAACGGAATCTTGTTGCAATGGCTTTGAATTATGGTCACGTCTACGAAAATGTCAAAAAGCCCAGAGACTGCACTTTCACGTCCCAAGTCTTGTATCTCAAATCATCTCTTCTGTTCTTTTCGGATGAACTTTATACACCATGGTTAGCCTTGACATTGTACGCGAGACCAACGCCGCTCTGGTCAAACGCCAGTCTCTCGTGGCCGTCTTCATTGGCGGCACAGCTGGTATTGGCGAGTTCGGTGCCCTTGGGCTGGCAAAGACAAATGGCACCGAAGGCAAGGGACTTCGCATGTACATTGTGGGTAGAAACAAGGCTGCAGCAGAACGCATCATTGCCTCTTGCATCCAGCATTGCCCACATGGCCAATTCATTTTCGTCGCGGCAGAAAACTTGGCTCTACTCAAGGACGTCGACCGAGTTTGTGCCAACATCTCGGCGCGGGAGCGAGACGAAGCAGTGAGAAGTGGCCAGGACCCGAGAATTGACTTTCTAGTCATGACCCAAGGCGTTTTGAATCTGAAACGAAAAGGTAAGATACCATATTGCAGAGTGCATTGTGCAGAATGACTTACAGAATCAGACACCGCAGAGGGACTTGATGAGACCATGTCGCTCTTCTACTACTCGAGAATGCGCTGCATCATCCAGTTGCTGCCACTGCTTCTACAGTCGCCGCTACCAGCACGCGTCGTGTCGGTCTGGAACCCAAACCTCGAGGGCGATTTTGACACCGAGGACATGAGCTGCCGCAAGCCGGGCAACCTCGGTCTTCGACGAGCGTCATCCCAGCTCAGCAACATGACGACCTTCTTTATGGAACAGCTTGCAAACAGACACCCAGGGAAACTTGCCCTCGTCCACCTCTATCCGGGGTATGTCATCACCAACTTTGGCCAGACGGCATTCCCGGCGTGGTTCAACTTGTTGTTTCGCTATCTCGTGGTGCCCATCATACGCCTGACGATAGCCGTGTCGGCCGAAGAGACGGGCGACCGGATCACGTTTCTGGCCTCAGACAGATTCCCCGCCCGCGGAACCACGCAAGAACAACACAACAAGACTGATTCTGGTGTTGGAGTCGCTGTGGCAGCAGATGGTACGCTTGGCGGAGGCATGTACCGGGTCAGCCAGTACGGAGAAATCATACCTCCGTCTTCCTACAACAAAGGCTTGCGGGAGCGCCGTGTGAGTGATGCAATTTGGGAACACACGATAGACGCATTCGAGGCGATCGCTAGCGGCCAGGAATTCCGGGGTTGAGCGCAGTCCTATTACCCCGGAGTCTCAGTCCGGCAGTTCATTCTATGCTATACTAGTATATGGTTCCTCGTTAGCGTAGAGGCCCGACCAATCATTTTCATCGTAATGCCGGATTTACGGACATTTTTTCTGGCAAGAACTCGGTCCGCAGCCGAGGGTTGCTCATATGACCACAATGCTTGAATGCTTGACAGTGTGCAAGTTGACACTATTCCGAGAACCTGACAAGTGGGACGACCGTTGAACTCTCCCCCAGTCATAGCAGTCCACTATTCAACGATTCTCAGGAGGATCCTTGAACAACCCCGCCCGCTATCACCTATTCGAGGTATTCCGTCCATCTTCCCCAACATGTTCCCTATATTCCAGCAAGAACCATTGAATGCTAGGGGTCCGACCGACGAAAATGGGATGTCATCTGTAGATCCATGGTCGTATCTGATAGACAAGTCCATGTATATAAGCAGGAGAGGGGAGTCTTTTTGAAGTCTCATTCACCATAAACAACCATTACCTTTCGCTTGAAACAAGAGAAACAGTTTGAATATTGATATTTCTTTCCAAAATGGCCAATCCCACAATTGTTCTCATCCCCGGCGCATGGCACCAGCCGAGCTGCTACGACATCGTGCGCGACGACCTGGTGTCGCGGGGCTACGAGACCGTGTACGTGTCGTACCCTACGGTCGGCGCGGAGCCGCCGAGCAAGGGCCTCGCCGACGACGTGGCGGCGACCCGGGCGGTCCTCGAGAGGCTGGCGGACGAGGGCAAGCAGATCGTGCTCGGCGTCCACTCGTACGGCGGCCTCGTCGGCGCCAACGCCGTCGAGGGCCTAGGGTACAAGCAGAGGGCCAAGGAGGGGAAGAAGGGTGGAGTCACCATGTTTGTGTACATCTCCGCCTTTGTAAACCCCAAGGGCGTCAGCATCTTGAACCAGCTCGGTAACAATTGGCTGCCGTGGATGCAGCCGTCAAATGTGAGTACATGGCAAAAGTCCACGGGCTACACTTGACCTTGAACATATAGGCTGACCTCTTCCATCAGCTGGGTGGAGAAATGGGCACAGAGAGCGGCTACGTCCACATCGCCAACCCCGAGGACGTCATGTACCACGACGTCGAGCCGGAGCTGCAGAAGAAGGCCATCGCGGACCTGCACCACCAGTCGTCGCCCGTCTTCCACGGCAAGGTCACCTACGAGCCGTGGCACGAGATCGACTGCGCGTACTTTGTGTGCGAGGAGGACAAGGCCCTCCCCGTGTCCATCCAGGACGCCATGGTCGGCGCGCTCGGCGAAAAGACCCTCACGTTCCGCTTCAAGACGTCGCACTCGCCTTTCCTGTCGAAGCCCAAGGACGTGACGGATGCTTTGATTGCGGTCGCCAAGGCTGGTCAGGAGCGGGTCAGTGTTTGAGTGCGGATGCTCGGCCATGACAGTCAAAAACCAAGTTGCATAAAATGGGAATGTTTTGTAATTATTAGACCTTCTACGACACAACAGGGATGCATGTATTTACCTAGGTTGTGTTCGAAGCATCCAAAGGCGCCAGAGCGCGACACTGGGGAGATGAGCAATCAAGCGCGCTATAATAGTGGGAGTACATGCCTAGGTTACCTAGGTACGAAGTGGCTTCTCGAAAGCGAATCCCCCACTAACGAATTGGCATTGAGGCGACACGAAATCCAGAAGTTATTGATGTCTTGACCTCTCGATTTCAATATTGACGGCATCGATAGAAACTTCGTGGGATTGGTACCGTTGCGGAAGTTCACCAAGAATATAAAGCTTTACAATGATCGGAGTCTGTCTGTTGAAGACATATTGTAATAGGAGGGAGGTTGCTTTCGGTTTATCAAGGCGCAGTTTGTGTCCACAGTCTGGAGCGTAATTTAAAGTCGGCTTTCAAGCAATCTGCATACGTCTTGTCCCACGCCTTGCACGACTATTTCCTAACGAATAGAATCCTTACAGAAATGAAACACTTGTGAGCGAAAGATTTGATCCTGATCTGACAAGAGAAAGCACAATTGAACCCTATTGAATCCCACTCCTTTCAGAAGCTGCTTGCGGCATCAGTATCTCTTGCCACTAGCTGAGGGCGATTCAAAGTAGCCTCTCCCTCGTAGTCTCCTTGAAAGCGGAAGTCGTTCGATTTTCCGTCTTGGTCAGGGAAGACAGCAGACATACGCAACCCTTCTTGACGGAGGTCCATCGATATCGCGGGATAGAGCTTTCCCCGTATCTCTGTAAACGCTCCCCCTGTGCATGCCATTGTCAACGTTCGTCATTGTTTGACTTACTCTTAGTTGGTATCATAAAAGTTGAAGATCCTTTACTCACCAATCAAAGTTCCGTTCATTGTGTAGAATGCCATGTTAGTTCCAAAATTGACGCCACAACCAATCGTGGCCACCCCCTCCCACGGCTCATGATACCGGATCCTACGCCATGAGCCGTCATCAAACAGACACCCGCTGTCCGAATGGAATCCCCAGGAACCCATTTCCCAGCCAAGCATTATGTTCAAAGGCATCTGGTCGTCGCAGAATCCAATGGCAATTTGACTAAAATCGTTATTGAAAGTTCTGTTGAGATAGACACTCTTACAACTGGACTTGTAGCCAAGGTATGCGAAATGAGGTCCTTACCTTACGTCGTTGATATCTTGCACAGTTACCTCAAAGTAATACACTCGACCTCTGAGGAGTGGTAGCATTGGAAAGTCTGTTCTGACTACTCCATAATAATACGCTTGGTTACCATCACCGTCGGACAACGCCTTGAGGTTCAAGTATCGCTCGGTGTCTGTAGAAAAGGCAGATTATTAGAGCAAGTTATAATATATACAAAGAATATGAAGATTATTTTGGCTTACCATCTGTCATGATGGTGGCATGATCCTTTGGGTCAATGCTGATGCCTGGATGCTTGTCCTCAGGATGCCAGCGACTTGGTATTTCGAGGGAGGGTTGCTTATCATCGTACTGCAAGCCCAACTTCTCGATTAGAATGCGTTCCATTCGGGTAGATTCATATCTCTGCAGCGTGTAAAGTGGTGTCCAGCCATCGGGCGTCGGAAAGCTGACATCGATACCATCCCACTCGAGCAGCTTTTCAAAAGCCTGCCGGCTGCTGGATGCAGAGGCTCCGTGAAGAGCAATGTTCAAATGCTCAGTCACTTCCATCTCGAATTTCCTCATGCTAGTGATGATTGCCTCGATTGTCTCCGTACTGGCGGTTCGCACTGCCCAGTAAAGGGGGCTGTATCCACGACAGTCAGTAACTCTGGCATCCGCACCCTTTTCAAGAAGGGCCGTGACCAACTCATGGTCGCTCTTGAGAACTGCATATGCTAACGCCGTTTTGCCATGGAAGTCCTGGGCGTCAAGTATGTGGGTTTGTTTCGAGACCTTTTTCAGTAGCTCATCTACACATGATTTATCTTCCAGCATTATGGCCAGAATGAGTGGTGTTTGCCCTTTGGGATCAGCTTCTTCCAACTCGTAGGTACCTTCGGAAAGTAAAAGTTTGACGACAGACGAGTGGTTGTATGTTAGTCCGTACAAAAGCGGCGAGATGCCATCATAGTCTTTGATGCAAACATCTGTTTGCTTCGAAAGAAGAAATCTCATGACATCATCCCGACCACTAATGGCTGCTATGTGAACCGGTAATCTTCCCTTGAGCCCACGCTTTTGAATGTCTGCCTCGTCACGAATCAGCAGTTTTATGACATCCAACGAGAGGTCTGGCTGCCCAATAGCATCGTTGAGCAATGTGTCATAGTCGCCATTCATGCAGTCCACGTCGGCCTCGTATCGCAAGAGTAGCTCCACCATGGAGCCATCGCCTTTCGCAATGGCTTGTCGCAGTGGGGTGCGGTGTTCTCCGTCGTCAAAGTTGACTTCGGCTTTCGGTTCGTGCTCGAGGAGCAACAAGACCTTCCCCTCCCTCGACTCTGGCGTGCTTTCAATTGCAGCGCATAGCGCTGTCCCATACTTGCTACCCTTTGCGTTTATATCAGCTTTCTGACTCAGAAGCCATTCGACCGCATTGACTGTGCCATCCGCGCAAGCTGCCTGCAGAGCATTGAAACCTAGAGCTGTGGCTTTATTGACATCCAACCCTTGCTCAATAAGTGTATTGGCCATTCCAGGATTGAAGTTGGGCATAGACACGCACTCGCACAAAGCTGCGGTGTATTGGTTGGAAATTCTTTCATCCGGATGTTGTCTGTTCAGATTTTCGATCACAAAGTCGACAGCTTCTTGAACGTTACTCCTGATTGCCAAACGAAGCACTGTCATTCCATCCAGGCCTTCGTTCAGGAGATTTGCGCCCTTGGAAACGAGACTCTTTGCAACCTCAATCTCGGCGCGGCTGCCGGAGAAATCAGGGTTGTTGAATACAATGTATAGAGGTGAGCTTTCAAACGTTCCAAATACGTTCGGATCTGCTCCAGCCTCGATGAGAACGTTTGCAGTGCCGATATTTCCGGTTGCAAGTGCCAAAGATAGCGGGGTGCTTCCGTCCTCATTCTGAGCGTCTCGATCGACGTCACAACCAAGAAGTAACTGGACGATGTCACCATCATCGTATGCTGCGTGCAAAAGATTCCAACCTCCACGATCCGTGGTCCTCGTGTCTGGCTTTGGGATAGACTGGAGAAGTAATCGTATGACATCCACATTCCCGGCCCAGACAGCGAGAAACAAGGGCGTCTCTCCGTCCTGATTCTTCTCATCATTCTTGACGTTGGCTGCCAGCAATTTGCCAACTATCTCGGGATCTCGAGCGAAGTGCAGTGTGGAGTTTCCCATCGAATCAATCGCGTTAGGATCCCAACCTTGATGGAGGAGAAACTCCAAGATTTCTGTTTGACCTAGCCCTACTGCGCTGTGTAGAGGCTTTCCTCGCCGTGGGAAATCTTTTCCACTGACATTTTCAAGCATCTGAACAAACTCTTTGACGTTCTTGAGGATGCCCTGCTGAACGACAAGATCAAGCGTCACATCAAATTCTGCAGTTTCAATCCAGAGACCTTCTGGATCTCTAGATGCTAATGCCATAACCACAGAGAAATAACCTCGTTTGGCAGCTAGGTGCAGAGCGGTTTCGCCATTACTGTTCACAATGTTTGTGTCCAATTTATTCTGAACGAGTTCTTTCACACAGTTCAGATTTCCTCGAGCCGCAGCATGATGAAGAGCTGTCCACTTATTCGAATCTTGTTCATCTGGGTCTGCCCGATGGGAGAGCAGGGTTTTGACAACATTTGCGTGTCCGGCAATTGCTGCTAGGTGAAGGGGCGTCGTGGCAGAGAATCGTAGCGTAACGTTGATTCCGAATAAGTCCGCACACCTCTGGTTCTTGAGAATCTCCTCGATGACTGCAGAATGTCCTTCACTGGCGGCTTTGTGAAGGATCGTATTTCCGGCCTCGTCTTCATTAGCTTTCTGCAAAGACATCTCAGCCCCTCCAGCCAGAAGTTCCCGAACAACTTGGAGATGTCCACCCTCCGCTGCCCATTCCAGGGCAGACTTTTGGCCATCGTCTAGGGCCACATTCCAGTGCCTTTTCCGGGGTGAAGTTGCCCTGGCTTTCTGGACAGACTGAAGTTCAGCTGTGTGTTGGCGACGAAGCCCAGGTATTGGGCCCTGGGACCGAGAGGACTGGTTTGCCCGAGTCGATAGCGAAACTGGATGGTCTCGCCGAGACTGCATATCCTCCCTTCCTGGTATCTCGGCGTTTCGCCTCGCCGGGTCTGCGACGCTTCCCATTGCTTTATTGATGGATTTCAGTACATCGAGATGCCCTTCCCGAGCCGCTAGGTGGACTGGGGTCAATCCTTCCACATTTGCTTTGTGGACTGGGGAGTGCCCCTCCGGGGGCTCTTCCAGGAGAAGTTCGACGATCTTAGTGTGACCAAGGGCTGCGGCGAGATGGAGAGCGGTGTTTCCATCTGTTACAGCTGCCTTGCTTTTTTGAGAACCTTTTTCCAAAAGGATAGTCACAGCGCCAATGAAGCCGCCTATGGCTGCGTATTGAAGTGCGTCGTATCCCATAGAGCTGACGGCATGGAGGTCTGCCCCCTTCGATAACAGAAGCTCGATCATCTCAGGTTGTCCAGTACGAGCTGCGAGTTGAAGGCTTGTTTCGTATGATACGGAGGTTGAGATAGTACCAGTTGGAATCCTTGAAAGAAAGGCAGGCGGACTCGAATCTGTATCAGAGCTTGTATCAGAGTTTGTATCAGAGCTTGTGTCGGAGTCGTTCACGTATCCGGGTAAACTGAGCAAAAGCTCCCAATTTCCAGGCGTTGTTCGAGCATCAGGATCGGCATTACTAGACAGAAGCAAGGATACCACGTCTTTGTTGCCCGCACGGGTAGCATGATGGATTGGTGCGTAAAGAGTATCATCTGCTCTGTTGATTCGCCATGGGTCCATTTTGAGAATGGTTTCGACAATATTAGTGAGCCCTCGTGCAGCAGCCAGGCCCAAGACATTGTTCGATCTTACTCCCATGCCCAGGAAGCTTTCAACAATGCCCTGGTGGCCTTGTTCGACAGCTACTTCGAGACACTTGACTTTTTCATTTTCAAAGTCACCATCAGACTCTATGAGTCCTCTCGCGAGAGAGATGCTGTCGTTGAGCAAGGAAGACAATCCAAATCTGCACGTGATACGGAGAGGATTGTTGAAAGAGATTGATTCTTTTTTGAGCCGTGGATCGAATTCCTCGTACAAGGCCGCCCACCTGCTTACTTGTTCGCCGTCATTCAAAAATTGGAGAACGCTATTCCGTGCCTCGTCTTGAGATGTCGCTTTGGTGAAATGCTCAGGCCAGTGAATAGTTGCGTATTGAAGCAGGCTATGTTTGTGATCCGACGGCAGAGAGTCGTCGGAGTTGGCGTCGTCGACTGTGGATGAGTTCGTCTGTTCCAAGTATCGAAAACATTCTTTCAGGATAAAGCAATCTCCATCCGTTTCGTTGTCCTCCGGTGCTCCTGACTCAGCAGGAGAAAAGTTCGGTTGATTCGTAGAAAGGAAGTCCCTGAAAGTGTCATGGACGAAAGAGACGCGGTTGTTCTCAACTTTCACGAGTGCCGCCATACATTCTCGCAGGTCTGCAACAATATTGCTTCGAATCATGTCGTGCATCTGCGATGAGTTTTTGTTTTCTTCACCGCATCCCCAAGCCGCTGTTCCTGAAATCTCCCCCAGAGCAACGGCGACCGCCAATTCACTCGGCCGCATTGGTCGAACAGCACTTGCGATCCACCGCAGTGCAATCAGCACCCAGATACGATTATTGCTCTCGATAGTACGTATGGCCACATCGTAGCAATCCCAGAGTGAGCCCAAGGGCTGCTGCAGCTCTTTCTTCAATTGCTTCCTTGTATAGCCTATCGTGATCCATTCAAGCAGGGCCATTTTGACTGTGATGGAGGTATTGATTGAATCATTTGATGGCTCTTCCACACACCTCATCGCCAACTCAGCAAGGCCGTTCCATGAAGGATTTTTTCGAGCAAATTCTTGAACTTTGGATTCGACACAGCGTTCGTTCCATACCCCTTGATTATGGCTTTCTTTTTCGAGAGAGATACAGTGACGGTGGATCGTCCCACCTTCCATAGCATCATGCTTTCCGTCCGTCTGTGTATGGAGAAGCTTGAAGCGGCCTTTGCCAATCTCGACAAGCTTCTCCATTCGTTGTACGTATTCAGCGGAAGACGTGATACATTGGTCAACGGAACAGATGAGACAGTACAGGAATTCTCCTGTGTCAAGAAAGCTCATCACCATTGATTGGAATAGATTCCAGAGACATTCTGCTGTCAGAGATCCAGAGTCCGCTAAGAAGCCGGCAGCGGACGAGACACATCGAAATAGTTGCGGTTGAAACGAGAGAAGCTGGCGACAGAGTGAGAGGCAAAGGCTGAAAGGGCTCCGAGCTTGAGGGCTGAATACGAAACTGAGAATAGTAATGTCATCCGGCCGCTCTAACAAATCGGCAAGGACACTTGATGCGAATGCTGTCGACCCTGACTCGATCTGTGCATTGATTGAGAGGGTAATTGCTGCTGTTTTATTCGTCCAAGCTGCCAAAGTCTTACTGAAGGGTGCAAGATCAGGGGTCCACATTGCAGGAAACATTGCCTGAAGCTGATGTGTTTGAGGATCTAGGATTGACAATGACCGAAGAAAGCCTCGGAGTAGCGAGTCGTAACCGATATATTATGTCAGCCTGGTTAACTTTTCCCTAACTTCGAGGGGCTTCTCACTGATGCTTGTACCGAGTATCTGGTCCGATGCACCCTCAGAGTTCATTCTACCTTGAGCAAAGTGCCACAATTCTTCGTGTCGGCCGTCGCAGTCGATGCCCCGTCTTCCTATGTTCGAGCATTGCCGGTCAATCTAGCCATAATTAGCAAGCATTTCAATTGTACATCATTGGGAGAAGAACATACCAGCGGATGCTTCCCTGCTTCGTAGTAGCTGATGACTTCAATTTTATGAGGTAACGTCAAGAATCTGTTACGGACATCTTCCAGTTCCCCAGCTAGGCGTTTCGCGGATCTAAGCGAATGTAGCGAGGCTCGGGGCAGGGCTAGAAGCAAACGGAGGTAAAGGTGCTCCCATGTCAGATCCGCAGTCGTTCTATGAGGGACACCGAAGAACAGCTGGATTGATGAATCAATTATTTATTGAAACATTTCTCATGTCTTAATAATACTCACTACTGCCGAAGTACACATGGATATTACTGAGTATTCGGACTGCTCAGCTGCAGATACCAGGGCCTAGAGGAGTTTAGCCGAAAACGCAAGTATACTACGGTTTTGCTGCAACAAGCTACCTGTTTGACAATGAATCCCCCAAGTCCGTGTGCCAAGAACACTATAGGCAAATGCTATTATATGTTATCAAGATGTTCAATTGTAAACGTGATCCAACTTGCCTCATGCCCAATGCGAGTCTTTCGTAATTGCTCCAGCAGAGCGCTGGCCCTGGCATGAAGATGACCATCGACACTCGAAGCGTCTAGGAATGAGAACTCATCAATGAGAGCGTGTGGAAATAGATGCAAGAAGAAACTGATGCGAGCTGCACCAGCTTCCACCTGCGGTGGTGAGTTTCCGTCCACAAAGACCAAACTGCATTACTTCTAAGTCAATCGTTTTCCGCCATGAGCTTGACATCTTAAGTAGACTTACTGGATAGGCCGATCCATGACGCAAGTCCATTCCACAACAGACGATCACGCGAATGGCATATTGAAGTTGTGAGTTGGAATTAGTGCGCAGTAGATTTTGTCACAATGAAAGTTCAAGGAATGAAATTTTCGCAGGTCTGCACCTGATTTTGAAAGCATATGTTCAAAGATCTCCCAAATGAGCTGCAACAGTGTACAGGTACGTAGAACTACTTTACGAGCGTCGGAGCCTTGCCAGTCACAGCCCACCGGTTCACCGGTGGCTTGAGACGCAAGCACGCCAAGCACCCACAAACTGGAGCACGAGGAACTCCGAGGCGGACTGAGTTCGCGGAGGCGAGGAGAGCCTCGCGCGATCAACGCCAGTTCTCGCACAACATATGACAAGTACGGGGATGATGCTGAGAGCTTACGTCTCAAATGCAGATGATCAATAACCGAGTCCGGCTGCATCTGCACTATTGTCATGTTGTGTAAGTATTCTCTCAAATAGGAGCAGGATTCAGCATTCCCGCTTTTCTGCAGCCATCCGTGTATTGATGTGATCTGGAGCCCCGTTGGTCAGTGGCAGCTTGAGGGCCAGTCCTTGCAGCCTGATACCACGCTGCATTCAGCTGGACAAGGATCTTATAGCAACTTCGAATCAAAGCAGGTATTGGCTATATACTGCATGAGCCACCCTTTAGGAAGTCAAGGCATTGTACTTTGTGTAAGACAGTGACTGTGCATCGCGATGCCGATCGCCCGATCACTTGATTTCAAATATTGCTCGCTTGACTATATCAATATCAGCTATGAGAGTGTGTGCTGCGGTCTCTTCTCGAACGAATCTGCAGGTAATTGTGTTATCGAGGAAACCCATTTGTTCGTATCATGTTCGCTCTGCCACGACTTGGAATATGGAGCAAAATTATACCCAATACTAAACTATGAGACTTGTTTTTTTTTTGGGGGGGGGGGGGGGGGGGGGGGG